>JACEGR010001209.1:0-182904 GCA_014170235.1 Listronotus bonariensis | reverse complement strand
AAAGAGTTGTTGCTGCATGAGGGGCAAGGGGAAAGAAAAACGGAGTAGCTCAGGTGCATAACACTTTCCGTCACGTAGAAGGAAATGCTCCTGAGCTACTCGGGAGCGCTTCTATTTGCGTCACTGGAAAGCCACTCAGGGTTAGCCCAAGGTTAGTTTATATTTATAAGGTTGCGACATATCCTCAACTTTTAGGCGGTTCGAGGTCGGGGACGCAAGAAAGGCACTCCACGGAGAAAAGTTGGCAAGACTGGGTAAAATCAAAGCTGATGATCAATCCAGTGGCGCCTAGAATTTGCGCATTTCATTTTTCATTGTTTTGGTTGTGATATTTGTTGAAAGATGTAATTCCAAATGTTTTTTATTAAAAGTAAAAGAATTTGCAACTTAATAATAATTAAAAACTGTTGTATAAACGGTTGTTCTACTAATACAATAAACTGTATATCTCAGGCACTAAACAACATGGCCGAGAAATGGGAGATGTGACGTCATTAAATTTGCTTTTAAATATTCATAGCTTCCGTTAGATCAAAATGATTTCTAATTGTTTTTTTTTTAGTTTTCAAAGGATTTAGTGAAAACATGAAAAAATTCTAGTTGCTTAACTCCGCGCTTGACTCTATCTAAAAACTATAGAAATTTTTGTTTTTGACCATTTTATCAGATTAGCTTGAGCCAAGCACTTGATATACTTATACCATGGCACCATATTTAATAATACAGATGCTCAAAAGCACACTGCACTCAAACACCCTTCCAAAATCTATAAAATTGCTTTCCTTAACAGTATTTTAAATTTAGACAGCCAAAAATTATAACTAACAAAGCCAAATCGTCCATTTGATGGTACTTTATTGGGTAGATGCCAAAATTCCAAAAATGGAACTGCTTCGGTTTCCTTAACTTTGACTTTTAAAGATTTTAAACTTAAAAATTAGTAAATTTATCAGTTTTTATTTTTCTTTTAATTTTATTTTGATAACGGTGGCAGACTGAAAGGTCGATTAAAATTTTGGGGTATTTTGGGGACTTTTTCTTTATTTTCTTTTAGGCAACCGGCCAGTCATTAGGGCTGAACAGGTCAGCTCGCTGTACCCCAGGACCCGGACCAAAGCAGTCACATTTTTTGCATTTTCTATGTGTAAATGAATCCGCCCCACCAATATAGAACATACATATATCTTCAAAAATATAGGGTAGTATTCCGAGTACCTAAATTAAGACACACACCTGATTTGTGCGGAGTGCACCTACACCTACCCAATTTGTGATGAATATATCTGGCTGTGCCTGCTTTCCTATATGTGAAGACCACCTGTCTGTGACTACTAAATTTTTATTTAGATATACCAAAATTTTAATTACAAAAACTGTATAATATCCCCACTTAATCTTACTATTGTGTTTACAGGTTGTTTTTCTTCCTATTTGCATTATTTACATAATGTTTGGTGTAATAAACATGTACCTTTGAATTTCCAATGTTTAGAACTTTTTGTAAAAATATTTTAAAACTAAAATAAAACTTTTGTTGTAACTCTGGAGGTATTAAAAATTAATAATTTGTTTAATTTCTTCTTTAATTCGTTATATATGTGAAGCTTTGATATTAGGTTTTCTTTTAATAATAAAATGAAAAATATGATGCGTAAACCGTTAATGTTTTTACATTTTATTGCTAAAAAGAAAATCTAATGTCAAAGCTTTACAAGATAAATTTTAAATCAGCTTTTGGGTATGGCGCAAAATATGCACCTTTTAGTTAGCTTAATAGTTAACAGATGGCGCCACAAACTAAAATATACCGTATGCCTTCAAGGCCGTGTAGTTACTCGGCCAGATACTAGGGTGCGTATTTTGACAGTTTTTAACTGTCTCAGCAGTGTCGTAGATTTAACACGGCAATCGGACTTCTCTAACTCTTTCTGTTTGTGTGTAAAACAGAGGCAATGGCTGGGAGTCGTCAGAAGAAGCTCCGATAATTTTTATTTTTAACTTCTATCGTTTGATAGTTTTTAAAATCAGAAACCTGTTGGAAGGGGAAAATAATTATTTGTATTGTTAAAACAATATAAATGTTATTTATACAGGGTGTCCAGTAACTTTGCCGACAAAAAAATAGAGGGTGATATTATCCAACGAAAAATAAGAAAAATACTTCAAATGAAATATTCTTAAACGTTCACATTTGGAACTACAAGGGTGTTAAAACTTAAAAAAAAAACAATGTTTTTTTACAATCATTTTTTTGTTTTAACGGATATTTTTGAGAAATTTTTCAGACGTCTTTTATGCAACATGACATTCACCAAACTCTCTCAAAGAAAATTATTTTCGATTTAAAGAAAATATGTATAAAAAAGTAATATCATTTACTGCAAGATATTAGCGATATCAAATGACCATGATGTTTTTACGCCAAACCCGCGTATATCCAATAAAGAGAACTTTGGGAAATTAAATTTGTTTAAAACTAAACAGGAATTTATTTAGGTATTTTTTTTATTTTAAGGAAATGCAGGGACATAACATTCCTTTCTCAAAAATGTTTATCGTAAACGACAATGGTAAAAACTATTATTTTTCCTATACGTCAAAAATTTTGTTTTGATGCTTAGAAGATCTTTCCTAATTTTTTAAAAATATCTAAAGTAGTATATAAGCGAGTTTATAAGTTATAACAAAAAAGATTATTTTTTATTTAATTTTAACACCCTGAAGTTCTAAAAGTAGGACGTTTAGGAGATATGCATGTTTATTAAAAGGGTAATTTTTAGGGTTGATATTTTTATTTTAACACCGTATTGAATCCAAGGTAAAATTATGTCCGAAAATGCTTTGTTTTCAAATACAGGGTGTTAACGGTTTAAGAAAAAAAGCCTTTTTATCACAACTTTCTTACCACTCCAGATATTTCCACAAAAGTTGGTACATTTTTTTACCCTTACATTACATTTTCTTGCTACAAAAGTTAAAAAAATCACCAGTGGCGTTCGAACAAGATTTGTATTGAATTTTTTCAAGAAAAAATAGTACGCTTTTGCTTTTTCTTTGAATCAAGATTATTTTTGAAATAATAATTCACTTTGGAGTTCATTTGGTCTCCTGTTATTTTTTGTACGACGAGCAAGTTTCGTTAAAAAAAGAGTCATTTTAATGCATGGTAAAATCGCTAAAATCTGATAAAGTGTTTTTAGGTAAAATTCGTTTTTACTTTTATTAAAAATTATAACTACAAGTTTTTTTTTAATTAGTTTTAAATTGTAGCAATGTAAGTTTTTGACCTTCTTTAATACAAATTAGCCAAAAACGAATTTTACATACAAAACACCATATCAGATTTCAGCGATTTTGCCGTGCATCAAAATGGCTTTTATTTTTTTTTACTATAACCGTTCGTCGAACTAAAAATAACGAGTTCAAGTTAACCCCAAAGTAAATAATTATTTTAAAAATAATTTTGGTTCAAACAAAAGGCAGTGGGGTACTATTTTTTTGAAATAAATTTAATACAAATCTTGTTCGAACGCTACTGGTATTTTTTTAAAATTTTTCAGCAAAAATTAAATGTGATGGTCCAAAAAGTGTACCAAATTTTGTGATAATATCTGGAGTGGTAGGAAAGTTATGACACAAAAGGCATTTTTTTGTTCTTAAAACTTTAACAACCTGTATCTTGAAAACAAAGCATTTTCGGACATAATTTTATCTGAAAAATTTTATTATTTTTTTATTTTATACAATGTTTAAAGAAGAATATCAACCTAAAAATAATCCTGTATATTGGATTTTTATTCAAATTTATTTAGTTTTTAACCGTTTTTTATATTGTTTCAATGCGTTTTCGGAATCCTTCAAAAGTGAAAGATGAAAGAACTTAGAAAAACTAGGGTAAATTATTAAAATAAATAATCAAATTAAATAAAATGGCCCCAAACTTTATACAATTCTACAGACTTAAAACACCTATTTTTAATGTATAATATAAATAACAATATACATTTTTTACGTTTTACTAAATACTTATACTTAATATATTAGGATTAAGTCTAGTGGTGTCCGGAGCGGCACCTTTTTTTTTTATCTTTGGACAAACCACGAAGGCTAAAAGCCTATATACTAACGTACCGTGGGTGTCTTAAGCGAGGTAAGAGGGAGTTTGTTGTCACGAAACTTAAATACTTGAAGATGTTGGGGGCGCGGGCAGCAGGTTCCACATTCTAGAAACTCTAGGGACAAAAGAACGAACAAAGTGGGAAGGTCGGGGCTTGTCCAGTTGGACCGTATAGGGATGCATACGCGCGGAACCACGAGTTTCTCTGCTGGGAACCGTAAGTGGAGGGAACTATACTGGACAATTCTTCAGAGCAAAAGCCGTGGAAGTACCTATAAAAAGCGATAAATCCCCCACAGCCCGACGAAGGGCAAGAGAAGGAAGCCTTTCTGTAAGTGAAGGATCATTAATGAGACGAATAGCTTTTCTTTGAATAGAATCAAGAATGCTTAGGGTTGTGGGGGACGCCATGCTTCAGATATGAGAACAATATTCCAAGGGAGGTCGGATTTGGGACACATACAAAGTGTATAAATTAGAAGGGGAAAACTACTTTTGGTTCGAAAGAGAAATCCAAGCTTTTTTGAAGCTGCCGTGGCTATAGATTCAATGTGTTTATGGCAGTTAAGGTTACTTTCAAATGTGACGCCCACAAGATTGAAGGTGTGTTTGCTCTGTAAAACTTTGCCGCTCATAAGTAGAGGATGAGTATTTGATGTCTCTCTTTTCGTGACAAGGATTATGATTGTGTTTTGGATGCATTAAAATGGACGAGATTGTTGGCGCTCCAATCCAATATTAAATTAAGATCCTGCGAAAGAGATATCTGCATCGCTCTGCGTTTGTTTTCCAAATCAGGTTTAGTGATGAGTTTAGGAACCTGAAAACTGAAGTGAAGGGTACTATCGTTGGCGAAACTATGAATGGAATTAGTTGTGGACGAGAGAAGGTCGTTGATGTGAAAAAGAAACAATGTTGGTGCCAGAATCTGAGCCCTGAGGCACTCCAGCATTAACTTGGTGAAAGCTTGAAGAATGGCCGTCCACAATAACTGATATACGTTGATCAGATAGATAACTAGAGAGCCAAGTACAGAGTTTAGTTGAAAGACCATAGGAGGGAAGTTTATTAAGAAGTTCGGCATGCCAGACCTGGTCAAAAGCTTTGGATATATCAAGAGCAACGATCTGGGACTTACCTAGAAATTCAAGAGACTTATTCCAGCAGTGTGATACGAAGAAAAGAAGATCTGCAGTAGATTTTTGTGGCGAAATCCATACTGCCTGTCATGCAAAATTTTGTGTTTTTCTAAATACTTAAGAATTTGTGAATTAATTAATAAAATTTTTCCATTACTTTACAAAGAACTGAGAAAATTGAAATTGGTCTATAGTTAGATGGAAGAGATTTAGATCCTTTCTTGGGAATATGTTGAACATGTGCAGCTTTTCAGCTCTCCGGAAAGATACCTGTGTCGTAAGAAATTCGAAAGAGCCGAGTTAAGATTGGTGCAAGTTCTGGAGCACATTTTTTAAAACGACTGCTGGTATGCCGTCCAGCCCAGACGATTTCTTGGTGTTAAGGAAAGAAAGGATACGCCTAATGTGTTTTACCTTAAAAATAATATCGGGCATTTATGAGAAACTGGAATTGAATGATTTACGGGAGGGTAAAGGGTTGAATTGGCAGCAAAATAGAGGTAGAAATAATTTCATCTTCCAAAGTTAGTAGTGGAAAAGGACTGGTACAAAAATTCCTACTTATGTTTTTCGCAAAGGAACAGAAAGATTTGCTGCCATTTGAGTAAGAAAGAACTATGTTTTTAAAACGATTGTCGAAGGAGTCTTTGGCTTCAGAAATTGTTTGATTGTATTAGTTTCTTGCTTCAATGCTGGCCTGTCGGTTTGCTGGAGCTAGAACTCTAGTAGAAATTCTGTTCTTGTGAGCCTGAACTCTTAAAATTCTACCAGGGTTTGTTATTGGATTGTTTGGGGCTCTTGATGCTGTGTGGAGTATAGGTTTCAATGCCCAATTGAATTGATTCACTTAGTTGATTGCAAATTTCAGAAAGATCACGAGAAGAAAAGCAGATGGAATTCTAGGGGTAAGTGGCGAAGAAGTCCCTTAGGCCATCCCAGTCGGCTGAGTTGTAGTGCCATACGGTGCGTGGTGGCATGCATTCATTTACCTTGGGATGTGCAGGGTAAGATATAGTAGCTAAGCCATGATCTGAGCGACCTATGGTAGCTGTGACAGATGTTTGATAGAGTTCGGGGTTGGTGATAAGAAAGAGATCTAGGGGATTTGAACTGATAGATATGGGACTCTAGAAAAGTAGGTGGGTTCCAATGGTTCCATAATAAGATTGGTAAGAGAGTTACTGACTGCAAAGATTTCGGCTGCTCTGCCTTAGGGGTCAGTTTTTGAAGAGCCCAGCCAATCCTTATTATAGACATTAAAGTCGCCAAGCACGATTACTTCAGCCGATGGAAACTGAGAAATTATGCTATCGATCTTTGTTGAAAGTCAAAGAATTCGACATAGGAATTATTAGATGGGGACCGGTACAAACAGCAGATAAATTTAGTTGAAGACCTAAGGGAAAGTTTGAGCCAAAGGATATAGGGCCTACCCGATTCAAGATTGGAAACTCAAGCACAAGCCAGATCGTTGCGGACGTAATTACATACGCCACCATGTGGGCGAAAAGACCAAATAAGTTCGTAGCCTGGGAAGAGAAGGTGGCTGGTTGAAGATTTAGAATCCTGATCAAATATTTCTGAAAATAATAGGTAGACAACTTTTTGGCATTTTTTAATTATATTTTTAATAAAGAAAACAAAAAATAAACGATTTTTTTTCTAACTTTTTTCGTATCTTGCTTAGTTTTCGAGAAAAATAATAAACTTCAATTAATTTTAAATATTATGCTTTAAATATTTTTTAATAGTTAGGTAACAACAATCACTAAATTAAATAAAATTATGTAAACTAAATAATTTTACGAAATTAAAAAAATGTTTTTTTACATCTTTAACTCTTTTGAAAAAAGGTCTAACATCTGTAACTTGAGAACAAAGAATTTGCGGATCCTTGTTTGTATAAACCTTTTGTTTTAATACATTTACTGGGAAAACTTAATTAATACACCCGTGCGTATCACAAATATCACGTGAAAAAAAACTGCATGTTTTTTTTTAATATGAACCTACGTAGTAAATATACACGATGTTAAAAAATACGCTGCCAAACTCTACGACGATTTTAACACAAAAAGTTAATATTAACATAGGTTCAATACAGTGTATTTAACTTTTTAAATAGAAATTTGTTTTTTAAAATATAACACTCTTTATTTATATTATTTTGTTATTCGGCGATGCTCCTTAGAGTATTAAAGGACTATATATTAGCCTTAACTTGAATAGTCATTGGGGTCCAGTGGCGTCTCAAGCGGCACTTGAAATAATATTGCTGAAAACCGGTCGCCACTGCGTAAAATATATTATTTTTGTTCCTTAATTTTCGAAATATTTTACTTAGTCTTCCTGAAAAAAAAACTCGCCTTACTGCATACCCAATGGCGCAACTAGCTGCTGGTTTTTGGGGAAGCTTAAACCTCAGTTTATAGGGTATAATTGCCAAAAAAGACTTTTGTTCTACAATCTCAAATTCGAGAGGCTAATCACCGTTTTGAGGGGCTAATCCCCTATTGCGACCCTGTGCATACCCCTGGACCACACAATAACACAGGAAATTTTTTTTTTATCTTATTTAGTATTTGCTGCTATCGTTACATAATAAAACTAAAGTGGGTCCCCAAAAATTGAAAATGTTGAGAAGCAAAAAAAGGGCCTCATGCCATAAAAACAACTTTATGTAAACATTTTCATATACTGACCACCTCAAAGTATTTTCAAACCAAAAATGAAAAAAAATGTTCTTCACCTTTATATTTCGCCACATTTGTTTTTAGTATTTTAATACTAAGCATGGGGCTCCTCTCAACTCCAGGGGCCCCCTAAGCTTGGGGGCCCCGGGGCACTGCCCCGCCTAATATATACCAGATGTTGTTAGCCTAAAGAGGAATACTTTGTAATATAATAAGTTTTTACTTTATTACATTTATTCAGTCTAGTCATATTTCCAACAAAAAATATGACCCACTGACTTTTATACAAGTGTTTTTGGAAAACTTGTTTAGAATTAAAAGTTATATCGTATTTTAAAAGCAGAACCTATTAAAAAATATTCCAAAAAACTTTTCCAGCTTACCCCGTATAGTGATCGATTAGATCGAACTAAATTAAATGTCGTAGATAATCCTTACTACCCTTAAGTTCCGAAAAATGTCAAAGCTTTGCTACATTTAGATCACTTTAAAAACATTAGGCCTATGGCAATAAGAAAAATGTCTAAACAAGTTTATGAATATTTTTTACGATAAATCCAAATGGAAGACAAAAAAATTAAAACGTATATTTGGAAATTTGTAGAGTAAAGGCCTTTTCCATAAGATCATAAGACAAAAAGATGTGAAACATTAATCTAAAGAATGGGACTTCTAAATTTTAGCCCTATTAAACCAAAAAAAAACTAAATTTACATTTCTCCGTTTTTTATTTTAGGTGGTTTAAATTTATTAAAAAACTTTAGGAATAACAAATTATTTATATTTTTTCAATAATAAATAACAATAAGGATTATTTACAACAGTTAATTTAGTTCTATCTAACCGCTATACGGGGTTGATTTTTTAATAGGAGGTTCTTTTTTTAATTCTGACATAATTTTAAATTCCAAACAAGTTTTTTAAATAATATTTTCTTTCAAGTTTTAAAATAAAGGTTGTTTACTCATGTTAAATTTGTAAATTTGCATCTTCCGCGTATACGCTATGGTTTATTAAAACATTAATCGGTGTTTTGTGAGTTGATGCATATGCAGAGATTATTATCAGGAATTATTTTTTGACAAATCAAAGTTAAAAAAGGTTTTCCATATGGTTCAACATTTATGGCGGTCACTGTATAACATGAACCGCAAATACTAAACTAAATACCATTAATATGTAAACCAACAATTTTTCCTATATTATGTTTATCTTAACTTTTCCTCATATGTTTCTTGGGTGAGCCATGGATATGATGATTTTTTTGTCGAAAACTAAGAAAGAAACAAAAAACATTTGGGACATAATTAAACTGTATTTTTATTTTGTTAATCCAGAAAATTTATAATTATACCTAACTGCACTTAAGTCAGTGGTGTACACTGACTATACATGCTACTGGACTATGTAACTTTAATCATGTTAGATTTAAGATCTAAATAAGCTTTTTGACGCTACAAATAATGTTCAACATCCTGTATTTACGAAACGAAGCATTTTCGGCTCCATGTATATATATTATTGTGACATTAAATTATGTTACAGATACGGTAACAGGTATTAACTTCCAAGCATTTGTTTGCATGGCCTACTTAAAAATAACTTTAAAATTGAATACCTATAGTCAAATTTTGGTTATCACTGAGTGTCATAAACTTTAAATTTGTAAAAATTATCGGATTTTTGTATTTAGCTCATAAACCAGTAAATGTAATAATTGATATATGTATGCGTGGGTAAAAACTGAAGCGAGTGCATTTCCTTTTTGGAAACATATTAGTCATCACAACGGGTCAGCAAGATCATTCTTTAAGAAAAAAATATAAAAGTGGATAAATCACAAAAGAAGACCAAAGTTATTATTTGAAATATATGGCTCGAGTCTGACAACTTACCGGAAAATTGAAATTGCAGACAAGGTGTTTGGTCTTGCGCGTGGGACTAATTAAATCAAAGAGTTCGGTTAGTGGAGTCTGCAAATTATAAAAGAGTAAAAGAGAAATTTAAAGGAAAATTATTTTTCTTATAATCATTGAAATTGAGATCAAAGAAAAAAAACAAACGTAATAACTAAAAAAGGCTCATTTATGAAAATGGTAGAAGCTAACCACGTTACTATAGAAGAGGTCCTTAGCTACTTTACTGCCAGAAGATTTTATGCAGAGAGTTTGGAAAGCTACTGCAGTTACTAAGGTAGGCACTCTGACTACTTTTAATAACTAACATATAAGTGATGAAGTAGTCCATGCTCTCAGTGGCGTTGGCAATATATAGGGTAAATGAAAAGACAATAGTGGTGCAAGACTGTTTTTTATTTACCCTATAACATATACCCTACTTACACCCTATAATAACACAAAATGTTTAGAAAAGGTACGTTTAGGTACACTTTAGGTCCGAACGTTCAAGACTAAAACAAACGTTTACAAAACGTTTTATATAAACGTATTAAAAACTTTTTTAAACCTACATGAAACGTTTATATTGACCGTATTCTGAACTTATATAAATAATAAAATGAAATAAATAAAAAACAAGTAACAATATAATTATTTTTACTCATTAAAAATTATTTGATTGTACTTTTAAGGATAAGTATAACCTTTTTATCGCATAACTCTAAAGTTTGTTCTTTGCGAAAAAATCGAGGAGCATTATTAGTTAGGAACGTATCCAGGAAATCCTTTAGGCTAGGAACGCACCCTCAAATCTTCTGTGATTAGTGAATGACATTAATTATTATTATCATTTTTGGTGTTTTGGTATGGCAATTTTACAACTTGCAAAAATGCATTTTATACGATTAGTATTTCTTGATGTGCTGCTTTTTTCAGTATTTTGTGATGTGCTGTTTTTTCTCTTATTTCAGTAATATTATCAAACCCTACTAATGGATAATTATTATCAGTAGCGTAGTGTAGGAAAAAACAGACTAGGCGAAGTCGTTTCCGCAAGGCCCCTTTTGTCGATGAAAATAGCAAAAAAAAGGTGGCAGACAAAAAAAAAGAAAGGCCTCCAACATTAAATACACACTTTTTTCAATATTTTTTAATACACGTAAAATATTGGCGTCGGCAAACATGTGCCTACGAGACCCCTTTATTGAAAATTTAAAATTGGGGACAAAAAGATCCCTAACCTGAAAATTAAATCTTTTTCTATACTTTAATCGCGTTTGCTAGTGCTATCATGCGCACAATTATAACATAAAAATGTCCATGTCTTACATTTCATACCTTCTACGGCGCGAGGCCGTAGGCGACCGCCTAGACCGCCTACGCCTAGCTACGCTACTGATTATTGTGCTTATGCTGGTGGAGTGCTTGTTATTTCTATACTATTAAGTGTAAATATACTCTTTGCCGACTTTCCGTTCTTTAGGTTATTTCTGCCTAATCTGAAATAAAAGTAGTTTGTTATTTATATTTCAAAAACATTCACCTAAAACATAATTGTTTACAAACCGGACGCATCGCCGATTTTAATGATATTTGGTATAAGGGTTTTTTTTTGGGCGCTAATTACTAATCTGAAAGCATTTTTTTTCGGACACGTTTTGTTCTCGAGATATTCATCATCAGACTTGATAACCAGAACTAACCTAAATTTACTATTTTCCCCTTCTTTTTGCTAACAATTCTTAATTTAAAGCTAAAATAGTACTCAATATTTGATTTTCACCACTTAAATCCCCATTTTAATGTTTATTGTACCAATTTTTTCATAAAATTGTTAATTCTCACTTTCAATTGCAGAAGCCTTGGGGGCACCAAGGCGAAATTGAAACTTTGCACCTTTATGGAAAAAAGGGGAAAAATAGAAAAATTGAGTTTTATGAGGTAGAAATCAAATATTTAGTACCAATTTAGCTTTGAATCAAAAATTTTTTGCAAAAAAGTGGAAAAATAGTGAATTTAGGTTAGTTCTGGTTAACAAGTCAGATGATGAATATCTCGAGAATGATGCGTGTTCCAAAAAAATCAGAATCGTAATTAGCGCCCTAAAAAACCCGTATTGGTATTTGGTAAACAATTACCAAATTTAGCAATACTATGACAACGTTTTTAAAAAGTCCCAAAACTTTCATATTTTACATGTCTTCTCCTGTATATTATTAACTTTTTAGAGTCTCCGTAAAATTATAAACATATTTCATGTATAATGTTTATTATTTAAGTTAACAGTTTTTGATTTATTTAAAATTTTATTTTAAAAATTACATTTTCAGGCCACTTTGATACAGAATCGGAGTTGAGCCTGTGTTGCCATTTGACAATTCCTTGATAAAGGTTCTGCTGGATGTCACAAAATCTATATATCGAATTCGTTTATATCTTGCCAACAACAAATGCAACATGAATATTTTACCTACCTTTAAGGTACGATTTCTAGCACCGCGGCAGACTGCTAACCGCCGACGCAAGAGTTGCTGATAATGTGAATGACTCTGGCGCTTGCGTCGGCGGTTAGCAGTGTGTCGCGCTGCTAGGCAACATACCTGAAAGTTTTCTTCTTCTGACTGTAGTTGAGCTATATCAAGCTTTTTTTTAAATATCCCCACTAATCCTCTTCTAAAGAGCTAGCCCGTATAAGTCTTACCTTGGTAGTACCCGAATGAACATAGAACAACACAAAAAGCAGCAAAGTAAATTTTCCGTTAATTTCAGGTTGGTGAAAATAATTTTTTAGGCGTTTAACCGGGTCGTTTTTTAAGAAGGTCATTATAACATGTAATTATAAGTTTAATTCTTACCTTTGCAAAACCCAACGTAAAAACCCAAAAAGCCACATTTATACAACCTTTTCAAAAAGTATGATTTGGATTTACTTTTTAGAAAAATAAAAAGCGTTTTACTAATAACACCTCTAAACGTAAAAGCTCAAAAGTTATTTCTCATGTGTCCGAGGTGGTTAAAACACTCAGGATTTGTTTTAGTTTTCAGGTGACTTTCCCACGGTAACAAGGGGTAAAACAGGGTTGATTAAACACGTAAAAGAAAATTGTTTCGTTAACTACAAGTTAGTGAAAAACTATATTTTATGCGTGTACAGTTGTTACTTCTTTCTCTAAAATTTACCGATTTTTTGTGATATCTAAATAGCAGCAATAATGCCCAAAAATACCGGCCTAAAACTCTTTACCAAAACCTGGCCTTTAAAAAGGGATAAAAGAAGCAAGGAAGAAGAACATAAAAGACCTTTAACTGCAACTTTAGAAAAACCGACGATCTTAGATATTCGATTTATAGGTAAGAATACAGTCACACAAACACATAATTTTTTAAGTTTCAACCAAAAAGATAAAAAAATACAAAACTACACAAAATTTTCGTTTCTTTTTTTTAGCAACGTTTTTATTTTTGGGCAATATAAAGATTTGATAAGTATTGGAAAAACAAAATTATTACAATTTTCAATATTTTGCGGTCCAGTCAAAAAACCCTTAACTTACGATGTCCCTAAAATTTAAAAATTTGTAGGTTCATCATCATTTGAAGTTTTCTTAATATTCGTCTAGTTAAAAAATCGATATCCTCTTTAAAAAACTACTACACATTTTAAAATAAAAGTAAAAGATTTGTTGAATATGTTGACATGTTTAAATACTCATCAGTGTGATTATCAACCTCCTCAGAAAAGCTTTTTAAGAGATATCTTCTTTGCTGTAAAACTCAAAATGATGTAAATATATTTGGATGTGTTCAGTTAAAAAGATATATTTTCCGCTATAAAGACCCTAACTCTCGTTTTACATTAGCGGGAGCCGGGAAGTCGGCGACGGATCGATACTATCGAAGTGTATGGAGTCTTATGAGACCTTTCACAGGTTAAGAATCCGAAAAGTCGGCAAACTTAAAGGCTCCATATAATTTTTATCACTCTGTGCGGCGAGTCCGGCTTAGTGTGAAACGAGAGTAAGCTTGTTTTTAAGATTAATTGAGATCAGTGTAATTATCAAATTTGCTAGAATAGGTATTTTCCTAACAAGTGAGCAAATTAATACTTTTCCGCACGCAAAAGCAGCTTTAAGTGCGGGAAAGACACTTTGCGCAAATGTAAGAAACAATTTTTTTTAATTAGTGGCATAGAAAAGTAAAAATATACATTGGGTCATTAATTAACTGGTGTCCGTCATTGGTAACTTTGTTATTACTCGAAATACGAAATAGTTTTCACGCTCTTTAAGACTAAAGATTAGAGAAAATAATTGACAATCGGGTTTTAGAGTTATATAGCAAGCAAAGTAACCTTTTTTACATGGAACAACCTTTATATTTTATTACCAATAGAAATAATTTTTTAATCCTTTAAAAAAGTCAACTTGTGACATATCCAATTTTTCATAGTTTCGGAAATATGGCCATCCTGAAAAGTTTGATAATAAATTGAATTTTTATATAAAACACACTGTATATGATATAATCATTGAAATTGGTATTTTAAAAAGCGTTAATATATTACCACATGACGTGCTTGTCTTTTATAGTTTGGAAAATATAGCCATCCAAATCTAAAAAATTTCCCCAATATTTTATTTCTGACACTAAACTTATTGCTTTTAGCTTACAAATACAGGGTATTTAATATAAAATATCCATTTTACTATCAAAATCCTGAAGATGGCTATTTCCAAAACTATGAAAAATTGGATATATCACATGTGAAAGATTTTAAAAAATCTTTCTAATGGTGATAAAATATACATGGTGGGTGTTTCATAAAAAAGGTGTTTTTCCTTTATAACTCTATAACCTAATTGTCAATTGTCCTATCTAATATTTGGTCTTAAAGAGCGTGAAAAATGCTACTAATTTGCATATTTAAACTATTTTGTATTTTGAGCAATAACGAAGTAACAAATGTCGCACACTTAATTTAGATGACCCTGTATAGTTATTTTTATTTTAAATATTTCTTAACATCAAATAGTATTTATTAGTTTTGGTGTTTATTTGTTGCTGCGCACGCATACGTGCGCAAAGTAATTACTTTGTGCACGCGAGTAGAAAAAAGGCATTTAAAGAGATATCCCCTCCGCCATAAAAACCCCAAAGATGTTAATACTTTAATACGTTTAAATGCGATTAATGTGATTATCAATCTTATGAAAAAGCTATTTAATGAGTCTTAAATACTTGAAGATGGTGGTATGTTTAAATGCGATTCAATGTAATTAGCAACGTTCACAGAAAAACTACTTAAAAAGACATTTTCTTTGTTATTAAAATCCTAAAGAGGTTATGTTTAAATGAAATCATTGTGATTATGAAACTTATCAGAAAATATTTTTAGATGTATCTACTTCCGCTTAACTTTGATATGTGAAGTGGCAACCCTCATAGTGTGACATATATATAGCAACTTGCAATCCAACCGTACCATCTTTATCCAGTTTAATAACTTATTTTCTCAAATGCTAAAATGCGCGCCGTTTGGCCGTTATTGGCGAGACAATAATAATAATAATAAAATTAAGATGAAAAATAAAACAAACATAATCTGATTTTTTAAATAAAACTTTAACATATTCCAAGGGGCTTAAATATTGAGTTTACGTACACTTACCTATGTCTTGTAAAACCCAAACTATGTATTTGACTTAACGAATTTGACTAGTCGTTATTTTTGTGTTTTGCTTTATTATTTGTGTTTCTATTTCAGATAAAATAGACATGAGCAGGATACGAAAAGAGTTTCTAAATATATCGAATTTATGTAGAATGCCATTAGTTATTAAACCAATAAAAGATGTAAATCGTCCCTTAAGGTAATGGTATAAACAAAAAAATATTTAAAAAGTACCTACTTATTTTTAGAAGTGTATGAATAAAAATTTTGGTTTTAGTTAAACATATCTGTCAATCACTTATTGATTTCGTAATTTTGTTAGTAAAATTGAATTTTATTATAGTAAAATTGTTAAATCTTTACTTATTCTCGAACACCACGCCGATTTTAATAATTTTTGGCATACAGCATTTTTTGGCAGCGCTGATTACAAATCTAAAAAAAATCTTTTAGTCGGCAACGTTGCTTTCTTGAGATATTCATCATTAAACTTGAACAGAAAACTATCTTAAATTATGGTGAATTTAGGTTAGTTTTCTGCTTTATAATATTGATAATTTTCCAGAAAGTTGCGGCTCGATTTTGACAAAATTGTGTATACGAGGGTTTTTGGAGCGCTGATCACGAATCTGAAACGTTGTTGAATAATTATTTTTTAAAATCAGTTATCAACGCCCCAAAAACTTACTTATGCAAAAAATCATTAAAATGGGCGTGGTGTCCGATAAGTAAACAGTTACCGTAAAATTTATCGTAGAATAGTGCACCAAACTAAAAAAAAAAATTTTTTTGTTATGTAGGTATGTAAGACGACAAATCAATATTATCAGACCTGGTTCTTTTGGTGTCATTCTTTTTCTGGATGTTTTAAGTTATTAAATCCCTAAAACGGCCCACAGACTATCCAACTTGTGTATGACAGGTTGTACAACTCAAGTAAATTCGACCGTCAAAACGATAATTGCATAATTTGTGGCGTTGTCATCCAACAAGTTGTACGACAGATTTGATGTGTCTGTAAGTAAAAGTCTATGTAACTTGTTGCACCGATTGTCTGTAATACGGCCTATAAAACCTGTTGTACAACAACGTGCAAAGTCTATGGGCCGTTTCACATTCAGATGTAACCAGCCATTTTAATCAAATAAAAATTTAAATCTATTTTTTTCTTAATAAAACATTTTAAGATGTAACAGTATTCTAGCCCATTAGTTGAGTCAATAAAGACTTTTTGCCGAAAGTTCTTAGTAGCAGCTCCGATTTTATTATATTTTTTAAAACTTTATGTTTTTTTCTTATATTATTTAAAATCAAAAACCTCTCAGAGGGGATTTTTTTTATTTGTATTGTTTAAACAATAAATATGTTATTTATGCAGGGTGTACAAAACCTCTCCCGACACACTTTAAGAGGTGATTCTGCATCAAAAAATAAAAAAATATATATACTTATGAACAGATGTCCTAAAAATCCTAGTTTAAAAACTACGGGTGTTAAAATTTAAGAAAAATAATCGATATTTTATCACAATCTTTATACCAGTTTAGATATTTTAAGAAATATTTAAAAAGATCTCCTAAGCATCAAAAGAATTTTTTACGAATAGTGTCGTCCGTGAGGTATTTACGATAAATATTTTTTTATAAAAAATTTTACGTCACTGCGTCTCTCTGCAATAAAAGAAACTTTATTAAATTTCTGTTTAGTTTTGAACAAACTTATTCCCTTAATTTTTTATCATTCGATGTACGATTTTCGCGTAAATAAATACCAAACATTTCTTGTCATGGACATTTAATATCGCTAATATATAACTTTACAGTAAATAACATCATCGACTTTATGTATTATTTAATTAAAAATTAATTTTCTACGCGAAAGATTGGTCAATACATCAATGTTTCAACTTTTAAGTCATATATAGGTACCTAATGATTAGTAAAGCCAACTAAGTTCTCTTAACATGACTACCACAATATACTAAATAGATAGCGATTTGACCAGGCCGAGAAATAATTTTTATTTTTTTACGCAAAAACCATAGATCGAATAAAAAAGTCAGAAGATCAAATTTGTTTGAAACTAAAGGGAAATCCAAAATAATATTTAAATTTTAGTGCCGTACCATTTTTTTATTAAGAAATATGTGCAGTAAATCCCTAACTAACTTTCTTGTACGCAAAAAATGTCCTTTGATGCTTAGAAGGCGTCTCCAAAATTCCTTAATAATATATTAATTGGAAAAAGGTATTATAAAAAAACTTTTATTTTTTTAATTTCAACACCCTGTAGTTCCAAAAGTAAAACGTTTAGTTCAAATAAAGTTTTTTTCTTATTTTTCGTTGGAGAATCACCCCTTAAAGTTTTTCGGAAAAGTTAGTGGACACCCTGTATAAATTTATATTGTGTAAAAATAGAAACAATTATTTCCTTCCTTTGAGAAATAAAAAAATACAAGTTTCAAAAACAAGATCAAAATCGGAGCTGTTACTATGGATTTTCAGCGATTGCCTGTTTTACAACTTCATTTTCTCCACCGACATGCTGATGTGCGATATGTACATTATTATTTTTTATACCATGAAACAAAAAAATCTTAAGTATTCTGTATTCTAAAAATATGACATCACATTTTTAGTCTTTTAAGTACCGAAATACATCGCAAAACAAAAAAGAAAAGAAAGAAAATTGATCCCAGTGAAGATAGCCACGAAGATGACGAAAGTAGTGTAATACAGAGTGCAAAAATTGTTAGTTCCAAAAATGTTCGATCAAGATCGAGAAGTTCTGGAAGACAAAGTAACAATAATTCTGTGATATATCCATTAAAACATAATAATATTTTAGCTATTAAGAATAATGTAAATGATGCCAATAATAACAAAAATCTAAAGGTAAGTAAAAATATAGTGTTAAACTTACTTAAAAACGTATAAATGTGTATAAGAAAAAAATATAATAGCTACCGCAACAGAATTACGAACACGTGTAAAGAAATCGGCCTCGAAAAGGAATCTCTCTCATAAGCGCTCTTATACAGGGTGTTTCACAACTTATCCGACAAACTTTAGTTAGTTAGTTAAATATTTTTTAAATAAAAAATGGTACGCCACAGCATTTTTCTTAAATAAAAATAATATTTAAAATTCCCATTAGATTTAAAACAAATCTAATTTCTGGATTTTAACTTTTATTTGAAGTACGGTTTTCACGTTGATAAATAAAAACCATTTTTAAATTTTAAAAAATATTTTTATTTTAGAAAAATGCAGTGGCGTACTGTTTATTAATTAAAAAATATTTAACCTAAACCTCTCATGTACGACACCGATTATTTTTTTCTTGTATGCCAAAAAATGTCTTTTGGTACATAGAAGCCCTGCCCCAAGTTTATTAAAAATATCTAAATTGGTATAAAAGTTATTATAAAAAAACACATTTCTTTTTAAATTTAATATAATTAATTATTAAACACCCTGTAGTTTAAAAACGTTTAGGACATATTTGATATGGAGTTTTTCATTTTTATTGTTGAATTAGCCCTTAAAGTTTCTCGGATATGTTGTGGAACACTGTATAGATTCCGATGCTGTTATTAATACGCGCGGCGATAAATCGTTCGTAGATTCACAGCAGAAAATAACAAAATTCAGCCATTTGAACTGGACTAGCTTGAATTGCGGTAGCTATTATATTCTTTGCTATTAGTCTGGATGCGTTGACTACGTTGCCTTTAAAATAATAAAAAAATTATACACCTGTAAAACTTTTAAAAATACAGAGTGTCCGACTATATTTTGACCCATTTTTAACGCAAATAACTTTTAAACAAATACACTTATTATAATGCCGTTTGCGTGGAAAGCCATAGATATGATTAAAAAAACATTTAAAAAATCTAAGGCCTTTTGCAAAAACCGCACCTTGATAACTATATTTGTTTTCTAGTTATTCCTGATCAAAATGGGTCAAAATATAGTCGGACACCCAGTATTTTTCTCTTTTTAATTTTCTGTTTTATTTTAAAATGGTTAAAACAATTAATTTTCATGTAAATAATAAATAATAAATAATAAATAATAAATAATAAATAATAAATAATAAATAATAAATAATAAATAATAAATAATAAATAATAAATAATAAATAATAAATAATAAATAATAAATAATAAATAATAAATAATAAATAATAAATAATAAATAATAAATAATAAATAATAAATAATAAATAATAAATAATAAATAATAAATAATAAATAATAATAGGCCTACAGCCGCCGTTTCAGTCTCTTCACCCTAAGGACAGCACTGCCTGTGTGACCACACTGTGTTATTGCCACCGTTTAATAAGTGTTAATTGATATTGACCATTGACATTCCATTTAATTTAAAGGTACCATCCAGAAAACCGATCCTGACTACAATATCCACACCCATTGCCCCAACATCCTGCTCTGACCCGGTGAAATCATCGACCAAACTGCCGTCGCCATGCAGGACTTGCGGTAGGCCTGACCTGCCGGAGCGATTTCATAGTCATCCTGCAACACCGTTGAAACCGAGTCCTAGAAATGCAGGAGTTATTTCTTCTGTGGTGCTAGGCAAGACGCAAAAACCTCCCGGTAAGTTATAACAATAATGTAGCTATGTACATTTAAAATGCTTTTATTCAACTTAGCTCCCACGGTACGTTAGTATTTAGGCTTTTAGCCTTCGTGGATTGTCCAAAGATAAAAAAAAGCTGAACAGAAGATATAAAAACAAATATCCAAAATGCGTAATTTGTAATGTACAGGGTGTCCCATTTTGGTTGTCCCTTATGGGAAACTTGGAAACCATAAGAGATATTAAAAATCTGATACCCCATCCTCGAGCTCTTTTTGGAGAAAACATTTATGGTAAAAACAGATCATCGCTATCGCGAAGCGTTTCAGAGATACAGGGTGATTCTCGATTTTTTCACTTTTTGAAAAGGCCCTGTAGCTTTGTTGTTATTACAGATACGAGAAAACTAATTGCACATTATAAAGACACTTTTTTCCGTAGAATCCAGTGGCGTAGTCAAAAAATTTTTTGAGCTGTCATTTTTGACAGATGACCCAAACATGTTGTTTTTTATTAGGGACACCCTATAAATGATTAGGTAATTAAATTGCTTGTTTTTTTCTTGATTAAAATAATATATCATAGTAGGTGGTTTAATAAATTTTTTACGTCAAATATTGGAAAATTATTATTTTAACGACGCATTTTTTTATTTTAGAAATTTAAAAATTTCCTACCACTTTATTTATAAATATATAAGTATGAAATTTTGGTAAATAATATATATGATGTAAAAGATTATTAATACGCATAATAAAATGATACACGGTGTCTCAAAAATTAAAATATTTTTTTTTATTTTAAAATTTAAAAATTTCCTACAATTTTATTTATGAAAATAAAGGGATGAAATTTTGGTATTTGATAAATGTGATGGTGAGAAATATTATTATACATAAAAAAATGATACAGGATGTCTCAAAAATTAAAATGATTTTTTTTATTTTTAACTTTAAAAATTTCCTACAATTTTATTTATGAATATATAAGGATGAAATTATGGTGGATAATATATATGATAAGGAAGAATATTATATATATATATATAAATGATACAGTGTGTCCCAAAAAATTAAAAATAATTATTTTTATGTTTAAATTTAAAAATTCATAGCGTCCTTATTTATGAATTTGAAGCAAAAAAATTTGGTACTGTATTAGTATGATAATGTTGTATAAAAAAATAAAAATCAAAGTTATACAGGGTGTGTCAAAATTTTTCGATTTTTTTTTTGACTTTAAATTTTTTTTTTTTTTTTTTTGCTCTATTGGTAAAGTTGACATGGAGAATTCATAAAAATAAAAAAATAAAAAAATCAAAAATTAAAAAACTTGATAAATTTTTAAGTTTAATTAATATAACTTGTTTATTATTGTTGTTGTAAACTAATTTTTGTTTTTTTTTCTACGGAAATGTCTCCTGAGCTAAGGGATGACAGATTCCTTTTAAAACAAAAATATAAAACAATTTAAAAACAGATAGAAGCCGCAATGCGTCTTTAAAATCATAATTTTTCCAATATTTGACGTAAAAAATTTATTAAACCACCTACTATGATATATTATTTTAATCAGAAAAAAACAAGCAATTTAATTACCTAATCATTTATAGGGTGTCCCTAATAAAAAAAACATGTTTGGGTCATATGTCAAAAATGACAGCTCAAAAAATTTTTTGGCTACGCCACTGGATTCTACGGAAAAAAGTGTCTGTATAATGTGCAATTAGTTTTCTGTATCTGTAATAACAACAAAGCTACAGGACCTTTTCAAAAAGTGAAAAATCGAGAATCACCCTGTATTCTGAAACGCTTCGCGATAGCGATGATCTGTTTTTACCATAAATGTTTTCTCCAAAAAGAGCTCGAGGATGGGGTATCGGATTTTTAATATCTCTTATGGTTTCCAAGTTTCCCATAAGGGACAACCAAAATGGGACACCCTGTACAGGGTGTTTCCTAATTGCGTTAAGAAAATTTAACCGCATGTTTCTAAGCCATTTTTATGAAAAAAGTTCATATAAAAATGGGTTCTCGAATGTTGTGTTCTCAAGATACAGAGTGTTAAACTTTTCAAAAAAATCTAAAAATTTCTAGATGACTTTTTTAGTAAAATTTGTTAGACTTGATATAAACGTTATTTAATAAAGTATTTGTTGTTGTTACATAATTGCTTATAGGAAGTTATAACACCTGATTTTTAAGAGAAAAAAATGTTCCAATGATTCTTGTATGGTCCCCCAAGCAGCAAGCTGACGTCATTATGACGTCATTTTGAAGTCATTTTTGGTCATAGGACGTCATCAGACCAAAATTATGGCGTCATTTTACCGTCATTTTAATGACGTGTTTTTGACGTTGTTGAAGTGGCGTCTTTTCGACGTCATTTTTTCGTCATACTAGCTCATAAAAATCTAATGACGACATGTTAAGAAAACCCGCCAGAAAAATTTTGTGACATTATATGATTCGTGTCAAAATCCAACCGAAATATCATATGACAGAAAAATAAGACTAATAATTTTACAAAACTGAAATAGGAAAAACTCTACCGATAGATGGCGTAATGGACAATAAACTACTACGTTTATTCAACATCTTCGCTTTTTATTGCCTACACTGTACCGATGAGACCAAAATAGTTCGAGATCGGTCTACGTTTGGTGATCTCAATTAGCTTTGAAAGAAATATCTTCGGATAGTGTTGCAGGGCAAGGAAATTGCAAGCAGTAAGGAGTTTTTTCCTATTTAAATTTTCATTAACGGGACGTCTTTTGTCTGTGACTTAGAAAGGTCAATTTACCGTCATTTTGTCGTTATCTTATGACGTCTTTGCTGACTAAATGTGACCAAAAATGACTAAAAAGAGGCGTCAGATTGCTGCTTGGGCCAGAGTTATGCAGTTTAGCGGATTTTGTTTTTTTATGGAAAACTATCAATAAAGTATTTTATGTTTTATTTGTTTTCTGGGAGATTAAATTTAAACAAAATATTATTTGGCTTTTCTCCAGAATAAAATTTAAAAGTTTATTTAATATTTTAAGAAAATTAAAACTTTTATACATTATGAAGAACAATTCTGCTCTTCAATAATATAATAAAAGTTATTATTGCTTTAAAAGAAAGAAAATTATGAAATATTCAATATTGATTACTTACAATACAATAAAGGTTCATTAGCACTCACTCACCTTTATTGTATTGTAAGTAACTTAATATTGAATATTTCATAATTTTATTTCTTTTAAAGCAATAATAACTTTTATTATATTATTGAAGAGCAGAATTGTTCTTCATAATGTATAAAAGTTTTAATTTTCTTAAAATATTAAATAAACTTTTAAATTTTATTCTGAGAAAAGCCAAATAATATTTTGTTTAAATTTTGAAAACTATCAAGCTACGTAAAAATATTAAAAAATCAAAAAGTGTCTTTTTAGGTGTCATCCAAAAAAATATTAGTAGAGTACATGTTTTTGTCAATAATATTTGCTGATATGCGTCCCACGCTGCCACTGGTCTACTAATTAAAATTAATTTAGATCGTAATTAACTTCCTATTTTAACAAATGCCAAAGCCAAAATTTAATAAAATGGGATAAGGCATATTTAAGATATTATTGAAAGCCTATTTTTTTTGTTTAACACCCTGTATCTTATAAACAAAGCATTTCCGAACCTATGTTTATATGATGTTTTTTAATAAAATTGGCTCAGAAATACGCCCTTATGAAAAATTCAGTATGAAATGCAGATATATTTTTATAAAACTTTCAATTAATCTTTTATTTCGGCACCAATCATCTTGTTTAATTCACTACCTCTAAAACATAATCATGTCGCCAAAAAAGTGCATCATTATTCATCATTTATTTATATGAGCGGCCAAGTTCTGCAGAACAAAAAAATCACTATGTCCACTGTGCAGCAAGTCTGATTATTATTATTTAGGCTCTTAGTCCTCAAGCACTGTCCAAAGATTAAAAAAATCAGGTGGTAAGTTACGCAAATTTTATTTAGGTGATTCAAGAACTGTGTTTGTGCAGTAAAACAGATTTTTTTATTAATACCACCTGCTTAATTCTAAACTAAAGTTTCTACTTATGATAATTTAATTCTAATTCTAGTAAACAAAATGTCCTGGTATAAAAATCCATAATATAAGTAATGATTGTGCTCGCTCGGTTATTTAATTAATGTACCGTTACTTTATTTTGTTGTTAAAATATTGTGATCGACTTGAATGTAATGTTTCGGTATGATATATTTTAAATTTAGATATTAGTCATTTTTTATTTTGTAAATAAGAGGCTTGTCTAATTTGACTAAATACATTATCGAATGATTACTTACAAGCAGTCTAGTAGTACTTTAAGGTATAACTACAGAAAGATTAGGTACCCACATTTGTTTGGTGAAAATTAATTGTTTTAGTTAAAAGTAAGTAAATTTGTATTTAAAAATATATTTTAAGTTAAAATGTATTTGTGTGTGAAGAAGTGATAAGGATTGCTCTTTAGATGATTGTAAATAAAATTCGATAGTTCAGATAATTATTTTGTTTTCTTTTACTTTGCATTTGTTGTTCTTTTAAATTTACATCTTCACTATTTTTTTAAATAAAATTTAACTGACACAATTAAAGAGTGAAAATGCTACTAAGTGCCAAAATATAAATTTTTGTTTTTCGTTCATCAATATGTTCTATGTGGCAGCCCCAATCTACCGTGCAAAGGCAAAACAGTCCATTCGTAAAAACACAGTTTTGAGAAAATCTTCATTTTCTGTTTTATCCACTTTGATAATAGACTATTTTGTCAACGTCCTAACTTTAAAATCCTCCCCTAGATATACCTTTTAAATATTAAAATATAAAAAACTCTTTTTGCAGATTAAAACAATGCCAATGTAAAAACATGAAATGATTTTTGCGATTAGACTCTTTTGCCTTTGCAGGGTATCAATATTCAACTCTGAAATATGAAACCACAGTGCCAACTTCTCCGTCCAAAGTTGAGGCCACACGTGTTTTCATTACGTTCTTTACTTATTTCTTTGATTTCTGAGAATTTCAAATTTTAACACAATTAGCACTTAAACTCTACAGTTGTAAAATTGTTTTTGCCAAAATGGCACTGGGATCTAATAGTGAGATATTGGGACTGCGACACAGAACATGTCGATGAACAAAAAACCAATTGTTTGGCACTTAGATCACTTATCTCTGTCACTCCTCAATTATCTTTTTAAATAAATATAAAATAACTTTTTTTATTTTTAGTGAAAAGTATAGTTCAAAAACCGGTAGCAATTAAATACAAATCAAAAAATGGCAGTGCAGAAACACGAAAATCGTCACCACTGAAAAAATTGTCTAACCAAACTAGCGCATTACCTATTCCTGTTGTCAAAAAATCAGAAACGTTACCAACAAGAAATAAAAGTAAAGAGTCTAAAATCAACAATATCGAACCTGTAGATAGAGTATCTTCCGCAGATTCTGACAAAGAGTCTACAATGACTGGAAAAAATGTTACGCCTTTGAGAGGTGGTTCCGGCAAAAGAACCTTAACTTGTTATATTTGTGGGAGAGAGTTTGGCACAGCTTCCTTGCCTTTACATGAACCAAAATGTATGGAGGTAAGAAAATATTATTATTTATTTTTATAAATGTTTGATATATCGGATGTCAACGAATCTATTGGACAAGCTATAACTCCTAGACTATTATACAGGGTGTTTATTAAACATGTGGCAAAAATTTAAGGTGTGCTTCCTTATGTTATTTTATAAATAATAGTTCCTATAAACATATGTCCGAAGTCGCCTCCTTGGTAAGATACAGGGCGTTAAAATTAATAAAAAAACAAGTTTTTTTCTAAATATTTTTAATATCCTTAGGCCGATTTGGATAAAATTTGGTACATTTATTTATAGTAATAAGGCGCTTATTTAGCCCTAACTAGATTGTTATTATTGGGTCCAGTGGCGTCTGAGTGGGCACCGCAACTTATATTATTGAGAAAGAAAAGTACGCCATTGACTTTCTTTGACGTTTTTATATTTTTCTATAATCAAGCAATTAATAATACAACTTTTTAACCTTTTGTATTTTTTTGTATCTAGCTAGTTTTTAAGAATACAAAATATAGTCACTTTATGTCGATCTAAAAAAGTACCCTAAACAGCATAAAATAAAATCTAAAATTAAAAAAATTTAATTTCGATCCTAACAAATAGGGAAAATCATAATTTTCGATAAAATACACGACTGCTTATTTATTTTAATGCAAATAATTGTTTTATTTTAATTTTTTCTTTTTATATCACGTTGTCTTTGGATACTTTTTAGAAAAATTAATGTAGCTTTAATATTTTTTCTCGAAAACCAAGGTAGATACAAAAAAATACAAATAATTAAAAAGTTGTATTATTAATTGTTTTATTATAAAAAATATAAAAACTCCAAAAAGACAGTGGCTTACTTTTTTTCACAATAGAATAAGTTGCGGTGCCCACTGAAACGCCATTGGAACCAATAGTAACAATCTGGTGAGGGCTAAAAAAGCGCCTTATTACTTTAAATAAATGTGCCAATTTTGATTTAAATTGGCCTAAGAATATTAAAATATTTGGAAAAACTGATTTTTTAAATTTAACGCCCTGTATCTCAGTAAGGAAGCAACTTCGGACATATGTTTATGGAAACTTTTTTTATAAAATAACATAAGGAATTACACCTTAAATTTTTGCCTCCTGTTTAATAAACACTCCGTGTATCTAGTGGTATAAGAAGACGACCAGTTTTCGCATATTTATTACTTCTCGGGCACTTTCGGTTTAACCGGAAAAAAGTCCGATTTTAAATTTTATAGAACACCATGTATATTTTAACATTTTTGGAATCCTTTTTTTAAGACATTTTTAAAATTGCATCTATGTGTCCACGAATAGACGCGACTTAATTGGGCCAACTACGACAAACTTTCGCAAACACCATTGTGTGGACGGGTAGTTCGTCTACATTCGTCTTGATTGGTCCAACTTTTCTTGAGTCCGCTTGCTTACAAATAGTTTGCCCATATTTTGACAAATAGTTCGGCCACAAATTCGCCCAATGTCTGGAGGCAGCATTAGAAAAATACAGTCGCAAAGTTTTAGTGATTTTACCACTTATTGATGTATTTTAGTATTTCGTAAATTACGATGGCTGTAACTCGTAAACGGTGCATTTTAGGACATAATGCTAATAAAAAAGTCCTTTTTGACCCTAAAAACTACTCCTTAATAGTTATTTTTGTACCGAGGGCATATATATATATATATATATATATATATATATATATATATATATATATATATATATATATGTTTAATCAAATAAATTAAGTAAATTGTTGTTGTTCAAAAAAAAAAAAATAGGGGAAATTATTAAATTTTATTATTGTTTTATAAATTTATAAATGCGGGCGCTTTTGATATTTTGTTGCCCTAGGACGTAAAAGTGCTATTTTACGCCCTCATTTATAAATGCGGGCGTTTTTAAAACTTTAGCAAATTTACGCCCTCAAATAGGGGCGTAAAATTGTATTTTACGCCCGGACGTACAAAAAATATTTTTTGATGATTTAAGAAACAACTTTTATTTGATGCACCACCGTTTCTGCTAGGTTTTGCAACCGTTGTTGTAATTATTATTTTGCCACGTATTTTAGTAAAACTACTTTTAAATAAAACTATGCACGTTAAACAAGGTTTATGCAAATTGTGTGGCATTAAAATCTAGATAAACTTCATAAAGTATCTCACCTTAAAATATTTCTTGATAAATAGTTTTCTATTAGTAGGTACGTAGTTTGTAGCTTGTAAACTAGGTCAGAATGGCAAAGGTCAGGATAGCTGCGTTTTGTAACAGTTTAAATTTAAATTTAGACCTTTAAAGTTCCTCTTTACATCCGTGAAAATTGGTGTTTTGCAGGGCAAGTCATTTTAGATCCTTTCTACCGATAGCTAAGCATAAAGCTCTTTATAATATGGCAATAAATAGCTATAAAAAAAGAAAGTTATTAAAATTTTATATGTTTGGAGTTTTCATTTATACTTTGCCACCCACTTACAACGAACGATAACAAGAAATGATGAAAAAAACTTGTATAAAAGTTTCATAAATTTTCATTTATTATCTTTTGAGCACAAGAAAAGAATCAAATAAACATCAACCAGTCAAAAGAAATAAAGGGGTAAACTTTTTTATTTAATGAAACACCCTGTATTATATTAAGATCTTTAGGTTTACAAAAATACATACCTATTAGATATATTTATCTTTAATAGGTGTTTGGAAAAAAAGAAAGTCAAATTGGAAATAAAGTATGTTTATTTATTTAAATATGACCATTTAAATCTAAATAATTTCTCTCAACAGAAAATAGACCAATCAGAAAGCACCATTATTCGGATAAATTTTGTTTAGATAAATGATTAAACCCCATGTGCCGTTTAACCGCGAATAAATGTCTGTTATCCAAACTAGTTGTCAAAATTGAAAAAACGTTAAATCATAATTAGTAAAATTCTGTGTTGTTGGCTTTAATGTAAGTTTTTCAAGAAATAATCTAGCCGTATACCTCTCGACCTACAAATTTAAATCGATTAAACTATCCAAATATTTTTGTAAGATAGGTTTGGCAAATAACTTCATGGACAATAATTTAAAAAAAACCTTGACCGCTTCGGGGTCTCGAGTTTTTGATTTCAAAATAAAAACCATCGACCGCCGCGCCGGTCTCGTATTTTAATTAAATTATTGTATACCTACTCAACTATTTTCCAAGAAAAATCTTACTCAAAATATTGTTGGGTAGTTTAATCGATTAAATTTATAGATCTTGTGATATAATATATGAATAATGGCGGATATAATTTCCATTATATCTACAGTCTTAGCTTAGCGCCGCACTTTAGGATGTTTGAGAAAATTTTGGACAAAATTAGATATCTCAGAAAGGATGACTCGTAGATATTTGATTATTGCACAAAAATGTAGTTAATGTAATTATCTATTCAAGAACCAACATTTTGCGAAACAGAAATTTTTTTAGTTTATTTAAAAAGATATTTTTAATTAACTGTCACATTATTATTGCTACTTTTACCGTTCTACATCTAGATTTAAAGTTTCGTCTTTGAGCAGCCAACATTAACTTTGTTCTTTTAAATAGGTGAGTATGCATTCGTTTTTTTTTATGACAGCCTACGATAAAGGTAATAAAGGCGTTTAATTGAATTAAATGCTTTATTTTAATTAAAAATAATAATAATGAACAGTTATGGAAAAAAGGTAATGCACATTTACCTTCGAACATTTTCACGAACTTTTGGTATAAAAATAGTAATTTTTAATGGCAATGGATGATGGTTTTTGGTTCAAAACGTCGCATAAACATAAAGTGTGATGTAGAATTCAAAAACGAGTTTTTTTAGTTAAAAACTAAATATGCCGCCCATTTTAAAAAGCAAAGTTGATAATTCCCTAACGAAAGATTTTTTAATTTTTAAAACGGAATATTGTTTAGCATAAAAATGCTTAACTTTGTTTCAATTTAACCAACCCTGTATCTCTTACCGTTTCCGAGATCAACAGTGGCTCGGGGATTTTTAGCAGCCTGTATATTTAATTTTTAAGATGTCGACCATCGATAATAACTACAATCATCTATAAGTCCCATAGTGCTTGTCTATGTTGTAAACCAGAACTTTAAATATTCATACTTTTATTAAAATAAAATAGTGTGGGTTCTAATAACTTATTCCACATGAAAATTCGCGTAGGTAAACCCAAGGATGTAATTAACAAATCATTAAATCTATATATTTTTTTCGTAATTGCTCGATATTATTTAGTTTTGCTTTGTGTTTGTCACACATAAAATTTATTTCATATAATAAAATAATATTTTTTTCTATTTTTAAATAAGAATAAATATTTTAAGAGTAATTGCACGTAATGGTTGAGTGTAAGTGTTGCTATGGTGTACCGAGAAATTTAGTGGAGAGATTATATCCAGCATCAGGCAAGGTGTGGTGTATAACACATTTTTAATTTACTCTTTATTTCTTTCTTTACCGAATGCATGCATTTAATATTGTATGCGTTTTAAAATACTAAATTGTATTTTTTTAAATTCATGATTGCTTAAATATGCAATGCACAACCGTGCATTTTGACAACTTTTTGACAGGAGACTAGCATAGGGTGGGAAAAAACTATTTTTATTTTGACTTTGGACACTAAAAAATTGGTTCCTAGGCACCTCCAGAGCACTGGCGTAGATAATTTTTATATCCTGGGGGAGGGGAAAGAGGGTAATCCAATGGATAAAGTATGTTTCAATCTTGCTTTGTGTGGCAAAATTATTTAAATTCTATAAGTTACTAAAAATAATTGAGTTTTTACCATTTCTATCGGAAATTTAATGCTCTAAAAGAGATCTTTAATACTTTTTGAGTAAGTTACAAAATTCAAAACAAAAAACTTATTTTTCTTTATATTTTTCATTCTTTGACCTTGAATATCTTTTTAATGGTTAGATTTATCAAAAAGGACCCTTTTATAGAGAATTTACTTTTTTAATAAAACACCTTTCTAGAGATTTGCTACATACTTAACGAAGATGTGACTTTTTGTATAAGACCGAAAAAATATGCAAAACTGTAATGAGGCGGATCGTCCTATTAAAATTTAGAGCTTATCGTTGCCAGCATTCTTAGAAGGTGCCTAGGAACTATTTTTTTAGTGTCAGAAGTCAAAATAAAGACTTTGGGGCAAAAATCGGACAAGTACAAATTTCATTTTTGGAGCACCAATCAAATCCGGAATTGTCCGCTTTTAAAACTACGTCGTCGTGTCCAAATTTCTAAAGGGCACCTTAAAGTACTTCGAAATTGTACAATTTTTGCACCAATCAATGCGAATTCCTTTGGAGCATGCAACTTTGGGAAAAAGATATTTTTGCCAAAAATGGACTCTCCCTAATACAGCGGGTTCCGCTTTTCATTAATAAACCTTAATATCTAAGATATTAATATATTGCAATCTTAGGTATTAAAACTTTACCGATAATTATTGTATGTTAGAAAAAAAAGTAGGTATATGGCATAGTAAACATTTTCTTTATCACTAACGTGTGGTGTTAGGAAAAAGAGGGATGAGTTAAAAATAGTTTTTTTCTTAAGATATTGCGGCGTATTTGTTAAGGTAATTCCAAAATAATACCATTGTTTAGAAGCAATCACCATACCTATAACAATAAGTTGCCCAATTTTACCGGGAGAAGAAAATTAAAATAAAGCCATGATTTTTTTGTTTAATTTCAGAAATGGGAAAGAGAAAACGCCAGTTTACCACCTAACATGCGAAGAAAGGCTCCTGTTAAACCGGATGGTGCAATTTCTCAGAAAGAGTGGAATCAGTTAGCTTGGGAATCCTCCCAGGTAAGTTGTTTTTAATTTTTAAATAAAATAGAAAAAAAAAATAAACGCAAGGATTAAGAAAAGTTATACAAACTATGTACAGACTGTCCTCGGATGGGGTTAACAAGAGGACAAATTGACCAAAAATTTAATTTTTTGAAAAAAGTAAGTTATTCTTGAAATCAAATTTACACATATTTACACAGTTAGTAGCGTTCCGTTTTTTTAAAGAAATATTCCTTCAGTTGCCTCTCGAGACGCCACTAGACTTATTAAATGTAATTAAGTTGGTGATAAATTACCCCCTTAATGTCATCAATAATATTGCCAAATTAAAACAAAATTGGGTAAAGAATAGTTAGGATATTAAAAAATGACAGAATTTTAACACTCTGTATCCCAAAAGTTTAAAGGCTTAGGACATATGTTTATATTAACTTTTCTTCCTAAAATATGCTAAGGAATTATACCCTGTATTTTAAGCCATCAATTAAATTACACTGTATATGTATAATTAAAGCATTTTTTAAAGCTTAAAATATGACGTATTTTTACTGACCGCACAATCAATTTTTTTACTGTTTACTTCCATAACGTCTTTGCGAAGTAATATTTAAATTAATATCAACCGTTTGGAAAGTTCGATTTTTATTTTCATTGTTAAAAAAAGTCGATAAAACTGCCTTGCATAATATGACAGACTAATGTCCACAACCACAAATAACCCAAGTACGTCACAGAAGTAATTCAATAACAATTTATACGGGCGAATACAGACAAAAATAACCTTGAACTTATACATTTAAAACCCCTCTGTTCTCATAATCACCCTCAACATGCAATACTTATATGGAGAGTTTTCGCCTTGACATAGTAAAGACAACTTAAAACCGTATACTCGGGGAAAAAATTTATTTTACACTTGAAAACAGACAGAGATTGTGCTGCTCGAAACGTTGTGTGAATAAATGTAATAAAGACAATGGAAGTCCAAAACTCTTTTTTAATTAAATAAAAATAATGTTACGGACATTAAAAATGTTTATAATTTATAGAATTGTATCAAGTTAGGACCTTTTTATTTAGTTGGATAATTTATTTTAATAATTTACCTTAGTTTTTCCAAGTTCTTTCATCACTCTCGAAGATTTTCTAAAACGCTTGAATTATCCTTTGAGAACTTTTATTCCATCCTGTATTATAGAATTTGCTGGATATTTCTGGAATGCTCTAGACTTTTCTAAGCTACTATAAAAGGGCTATGGAAAACCTTGGAAAGATTAGTATAGATTCGACTATTGTGCTGTAAACTTCGACATTGACAAGTAAAGATTTCGTCGTTGTGACCATAGTTACGTTCCATTAGTTAATAAAGGTATAAAAACAAAGACACGTGTTTTTATACGAGGTGATTCGGAACAATAAATAAATAAGTTACACAGATTCCTTATGCCAAAATATTAGGATATTAAGCTAACATATTTACGTTCCAAAGTTGAAAATAAGGAAGATACAGGTAATTTTTTACTATACACTACAGGGTGTTGCCTTTTCGTTGACCTTTCGGGGTATAGCGAAAACTAAAAGAGATTGAACAAATCTAATAGCCCCATTTTGATTTTGATTTTGAAACAAATTCAATGGTAAAAACAAATCATGCCTAACTTGCTTTGTTGGAGATACAAAGTGTTTTTTTCAAATTTTGTCAATTTGTCCAGGTCCTTGTAATTCTCTTGATATTAAAAGAAAAAATGTATGTAAAAACATTTTAGGGATTTTTACTTAAAATTCAGTGACGTACTTATTTTTTTTTTAATTGCCTTTTAGTTTAAAGTTCTAACACAAAGTTTGGTTTTTTAAATGGGACACTCTGTATAATAATCATCAGTTAAAAGGTCTCCTTAATAGCTATAAGAAATACCACACTTCATATCCATTTCTTAATAGTTTTGAAAATATGGCCATCATCAGGATTTTTTTATGAAACACCCTGCATATAATATCATCGTTGCAAAGATATTTTCAAAAGGTTTAATAAAATACCACATTTCATGGGTGTATCTCTTATAGTCTGTTTAATGGTGATATAATATACAGAGTCTTTTATTTAAAATATGCAATGTTTTATTATCGAACTCCTGACGATGACCATATTTCCGAAACTATGACAAATTAAATATATTAAAAGTGGTATTTTTATACGGCTTTTAAAGAGACCTATCTATTGGTGATAAAATATACAGAGTGTTCCTTAAAAAAAATAATTTTGTGGTAAAAGTTTAAAAATAAAAGACAATGGAAAAAATATAGGTACGCCACTGAATTCTACGTAAAATTCCCTAAAACTTTTCTTATTACATTTTTTTCTACCTCTAAAATTAGGCCAGTTACCAGTGCCTGGCCAAGTTAACAAAATTTTAAAAACACTCTGTATCCCCGAAACGAATTAAGTTAGTCGTGATTTACTTTCACCACTGAATTTCTTTTAAAAATCAAAATCGATCTCTTTTACTTTTCGCCATATCCTGCAAGGTCAACGAAAAGGCGCCACCCTGTACTAACTGAAAAAACTATTATTCTTTCTATGTAAAATAGGAGATATTTTTTTATTGTTTTTTCTTACATGTTTTTCTTTTTCTCCGAGACGAAAAAGGCGATATAATGTGTATTTGTCTATGTCTGATGTATTTATTAAATATAAAATTTAATTTTTATAATTTTGCATTTTTTTTAAGGTAAACTTTAAAAAGCCTATTAATAAATTTATCTGGTCAGCAAGGAATAGGCAATTCAGATTAAGCGCTTCTATCAGATACTTTTGAATCCTTTTTGGGGCACTATGATATTTATTTGTCATATTTTGTGATATTGTAACTGTAGTATTGCATTTATAAACATTTAGTAATTCCAGCCTTCAACTTGTGTTAAATATTTTAGTGGGTGTTTCCGTAATTTTTATTGAAAATTTTACAATAAAGAAATATCTACAAATTAGGTACTGTTTGTCGGCAGTTTAAGGCTCGGTTTTATAAGTATAGTTTTAAGCATCAACCTACAGTTAAACTCAAATCTTAATTAAAATACGTGTTTTACAGGTCTAGTTAAACATCAGTTGGAGTTTAAACTATAAACGATGGATGGGGGGTATGGTTTAAACTGCAAGCTGAGTTTACAGTCATCTGACATCTTGTCATTTATTGACTTAATATTTTTGAATCCTTAAATAGCAAAAAACAGACCCTGACTATGTGTTTGGACCTTTCTAAAGCTTTTGATAGTGTAGACCATGCTAGGGTATTTATATAAACTGGAAATGTATGGTATTAGGGGAACTGCTCTGACCTTGATACAGTCATATCTTACCGGAAAGAACTCAGCAGGTGGTGGGTCCGATCTCTCTGGTCTTAATTAAAATACGTGTTTTACAGGTCTAGTTAAACATCAGTTGGGTTAAATATAAACGATGGATGGGGTATGGTTTAAACTGCAAGCTGGTTGTCATCTGACATCTTGTCATTTACCTTGACTTAATATTTTGAATCCTTAAATAGCAAAACAGACCCTGACTATGTGTTTGGACCTTTTCTAAAGCTTTTGATAGTGTAGACCATGCTAAATTGTTATATAAACTGGAGATGTATGGTATTAGGGGAACTGCTCGACCTTGATACAGTCATATCTTACCGGAAGAACTCAGCAGGTGGTGGAGTCGATCTCCTCTGGTACAATTTTTAAATCAGAAAAAAAGTAAATATGGTGAGGGGAGTTCCACAGGGCTCATTCTGGGACCATTATTATATATTTTATATACAAATACCGCCGGACGTATTGTCAGGAGAGCGGACTGTACTGTGCTGATGATACTACCTTTATTTTAGTGAGGATAGCATGGAATTATTGTGGTAAAGGTGGGGACAGTGGTGGATATGCTCTTGAGGGAGTATTTTCTGTCAACAACCTGCTCTTGAATGTCAAAAACTCAGTGCATTCTGTTTTGTAACAGGGTGACTAATTATTTTAATTTCTTGTATAATGATAAAATAATAAAATCAACTGAAAGCATATCATTTTGGGAATTGACGTTGACAGGAGGTTGGACTGGAGAGTGCACGTTGAGTGTAGCCACTAAGATTGCTAAGTACTGTTATGCTTTAAGGATCATTTGCCGGAAGGGTTGGTACAGATGTGGCTATGCAGGCCTATCGCTTTGTGCTGATCCTATTAAAGATATGGTATAATTATATGGGGAAATTCATATGATATGCAAGAATTGCTGTTACTACAAAAAGGTGTTTGCATATTTATGGTATGAAACCATAGGAAAGTTGTAGAGGATATTCATGGAGAATAACATTCTGACTGTTATTAGTATGTATATATTAGATTCTGTATTGTTTGTTTGATAATGCAGTTTATTTAAAAATTCTCAGTTAAGGCATGGTATCAGACTAGGAAATAAATCAAATCTTATTCTAGATAGATGTAGCTTTAGTTATTTACCAAAGAAATGTTGAATTCTCCATTGTAAAGATTTTAATTCAATTCCTACAGTAGTTAGAAATTTGCCAAGTAGTCTTAAAGATGTTTTAAAGACTTTTTGAGTAAAAACGCATTTTATACAATAAGGAAATTTTATGATGTAAATAAGGATAATATGATTGATAAATAGGGAAAAAAATATTGTCTTGTAAGTCTTTTTAATAGTATATGGTAATATTAATGGTTAATAAATTATCAGGTTTAAAGTTTTTGTTTAAATGGTGTTATTTCTAATAATTATAGTAATAATTATTAATGTTATGTTTAAATACTAAGTTTTTGTAATTTATGACATTGTTCCATGCAGCAAGGGCCTATTTGTAAACTTTTTGTTTATAAGGAATAAACCACAACAGTTATCTATCTATCTATCTATTGTTTATTTTTATAACACTTAACCTTATTTTTTATTTTAAAGTTGAAAAGCAAGTTTTAATAAAAATACTACAAATTAATTCCTTAAAAAATGGACACGTCTTTGGTTACATTTTACTCTCTCTGATGATGAAGACGAGCTAGATATTATTAAAGTTATTGAAAATCCCAAACAGGAATAAATTTTTGCTCAGGGTAAAAAATGTTGATCAGTGGGCTTGAAGAAACCATTCAACACTTTAGGCTTTTAAAAGCCCATTGAAAACTTACTTCCCCAAATTAGGGCAACGTTGGAAAGACCTACTAGACTGAAAGTAAAACCGCCTATTTTGTTTTATTAAGAAGAGGTATGTACAAATAAAATATTTTAAGATAAGTTTAATGTACAGCTTGAGCCAGACTTAAGATATCCTAAAAGCAAAGTAGACAAAAAATCATAATTTAAATAAACCCAAAAATCCTTTTTGACCCTCATACGCATAATATAAGCGCTTATTTATTAAAAAATAGCAATACATATTGGTAACTACATAACATTGTAAAGTTAATGAAATATAACAACCACCAACCTATACAACAGCTATATCGCATCTCTTAGGTTTAAACTCCTGTTTTAATTTATGGTTTAACTTAAGTTAAAACTGCAGTTTAAACAGGGTTACATAAAACCGGGCCTAAGTGTAATGCCTTTAGAACCTAACGTATCATTGTTGTTCTAAATGTCCTTTTTTTTAAAATATCCAATCCAATTTTCAAATATCTCGAATAAAATAATATGTTTTACATTTTGCACTTATCTTCTTCTAAATTTCTAAAAATTTTATCTTTAAACTGAAGTACCTTTAAGTCCCATGTTAACAACCTTTCTCTTACCTTGCTAAGGACACCCACGGAACGTTAGTATTTAGGCTTATAGCCCTCATGGATTGTTCAAAGAATAAAAAAAGGAAATAATATAAGGTTTTTCTATTATTTATTCTTGGCTCTGGTCCCTTTCGGTCAAATTCGCCAGCTCTCCCCTCCCGGACTATTGTTTCCAGGGCCTCGCCGGTAGAAAATCTGGATAATCGAGCACGTAGCTCCCACAAATTGCAAAACATACGATACAAAACAATAAATTGATGCGTTGCATACATTGTCAGCTGTCAAACCAAGAGCTACTACTGGTATTGCGCATAACCGGTCACTGTCACTATTGACGTTTCCCGCAGCGCGGGCATTCGTACGAAAACAGAATGTGCCCGTCACCAAACAAAAAACATCAGGCTTGTTTTAGGTTATTAGACGATGAATCATATTATCACAAACCAAAAATCGGGTAATTAATCTGTAAATAATCAAGTAATCTTTAAATATTTTTCGCCAAGTAAGTTCTAGGTATCCATTTTTATCAGCTGATAGAGCAAATTGCAACACTGTGCTTCTTAATCTGAATCGTGAAAATATGGCTTACTAAAACTCTTTATCTGTCTTTTGTTTTATTATATTGGATAAAATTAATGATTCGTGCATGGTGATTAATGTAAACAATAAAATAAAAGCAATTTTTGGCTTGGTTTTGATAAGCTATTTTAACGATCTATATGTAAGCCATAATATATTTTCCACGGTTTTCTCTATAAAAAAAAAAGCATGTCGTTGTTTGATATATTATGCATGAAGCTAAAATGTGTTTATTTTAGGTAATACAGGGTGTTTTCTAACAACGGTACGAAACTTTAAGGTGTGATTCCTTATGTTACAAAAAAGTTCCCTTAAACATTTGTTCGGAGTTGCTTCCTTACTGAGACACATGGCGTTAAAATTTAAGAAAAAAAAACAGTTTTTTTAAATATTTTTAATATGCTTACGCCGATTTGGATAAAATTTGGTACATTAGAAAAAACTTATTTATTTTCTTAAAATTTAACGCCCTGTATCTCAGTAAGACAGCAACTCCAGACATATGTTTATGGGAACTTGTTTTTAATTAATAACATAAGGAATCACATCTTACAGTTATAATACATTGTTACAAAACACACTGTATAAATGCTTTTTTTAATCTTATAAAGGCTTACAGCTTGGATACTAGTTAGTTAAGAACTAAAGGTTTGGCAATTTGTCAGCCATTGTAAGGTATATTATGAGAAGACGGGTATTTAGTCTAGTCAAGAAGTGAGTTTCCTGCGAAATATAGTTCTTGTAAACGTAAAAATATGGTTGTTGCTATTTTGAAATCAGCGAAATTCTGAATATGAGACTGAATGAATAAAACAATTGAATAACTTTAACAAAAATGAAGTTTTTAACAAATGAAATTTTATTCCTTTGGGTATCTAGATGACACTATAATTTATTCAGATTTAAAAAATGGATATTTAATATTATAAAAAAATTGTTTGTATTGCACGCCTTGCGTAGCGGCGGAGGACCGACGCAAAAACAGCTACGAGGAATCCAATTTTCAACGTTAAATTAAAATTATAAATAATGGTGCTATATCTGCGGGAGTTGGGACATGTCCCACTGAAATTTTCTTCTCTTTTGGGATATTATTTCAAATTTTATTTAGCTTCAATATTTTTTTAGTTATAGCTACAAAACGGAGACGCTCTTTTTTCACCTTTTTTTTGTTTATAACACTTCTAACACAATTTTTAAGTGCGGGATTTTTAAAGAAACACATTATTCAGAATTTTTCTTTAAATACAAAATACCAACAACCATATTTTTACTATTACAAGAACTATTTTTTCTTTTTAGGAAACTCACTTTTCGACTAGACTATATTTGGGTGTTATTTAATTTTATTGGGCTCACGTAGTAAAAACTATTTCTTATTAACACTTCCCGGTAGTTCTGATCTTTATCATTTTAATGTCGTATTTAATCAAAATGGTGAAAACCTTACATTTCCAGTAGCACGATAATTTTCTACAAGGCTACCAAATATCTGGATTATTTTTTTGATTAAATTTTATTTTGGTTTTCGTGTCTGCGATAATAATGATATCTTTACTGTTAAAATTATTTTTACTTACAGTACAAATATTATTCATCCAACACGCTTGATAATGCAGTGGAAATATTCTTAAGCTATGTTATTAAAAAGTACACAAACGAATATGATGTTGCAACCTTGCGAAAATAGTTACTTACATTAGCTAATACCACCAAATTCCAAAACAATAATTTTTGTAATTTTTAAAGGATATATATTTTGTATTTCGTTTTTTGATGTTTGAATTATTGTTTGCTTTAAAATATGTTGTTTTTCTGCGAGGTCCTACCGAGGATTTTTTTTTTCATTTAAAATGTTAGACATGGGACCTACATACTCTAGAAACTATTGGCGTCAAGAAGAACACTTTAATAAAGACAATTTTTCTTTTTTTTTTTTTTGTAAAACAAGTTAACTTTTTGGTTTGCAACACTCTCAGAAGAAAAAAACTAAGTTTAAAAAAGCAAATCTTCTTTTATTTGTATTTTTTTAACTTGATCAAATTTTATTGACAAATACCAAATTTTGAAAAATTATCTATATTGTTTTTAAAACTATAAAAAGTAAATTTGTTCACCACACAGTTTTTTTTGGAAGATTTTCAGATTCCTTTAATTATTAGAAAAAGGTATACTAAATAAACAATAGGTAAAGGTATATCGGCCAGTAAAGCAACAACAAAGGATGTACGATGAGTGATCCAACCCAAAATGTTTACAGGCCGGTATTTAAATTAGACTGTCTCTTTTCCCTCACATTGCCTAGGCGGTATGTTGTTAACTGGTGTTTTATGCGTTAACCCAATTAATTGGCGGTGTTATTTGTATTTTAAAAACAATATACATCACTGACTTCTATGCAATTTTTGTATTTTCTTTAGATTACATAAATAAAGATACAGTTTTTTGCCTTTTGTTGTTTTTTTCTTTTCGTTTAGTTTTCGTTATTAAAAATTAAAAACATTTATATGTACAGTGTCTCTAGGTAAGTTGAGGCCCTATGGGAAACTTTTTTTGACTTTAAATAACTGACACAATTTGATACCTGATGGTTTTATTTTAGGTTTTGGACCATGCAGAACCTTTTATAAAGAACAATATTTTTTCGGAAAATTAATAATAAAAGAGTTCTTTTCTTTATCTTTGGACAATCCACAAATGCTAAAACTAACTTACTGTGGGCCTAAACGAGGTAAGAGGAAGTTTTGTAACGCGGGACTTAAAAACTTAAAGATTTGGGGAAGAAGGGGATACCTTCATATTATATACAATCTAGGGATAAACAAAGTGGGTGGTGAGCTGAAGCCGTGGAAGTATCTATAAAAAGCGATAAGCTCCTAGAGCCTGACGATTGGCAAGAGAAAAGCCTTACTGTAATTTAAGGATCATTAATAAAGCAAAGAGCTCTTCTTTGTGTAAAATTAAGAATGCTAAGGACTGTCGGGGACGCCATTCCCCATATATGAGAACAGTACGCCAGAGAGGATCAGATTTGGAATTTTTCAAACCATACAAAAATCAAATTATACAAATTAGAAGGAGAAAAATACTTTTGGGCTGGGGTTTTTGATAACTTTTTTCGCAACAAGGAACATGATTTTATTTGGGATGCATTAAATTGGGCGAAGTTTTTGGCGCCCCAATTCAATTAAAGCTAAGATTCTGTGAAAGGAATATGTGAGTGCATTCACCTTGGATTCGCATTCCAAGGCAGGCTTAGAGATTGGCTTAAGAACCTGAAAGCTAAATTGGATACTATCGTCAGTCCAACTATGAATGGAATTGGTTATGAAAGTGAGAAGAACGTTGAAGAAACAAATTTGGTGCCAATACTAATCTTTTAGGGACCTCAGCATTAACGTAGTGAAAGCTTAAAGAGTGCCATTCACTAGAACCGTAAGCAGGGGAGGGCAATTGCTCCCCAGGAGCCCAAAAAGATTTCATAAAAATGGCTTCTTTGCTGAAAGCGGCGCCTAAGACGCTTTGTTCACTTACCCGCAGTTTTTTTGGTTTTCGCCTTTTTGCCCCTACCCCCACCCCCAAAATTACTTTCTGCGTGTCCTGCCATCCACAAAACCGATATACGTTGATCAAAAAGAAAACTAGAGAGCCAAGAACAGGGTTTAGCTAAAAGACCGTAGAAGGAAAATTTAATGAGGCGCAGCATATTTATATGAACCTTTTGTCTTTAAATTACAAAAACAATCGTTTATTTTATTGTATGTTTATAGTTAATTAATACCCTGTGCAAATTTGTTAAAAAAAAATATTGTTTTTTATGTGACAAAATGACATTTATATTTTTAGGTTAATTAAGTTTGAAATTTTGTGAAAGTTGATCACTATTTTATTATTTATTTACAGTCAGCTTTGGTGCCCTGCAACAACTGCGGTAGAACATTTTATCCCGATAGACTAGTTGTTCATCAAAAGAGTTGCAAGGTTCAAAATAATAATGTAAGTGTAATAATACATTGCTAAAAACCCAAATGTACAGAGTGTTTCCTTACGAGACTTTATAGGGTGATTTCTTGTGTAGTTTTATAAAAAAGTTCCTATGAACTTACGTTCGGATTGGCTTTGTTTCTGAAGTACAGGGCATTAAAGTTTTGGTAATTGCCTAGAAAGTGGGAGAAAACTCCGATTTTGACGAAATTATGCATTTGGGGTTTTTTTGAAACGCTGATCACGGAAACCAGGTTCCCGATATATCCATCATCAAAGTGGAAAATCAAGCTAATCCTATTTTTACTATATTTCCTTCTCTTTTAAACACAATTCTTGATTTAAGGCTAGAGTTGAACACAATATTTAATTTTTAATTTTAAAAATCACATTTTCTATTTATTTTAACACTTTTTTTTCAATAAATTTCATACCTCGACTTTCAATCGTCCAAAGCTATGGCGAATACACCCAGTGTTTCATAGATTGCTGCATTTTTTTAAGGCAATCGTCGCAATTTGTTTAATAAAAGGTGCAAAATACATAGAAATCGGGGTTTCAAAAAGTGAAAATCAAATATTGTGGATCACTTTACCTTTAAATCAAGAATTGTGTACAAACAGAAGGGGGAATATAGTAAAAATACGATTAGTTTGATTTTCCACTTTGATGATTGATATCTTGGGAACAAAACGTTTCCGAAAAAAATCTTTTAAATTCGTAATCAGCGCCCCAAAAGATCCCCATAAGCCTAATTTCTTCAAAATCGGAGTTGCTTCCACTTTCTAGACAATCAAAGTTTTTTAAACCAGTCGGTATTTTATAAATATCTTAAGTATTTAATTAAAATTTTGGTATCTTAGTAAGCACCCATGATACAACAAATGCAAAAGGTAGGATCTTGCGCATGACGTTTATCACGTGACTACCGTCTCTGACGTAGTAATGTGACCAAATTTGTAAACAAAGTTAAAACCATACGTTTGTTTTCGTGTTTTTAGAAGTTCGTTTTCCGTTTTACTTTGCTTTTTGGCAGTTTTGTGACTTTAAAACTAGTTAGGTATAAGATAATTTGTTTTTAAGTGCTTTAAATAGTGGTTTATTACTTTTTTATGCACATATTAACATCTTAAACTTATTAACAATAAATATTTTATTCTTAGATTAGCAGTAATATTATTCTAGAAAGATAATTCTCTATACTGATCCTCATATTTAAAAATGACTAAAATTCACAAACATTGCAGGCTTTCTTAGGACCTAAATTTAAATATTGCGCCAAAAAAACCACATTGCTACGTCATGCGCAAAGCGAACCAATTTGGGATAGCTGTTTATCCTACCTTTTTGATTTCTTTGTATCATGGTGGGCACCATAGCCAATATTATTAAGGACAAAAGTACGCCACTGGCTTTTTTGTAACTTTCTTTTTTTCGATTAAACTGCTGAAAATTTTACTTTTTTAGGATTTTGTATTTTTTTCGTATCAAGCTTCGTTTTTGAAAAAAATTGAAGCCACTGTAACTCATTTTAATAAGTTTTTAAGACAACATAAAGAAAAACCAAAAATAAGAAGTAAATTATTTTTACCTTACAGTAATTTGAAAAACAACCACCTTATGATAAAATACACGATTTAAGGTCAAAACTGTGTTATTTATTTTTATTTATGTTGTCTATGGATAGTTTTTAAAATGTGTTTTAAGGTAAAATATTTTTTTTTCTGGATTACAAAGGTAGATATAAAGAAAATACAAGTCTTAAAGGTATATTTTTATTGATTAATTGAAAAAAATTAAAAAATTACAAAAAAACCTGTAGTATACTATTTTTTCTTAATAATATTGGCTGTAGTGTCCACTGAGACGCCACTGTACCCAGTATTTCCAATCTAGTTAGAGCTAAATAAGACAATTATTACCTCAAACAACTGTACCAAATGTAAATCAAATCGAGCTAAGAATATTTAAGATAGGTATTTATAAAATACTGTTTTTTTTTTAACTTTAATATCCGGTATTTTAAAAACGAAGCAACTGCGGACATATGTTTATAGAAACTTACAAATTAAAAAAAATGTTTCTTAACATTTTTAATATGATAACCTAATGCCTAAATTTTAAACCGATTTTGTATTAAACGATAACACCATTTGCAATATGTTTTAAGTATCTTTAATAATTCTACGTTATTGTTAGTAGCAAATATTCCTGGTCCTCTGATAAATACACTCGCTGATAAAAAAACCGGACAAAGAAAATTGTGTTAAAATTTAATCTTAAATAACTTTTCGTTTTTTTTTACCGATTTTAATTATCTTTTCGTTCACTGGTAGGTTCTTCAATCAAGATTATTCCAAAAAGTTTTATAGGATTAGTTGTTATACAGGGAAAAGCCAAATGTTGCCTTCGACACAAATTTTCGGATACCCTGGGGAATAATTTAACGTCACAATTTTTTACCAGTGTATTGGATGAAGTTCCATCTTTTATTAACATTTCTTTTTTTATTTACATCAATATCTTTATTTTAAAAGGAAACACAATTTTTTAAAGAAGACACAATAAAAGTTGTGTGTAGTTATACTTTTACACCTTTCTTAAAATTTTATTTTTTCATGATAAAAAATAAATACAAATATTAGTTTGTAAAGTTGGTTTCGTAGTTTTCAAACCAGTAATCAGATTTTTGTTGTCCCTTAAAATATACAGGGTACGGCAAAAGTGCGATTAAAAAAACACCCTGTATATTATTACACCAGTTAAAAAAATCTTTTAAAGACCTTTTAAAAATACAATTAATATACTTATCTTTATTGGTTTCGAAAATATGACCATCCAAATCTTAAGTTTCCCCAATACGTTTGTATTATAGATTACGACAATCATAATTAAATTGCATTGTTTTCTTTAAAAATTTGTATTTTCTTCTAGAATAAAGATACCGTTATAAATAAAAAATGTTAATTAAAGATAGGGCTTTAAAATCTAATACACTGATAAAAAGTTGTGTCATAAAATTATTCCACAGGGTGTTTAAATATTCGGGTCAAAATGCAACATTAGCTCTTCCCTGTATAACACCTAATCCTATAAAACTTATTGCAATCTCCATATTAAATAATAATCTTTATAAAAGGTGTTACAACGGGGTAAAAAGATAATTAAAATCGGTCCAAAAAACAAAAAGTTATTTAAGATTAAATTTGAAGAAAATTTTGTGTGTCCGATTTGTATTTTCTACAAATGAGAATCTTCCTTTGGAATGTCAAATTCCCATCCAGGAATATAGTTGGTTAATTAATTACTTGCCGAAACTAATCAATATTTTAATTTATTAGTAATATTGATGATTGACATCACTGAGTCTGTAATTAAAATTAAAAATTTGTGTGACTACTATGAAATAACTAAACACACTTAAATTACTTGGCTAATAATTTAAAAAATAAACACATAGGGCAAGCTGTAGTTGTGATAGTATTAATTTATGTATCATTTTTGCGATACTTTTTTAGAAGAAGTCATCTTCAAATGATACACTTTATTCAACATCATCTTCACCAATGTCCCAAACTTCAGACCCGCCATCTACTTCCAATTCTACAAAAGCACAACCACCTCCTACAGTCGAATGTTATATTTGCGGAAGAATGTTTGGGACGCATTCCATTAAAATCCATGAAAAAAATGTCTTAAGAAATGGCATGATGAAAATGAAAGCTTGCCTCCAGATATGAGAAGCCCAGCTCCTACAAGACAAGGTAAGTTTTGACATACTATGTAGTCATGTTGTCATGGTTTAGTTTTTAAATATTGAAGTCTGTCTATATATGGGTGTACACAGGGTGATTCAAAAATCGATCACGAAACTTAAGGGGATGATTCTACTTGACAAAATAAGGGTAGAGCTTCATATATATTTTTTTAAATGTCTTTTTTTTCGAGTTACAAGCCGTCAAAGTCCAATTTTTATTTTGATTTTTGGCCATATTGCATTTATTTTTTATCCAATCCAGTTGATATTTGGCACACAAATCGAGCTTTGCACATTCTAAAATTTTAAGACAAAAGTACTTTTTTAAATACCGCCAGAGGGCACTTTACCTAAAACTTAAAATTTATTTACGACGATCAAAAACTTAAAAATAAGGTACTTTTATTAAGTCGATAAACCTCACCGTTTAGGCACCAATGGACATCAAAGTTTTCATCAATTTCAATCAAGTTACCTACATACATACAGGGTGTCCAGTAACTCAACCGACAAACTTAACCAAACGATTCTACAACAAAAAATAAGAAAAAACTTCATATAAACATATGTTCTAAACATCTTAGTTTTTAAACTACGGGGTGTTAAAAATTAAAAAAAAGTTTTTTTTTAAATATTTAACACACCGTAGTTTAAAAAGTAAGACGTTTAAGACATATGTTTATATAAAGTTTTTTTCTTATTTTCTGTTGTAGAATCGCCCCGTAAAGTTTGTCGGTTGAGTTACTGGACACCCTGTATGTATGTAGGTAATTTGATGGAAATTGATGAAAACTTTGTTGTCTATTGGTGCCTAAACGATGAGGTTTATCGACTTTAATAAAAAGTACCTTATTTTTAAGTTTCTGATTGTCTATAAAATGGCGCCCCAGCTTTGCGATATCTGTCAAAATATAAAAGTTATAATGTAAATAAATTTTAAGTTTCAGGTAAAGTGCCCTCTGACGGTATTTAAATAAAGTACTTTTGTCTTAAAATTTTAAAATCTGCAAAGCTCGATTTGTGTGCCAAATATCAACTGGATTGGTTAAAAAATAAATGCAATATGGCGAAAAAACCAAAATTAAAATTAAATTTGACGGCTTGTAAGTCGAAAACGAATGACATTTAGAAAAAGTTTATATGAAGCTCTACCCTTAATTTGTTAAGTAGAATCACCCCTTAAGTTTCGTGATCGATTTTTGAATCACCCTGTATAGGTAAACATTATTTTTTTAAAGATTTTAGCATAGGTTACGAACATGTAATTAATTTCTGTTACAAAATAGAACAAAAAGATTAAAGACTATAAAGACTCCCCTCTAACAATTTAAAAGCGCATATTATAAGCTTTAAATATCAAAAAAAAACCTTTAGAATTTATACCGTTGTACTATTCCAGATATTATCTGTATTTCAACTTTGTTTGCAAATTGGGATGATTTCCCCCTCCACACGTGTTACGTGTGACGTAATTTATGGATGGCCCCAAACCGCCCTGGTCATGAGATAATTGACCATAACGTTACTTTCCTAAAGCACTGTATTTATTTTTAGCGAAACCTCAAAATCAGTCCCCACAACCTCCACCAAGTTCCTCAACAACACCAAGTCCAAAAAATAGTAAAGATGAAAGACCAACTTCGGGAACGAAATCACCCCTGTTCCCTTGTTACTTGTGTGGAAAACTTTTCACCGTAAATTCGATTTACATTCACGAACCACAATGCCTGAAAATGTGGAAAATCGAAAACGACAAGTTACCCCCGAGTAAAAGACGACCTGTGCCTTTAAAGCCGGATGTTAAGTTTACACGTAAGTTATATTAATCTCGTTTTATTGACCAAAATTTTATTTAACGCAGGTAATATCTTTAGCTTAAACATTTTCTTTATAAATTACAATTTTAATGTGGTTATCAAAAAGACTAAGTACAGGGTTGGTCCGTATCTGTAAAGGATAAAAGGTCATTGGTCCATATATTTAGACAGTGCCTATTTCGTTTATTATACATGGTAGAATGAAACTTTAAACACAAAAGTTTTAGAAAATTATTTAAATCGTCAAAATATACATTTTTGCGGATACAGAGTGAGCAAAAACGTGTGGAGAAAAAAGTAGCACAAGTAGCGGTAGAGTTAGAGATGGAAGCACTTGAATGTCGTAAAAAAATAAGTTTAAGTATTTTTAAAACCCTGTCAAAATTTGTAAGACCTCTTTAGATGATTTTAAAATAAAAATAATCTTCAGCTGTATTGAATATGGTGGATCATACGTCAGTCGGACATACAATGACCGCCATAATTGTTGAATCATATGGATAACTTTTTCATTTCATTTTTCTCAAAAAAATTATTCTTGATAAAATCTCTGCATATGCCCAAACTCACAAAATACTAATCAAAGTTTAAATAAATCCTAGCGTATACGAGGTAGATGCAAATTTAGCATAAGGTAATACCACCTTTATCTTTAAATTAAGAACAAAATATTATTTAAAAAAATTTTAGAATTAAAAGTTATAGGCACTGAGTCAAAAAAAACTCCGGCCTAAAAATCTAAAATAAAACACATAACACTTAATTTTTACCTAAGTCATTTAAAAGCATTAAACGTAAATTTATACTTCTTTTTGTTTCAATTAGGCTAAAAATTAAAAGTTTCTTCAAAATATTGTTTTACTTCGTTTTCGTCTTAAAGAAAATTCCTTTCCTCTACAGATTTTTAAATTTATTTTTATGTTTTTGTTAAGATTAATCCTAAAATTGATTTTTAAACTTTTGTAGAAAATTTTTTATTGATATAATCCCAATTAAATTTTAATTTTTAAAAGTGGTAACAAAAATACATGATAATAAATTTAAAAATCCGTTAAGGTGATTTCAATTAAACGAAAAGGATGTAAAACATTAAGTATAAAAGAATCATAAATTTATGTTCAATACTTCCAAATGATTTAAATGTATTTAAATGCGTTAAAAAAGTGTTGTTTTATTTTTGATTTTTAAACAGGAGGTTTTTTTTTAACTTGGGTATAACTTTTAATTCTAAACAAGTTTTCCAAATAATGTTTTGTTCTAAGTTTAAAAATAAAGGCTTTTTTTTCTTATGCTAAATTTTGTAAATTTGCATTATCCTTGTATACTGTAGGATCTATTCAAACTTTGATCAGTGTTTTGTGAGTTTGGGCATATGTAAAGATGTTTATTTTGGATACATTTTTTTGAGAAAAACATAAGTTCTCCATATGGTTCAACAATTATGGCGGTTATTGTATACGCGACTGACGTATAATCCACCATATTTAATACAGCTGACAATTATTTTTTATTTTAAAATCATCTAAAGAGTTGTCTTATAAATTTTGACACGCTATGAAAATACTTTAAACCAATTTTTTTAACGACTTTCGTATGCTGGTACCGTTGCCTCTACCCCTGGAGTGGCGACTGACGCCTATTTTGCATACTTTCTAACACTATTCTACTGCTACAAATAAAATTCATTTGGTATAAAATTGGTACGAAAAACATAGCGCTACCTCCCCTACTATAAAGTATATAAATCTTTTGCTTATTTGGATTTACATTTAGTAGTTTGGCGCATATGCTATTACCCGACTTCTGTTTTTTTATTATTTTTTTTATTTATTATTTTTAACTATTTAGTGAGTTTAATTAATTTTGAAGTGTTTGTTTCTGTTGCTTCTTTTAGATTTTTTTGCTTTATAAATAAATCGGCTACCAATAGCTCTTTTAAAAACTAAATTAAAAAGCACAATGACGTGTACTTTGATTGATTTGAAACGTTCTAGACTGTCATGCACATTGGGGGTCATGGTAGTACTCATTTTTTTAAATTTCCTAATAAAATAAATAAAAAAATATATTTAACTAACCCTAACTAACCATGACTCCCATGCCAATCAATCAAATTACACGTCCCTGTGCTTTTCACTGTAGCCTCTCTTACAGTTCGGTGAAAAAGTAGGTTTGGTTAAAAGGTGTAAAAGCAGTTTGTAAACTAACCTCGTATTATTATAATATTTGTTCTGTTTCCCTCTTGCGATCCTGACTTAGTTTTTTTATTGGGACTACCGCGAAAGTGCACTCTTTCAAATTAAAAGATAGGTTTTAAATAATCGCGTAATATACACACCAAAATATAGCTAGTTCCTTTCTTTCTCCCGGTCTCTATTGAATTGAAAATAAATGGATCATTCCATAAAAAAAATGAAAAAGATACGTATAGCATTAAACTGGGAAATCTGGAAACGGTGCCGATGTTACTAGATAATTTTTCATGACCAATACCTTCCAGATACCAAATTTGGTAAATGTAGCTTTAGCGGTTTTAAAGATATTTAAGAGTAAAAGAACTTTTACTAACCCATTAAGAATGTATGATGTACATTTCGTTACCTTTATTATAATTTAAAGAAATATGAATCCCGTTTTTTTATACGTGCTAGTAAAAAATAGGTTAAATTTTTATTATTTTAAACCTTTTGGTTAATTGCATCATATAGATAATTGCTATATAGACAAACTAAGTTTTTGGGAAAACAGGATCTGGATATACTCTTAAATAAATATTAGGTGAAAAGCGCTTTTTAATACACTTATCTTAACCAAAACCAAGTCTAATTCCTCAATAAATCATAGTTTATTCATTTATTGACCGGTAAAAGATAAGACGGTTCCAAGACATAATATTTGTCTTGTTGTTCTACATCAACAAATGTATTTGATAAGATACAAAAATTAATTTTTATTTGAAATAAATCTTTAAGCCTTAGACCTTATTTAATTAACTCATTGATTACAGAAACGATGTAATAATAAAATATTACCTTAAATATCTTAAACAAGTGAATGCTCATAAAAAAGCATTCGATAGAAAATAAGAATAAAAAAATATATAATTATTAATTACAAGAATATCTTAACAAAATAAAAATTATTTTATTATGCTAAATCAAAAAAATGGGAAAATGTTTTTATAGCGATTTTTGTAAGATTTCCTTACAAATTGAACGTATTAAAGTGCATAACTTAATGAATAATGGTGTTTCTATTTATTGTTTAGGTTAATATTAAAATTAGCAATTTTTGAACACCATAAATAACCTAATGATATTTTGTAGTATTTTTGTACTCTCAGAAACCGACATTCTACTCTTTAGCTTAGAAAATAATATCAATTAAATATAGGATATTTCAATAAATGGGGAAAAAAATATTCAAAAAAAAAATCAAAAAACAAAAAGTATAATTTTAAATGGGATTATTTGTTATAAAAGTGTTATCATACTATTTTTGTATCACTTAATAATAAATCAATCAACCGCTTAAATAAATAAATAGGTTGACTAACCTACTCGTTAACTTGTCGAAGATAGTTACATTTTTTTTTACTTATTGGCAATAACTTGTAAATCAATAGATTGTTCACCTCCTTAGCTCAAGCCTTAAGCCAATAACTTATAAATAGTCCTCTCTAATTTGACTTTTTAAAGAGCCCATTACCTACACAGTTTCGATCACAATGTAAGATTAATTGAAAGATTGTTAAAGTAAAAATAACTGAGTATCGTATATTATAAAGTTATGAATAATTTACTTTATATTAAAATGGTCTTGCCAATAAACCAGCTTGTAAGGCCAAGAAATAGAAAAATATATATATAATGGTGTTATAAATATTGAGTCTATTAAAGCTGATGTATTTAAAAGTATACAAAAACCTAATTTATTTTGATAATACATATTTTTTTACATAATTATTGATATACAATTAACGTAAGGGTATGAAGAACTGAAAAGCGTTAAAATGTTTATACATGGTGTTTTCTCACCACAGTACGAAACTTAAGGGAATGATTTCTTGGTGTTTTTTTAATAAAAAAAGTTCTTATATTGCTTAAAATAAATGGAAATTTAAAAACCTATTTTAATGTTAAGAGAATAGAGTGGCATGTTTTAATATTAGAAGAATGCAGTGTAAGTTAGAGCTAAATTGGGCTTTCAAAGTTACAAATACCACTGTCGAATTTTATTGAAATTGTATAGGAAATATTTAAAATATAAATATAAAATCAATTTTTAATAATAAGTTCCAATTAAGTTAGATCTCTTTTTGTAAAAAAGCTGATTTAAATGCATTTTTAATTTCTGTATATTTCGTTACATTTTTTAAGAATAAAACTATACGATTCTAAATATAAATACCGTTTTTATAATCCTTCTCTTTTGGTTACTAACGTAATTTTAATTTTAGTTTTTATATTTTTTCTTACCGAAAGCAAATACGCTGTTGTCCCATCCTGTATAATACTGAAGTCCAAGTATACACATACTGTTAGGCCATTATACTTCAAGTAATTTGGCTAGATGTTTAGTTCGGTCAAACTCGAGACTAAATTGCCCGTCTGGATAACGTATATGTATATGCAAAAAGTAGTAAAGTGCATTATTACGACATTCATGTTAGTCGCATTTTCTATATTAATTTTTCACAAAAGTCATATAACGCGCGTTCGTTGACCCCAGTTAAAAACACGAACTCCAAATTATGTTTTCTTTCTCGGGGGTTACAAGCACGAAAGGCACACGGCACAACAATATTAATTTTTTACCGTGTATGTTTAATTATTGCATGTCAAACGTACATTGATATGTTTACTGATACAGAAAACTAACTAATAAAAAGAAATTAATTCAGTAATAGACAACGTGTGAACCTATTTATTTTAAGTAGAGGGTGTCTAGAAACTCCAATATTTCGTTTCTGAATAAAATTTATAATTTTTTAAATAGAACAGTATTATTGATTATAACATAGAGGTCCATTTTTGCTAAATAGTCATAGTCACTGATGCGCCCTTTAAAACACTCAAATTCTCTCTCTCTCTCTCTTCTTGAAACACGCATTCCTAAACAGACTATCTGTTTTGATACCTGTAAACAAACCTACGAAAAATATGTCAGAAAAGAAAAATACGAAATTAAAAAAATATATGTGTTATTACTACTTTACCAATTTTCGGCGGTTTTCAAAGGTTTTTATAAGCAAAACCGCCGGACAACGGCTTTCGCCAAGAAAATAAGTAAAAGCCCCCGGAAATTACATATTAATTTGAATATTCGGCGGTTTTCATATATATAAATAGAAAAAAATAAAAAAGTACCCCGTCCGGCGGTTTTTCTCTTTATATATATGAAAACCGCCGGACGGCGCTACTTTTTATAATTGATCAAAACCACCGACGGTCGTTTAGCCAGTAGTGCCTTAATTGAAATATAACTTGACAATAAACAAACATCGTGGTGAATAAACATAATGTTTTTTTACAAATTATTTGTGTTAAAGTGCATTTTTATTGTCTTTTGTTCAAGTTTATTGGTTACTTTTTTCTAAGTAAGCATATTATAAAATATTTAGTTTAAATACTTAATAATGATATCTTTTTCAGGGTCTGGAAAGATTAATTTTGAAGATACCAGTGAGGCCTACTGGCAAAGTCATCTTAGTCAGTTAGTTCCTTGTAAACTATGTTCCAGAACTTTCAATCCAGATCGAATTGCTGTACACGAAAGAAGTTGCAAAGGAAACTAAATAAATGATCAAATACATCAAATTAAATGATTTGTAGCCTTAAAGTCGATGCCTAAAAAAGTATAAGCTCAGTATTAAATCCGAGAAGAAACATAACGAGAAGCGACATTAATGTCGGCTCCTTTGAAGTTTCGGGGTCTGATTTTCAGAACCTTGAGTTTGAATTTTTGACGTAAACACAAGTTAGTTTCGAGAAAAATAACTACAAGTTGTGAACAAACAGTCTCTACACTGAGAAAACTAATGAAATTGTTCAGCGAAGTTGTTTAGTCCGAGGCTTAATGTACTTGATTTTTTTTTAATTTATACGTCTTAATTCTATATGATTTTTTTTCGATTTGCTACGAAATATTTTAGCGTCATGGTATAGGAGTCCAAGTTAATGCATCATAGATAACGCCAAATGTATTTTTTCTTAAAGCAAGTGCAAGTGCAGGATAGGCTAAAGAAGAAGCCTAAAAATGTACTACAGACTCCACGGATATAGGGTTTACAAGAGCACAAATGCTCAAAAAAACCTATTTTTTGGCAAAAAGTCATTTTTGATTTAAAAAAATGCTTACTAAAGTAATACGATTCATGAAGAGAAAGCACAATAATATCCTGACATGATAATAGTCTAGAAAATATATATTCTGGACACAAATCTCAAAATTTCTTCACAATTACGCTCTCAAACTAATTCCCAAAAAGTAGCACACTACACAACAACGGATTTTAACTCGATCAACACATCCAAAGCAACTCTGAACACATCAGCGGACATCAGCTCGCTAACTAAAGTGAAAAAGGGGAAACAGCTGATATCTTTGACGAAAACACAAGTTGGTTCGCGCATGCTCCATAGATAAACGATTTTGGCGGGAGGCCTCTTTGTCGCTTCTCGTTATGTTTCTTCTCGGATTAAATCCTAAATATATGCAGGGTGTAAGGGATTTTCTATTAGCAGTATCGGACTGGGGACCATTTGGCCGCTTAACCTATACTGTTTTTAAATAATTAAATACTGTAGCATTTTTAAAACAAAAAATAAAAATGTTTTTATATATGTATAAACCAAATAATTTATAAAAATTTAATGTTTAACCTAAATTTACTAGTCATTTGCGGCCGCCAGGATGACTTTCAGGGGGTGCATCTATATAGATGTTTTGCTCATCGAAAATATAGGGTTTTTAATGTCCTGCCCTTGTAATGGTTTTGGAAATACCCTAGTGTGAAAGTTAAGTGTGATTATCATGGGCAGAAACAGGTGCAGGTAGGGGCAGCTACCCCCTAGCATGTAGTGGAGAATATTATTAATTTACTTGTAGATATAAAATGAATATCTGGATTTAAGGGTTTAATTTAACCAGATAACTGAATAAATTCCTATTTTTCCAGTAAACTTGGACTTATGCTATTAAAATTTTTTAATTGCCTGCCTCTCCTTAAAGAAATCGCTGGCTTTGCTTTAAGTGATTATGTGGTAAAAGTTTATTATTAATATAATTAACATTATAAATCAATTTTTAGACTTCTATGGTTCTGTGTTCAAAATAATTCATGTTTTTACGTGTAAAAGTTTTTGTGAAAACCTTAGCATCCTGTATATTAGTACTAATTGTCAATTTTCAATGATATTTGGTCATTTATTTTTGTGAATATGCAAATTAGATTTATACAATAATTTATGTTATTTTAAAAATGTCATAGAAATTATCCTAAGGCATAGTGAACTGTAATTATGTTTTATAACACATTTTAATTCGATTTCGAGTGATATACTAGGTAAGTTATTAACTAATTCATTTAAACATTTAAATGTGTTAAAATAAAAAAATACCCAAAATTATTTGTGTATTATTGCAATAAATGACAGCTTAGTGTATATTAAATTGGTTAAAAATACAGAGTGTGTAATATAAAAGGTGCCAGTGACTATTTCCCAAACGAAGAAACTAAAATATCAGTTAAATATTACAAGGAATTAATTAATATTTCGGTTTAAAAGTGGTGCCTTTTTACATATAGAAATCTCACGTGGGATTGGATGATGGAGATAGGGGGTTGAAGCAAATCTCACCAGGGGAGGAGGGAGATCAAAAATTGAAATAAAAAACCTCACATAATACTTTAATTTTTTAAAAATTTTATTCAATCGGCCAAAAAAACCGTTAAACCGATCAATTTAAAAATTTAAGAGACTCTTTGAGGCACATCAGGCTTTAATTTTTTTTCAATGTGAGCTTTCTCGCCTATATCAGCGAAGATACAGTCAATTGACCAAAAACGCGGAAGTCATTTTTTTTACTTTTTCAATGAAATGTTAAAGGGGAAAAAACTTTTTTTTCTCCACTAACTTTTGACTGTATTTTGTAGGAATCACTAACCAGTGGTTACAGAGATATCAGTAGTTGAAGAAAAAAGGGTCATTTTGCATTTATAATTCGATGTGTCATGCGACCCATACATTGGCGTAGCTCAGATTTTTTTCCATGTCTGTAGAGTAAAAACCCAGTAAAAAGCTCCTAAAAATGTTTAATCAAAACGCCTGAAAATAAAAATCCCCTAAAAATTTTGATTTTTTTTGCTCATCTAATTTTTACGAGAAGCATATATTTTTTATAATTTATTATAAGTATGTACATATTTTTTCTAACAGTTGCCCTTAAAGTCATCAGAACCTACTTTAACTTTTTAAATCCGAACCTTGATTGTTTTATCTAATAATCTAATTGCTTTTTAAATTAACAATATAATACTTAACCCCGTTTTCTTATACTAGTAGTATGATTAATAATATCTATCATCCGGATATATCTTTTAAATGAAATTATAATTGTCTTAATTGAACCAAAAAAACTATAAAAATGAATACAAAAAGAAGGCCAGCGATTATTACGAAATGGTAGACCGCCTAAAACAGAATATAGAAAAACCTAAAAATAACTCAAAATACTAAAAAAATAAAATAACCTTTGTTGCCAAATCTATCATTGTGAGAAGGAATCTATCAGTTTCGCAAATTACAAAATTTAAGCTATTACATAGCTATACCTAGGGCACTATAAATTGAAAATAACACCTAATTAAAAATCGAATTTCATTGGTTTAAAAGTCAGTAACCGTAGTTACTTAATAGGTATTTATTGTCAATATAAGCTCCCAAAGTATAGTTAAGCTAATTAAAAACTAAAATTAAGCGACTTGGCAACGTTGCAGTTTAGAACATAATGACATTTCATAATCAAGTTTTGCTTTCTGTTGTTGCAGTTAATATTCTATTTTCTAAAGAATTTTTATGATTTATGGGATGAATGTTATAAAAATAAGAAACTAGTTAGTCTACAACTAGCTTAAGCGTTTAAGTGGTTGCCATCATGGATATCGTTAAAAATTCAGCAATAAAGCAAAACGTGCGAAGTCAGTTTTGGTTTTTCTACAGTTCAAGTCTAAATAACGAAGAACTTACGCTTTATGGCCATATATAAAGTGTCTCGCTGACTATTTTCCTACTTTATTTTGATGCCTAATATTTTTAGTGAAATTAAATAACTAATCAGGTAATTTATGTAAATATTCTTCGCCAAATTGAATCTCAAGGGTCATAACTACAGTAAATTAGAGCTTTAAATATTTGTCAGCTATATTATTAAGGGCTTTTTGTACAATAAGGTGTCATCTTCAACCTTGGGTTTCACAGATCTGTGGTTAAACATTAATCGTAACGTCACAACTTGACACCTGATTAATTGATTGAAAAATTTAAATATTTAATATTAACCTACAGTGTGCGTGCCAAATTAAACTTGCACACGTTTTAACTAATGATAACTTTTTATCTGTTGCGCCTATCATTTTTATTTTTACAGGGCTAAAAGGTAGATATGTTTTCTCTAGGTTTGTCAATTTTGGTCGACTAGATTTAGTCAGGACCGGTCTTACAAGACTTTTTCCAAAATGATGTATTTAACTTCGTTGCAAAAGAAATCGAAGTTATCTACAATTAGGCTAATGCGTTTAATTTTAATTAATTTACTGTTAAGTTGTGTCAGCATCCAACTCAAGAACCATGGTATTCTAACATTTTTGATTTTCAAAGCACACCAAAAAAAAGTTCCCTGTTAAAATCGAAAAAATGCATGCTTTTTGTTGCGCATCATTTATCAAGAATAATCATAATTCCTGAATCCTCAAATTATTGACTGCTTCGCATTTACTGAATTATTTCTTATAGTTTATCTACAAAAAAACGTATTAGCTCAATTGTAGCTAAATCCGATGTCTTTTGCAACGATGTTAAATGCATCATTTTGGAAAAATTCCCGTAAGTCCGGTCCTAACTAAATCTATTTAACCAAAATTGACAAACCCAGAGAAAACATATCTACCCATTAGCCCTGTAGAAATAAAGAGATAGGCGCAACAGATAAAAAGTTTTTGTTACTTAAAAAGTATGCAAGTATAATTTTGCACACCCTGTACATTGGCTTAATTAAAGAATCCTGGCGGGCCCCAAATGCTAATGATTTGGAGAAAAGGTGCTACGGTGTGGCGCCTTTTAAAAACTGTATTTTTACCAAAACACAATTGTGTGGGCCGTTAAATTAAAATTTCCCGGGTCCCTTAAAAGTTCGTTCCACCCTGGTACGTATTGTACGCCTATGCCTATATGGTACATTTTTCCTGGTGGCGCCTAGCAACGACTGGGAGCCCTGCCTCCCCCTGTAGTACCTGTACGCCGATGTTTACCTATCAAATATTAACGAAGAAAAGAAATGTCCCAGTAAGAAGAAATATTAAGTATAAGATCACTTTAAACAAAGGAGTTTATAGCCTTAAAAAATAAATAATATTGTTATTCTTAACACCATTCATAACAAAAATCTTATATAGTGTCTCATATCGATAAAAATATTATTGTTTTAGGTTTATTTGTTTACAAAAATAGTTGTTGATGGTATTTATTTGGGTACACGCCAAGTATTATCGTTTTTCTAAAACACAATAAAACCCCAAAAAATACAAAAAATTTAAAATAAGTAACTAGAAAAACTAAAAAAAAAAAGTTTCGATGGCAAGTCTGCAACCGTTGTCAAGATAAAATTGACGTTTGACATTAACCAGAACATATCTTCGAAAATATTTGTACTACTTATTTTTTTTAAATATTTTTTGACTCTTCTGTATTTAAGAGGTTAAAAAAAGCACAGGAAATATGTTGACTAACAAATCTTTTAATTTTTGCCAATTCTCTAATCTAGGTTAACTGACGTTATAAAATGGTTGTTCAGTAATTACAAAATATAAGTTTAATGTACACAGGGTGATTCTTAATCTATTTTATACGCATAAATTTGGTAAATTATGGCTAAAGACAAACAATGAATTCACATAAAAAAAAGGTTTGTAAAATATTTTTAGTTAGTGAGATGATTATTTTAAATGAAATAATATGCCGCAGATTATGAAGACAAATTAATAATAAATAGTAAACTATTTTTTGTTAAAAAAATAGTATTGTTTCTTTGTACAATTAATCGGCTAAATTTTTTGTTCTTTATAAAAAATAACCAATAAACAAGTCATGATTATAATGTTTAGTATTAGTAATTTAGTGATAGTACAGTCTCCCATCAGTTGTTATTTTATTTTTACGCGATAAAAAACCCAATTAGGCCTTATAGTGATTATACCATATTATTGCTAAAACAAAAAATAGGTGAGTACTTTATTTCTAATTATTACTCATTATTTGTCCCTTGAATTAAACATATTTTGATTAATTTTAAATAATTATCCCTGACTATAAATATTTTATTACCTTTTTTGGTCATTGTTTTTGTACTTAGCAATAATTTCACTAGTTTATGCATATAGGTTAAGAATCACCCTGTATAATTTTTTTAGAAATATTATACAAGTTTATGTATTAAATCTTATTGTAAAAAAACAACAACAAATTACAGACAAAAAATGAAATCCGTCATATGTCATGTGATTTAATAGATGCATAGCTTTCTTTTTAATACAGCCTTAATTTTCATGTTTTTTCTTTAATTTTTCAGGAACTTTTGCTATCACACTTCTTCTTACATAGGACGATAATAATGCTGCACATATCTTTTACCTTTTCAGTAAAATTGAAACCCTACACTATGGTGTAATGTCTTTTCAATGACAAACATCCGGAAATAATTTAGATTATAAATAAATTGTAAGTTTAGACTTGTTTTTTATTTTATTTTATTAAAAACTTTTTATTACACTTTCAAGTGGTTATTTTCCCAAAAATAGTTAAGATACAATCGTTCATTTTTGTAAAAATCTTGCTTATTGCCAAAGCTTGCTAACAGGGTACAAATTCTATCAAAACTGCTCGACGCCGTTTGGTAATTCTATTATAAATAATTATTTTTACATCATTAGTAATTAGTATACAAAATAATATGATAACTAGGGTCACAAAGACGAAAATGAGGAAGACGCTGCCAAGCATGTATTCGCAATAGAGGCTCTCACTTTGAACAAGAGTTATAAAAAGTAAATAATAAAAGGCATTTTTTAAAATACGTGTTTTACTTTTCATAATGATAACATAGTCGTTTTATATTAAAATAACAAAACCGTGTTTAAACCAATGGTAGCATTTGTACCCTGTTAGCAAGCTTGGGCAATAGGGAAGTTTTTACAAAAATTAACGATTTTAGCTTAACTATTTTTGGGAAAACAACCACTTGAAAGTTTAGTAGAATTTTTAATAAAATAAAAACCAAGTTTAAACTTACAATTTAGGTATAAAGTTATTTTTATGTGGTATAATCTAAATTATTTACAGATGTTTGTCATTGAAGACATAACACCATAGTGTAGGGCACCTATTTTGCTGAAAAGGTAAAAAATATGTACAGCAGATTTTCGGAAAAATATTTTTAATCCCATAGCAGGGCCGGCCCGAGGAAAAGTGCCGCCTGAGGCGAGCTACAATTTTGCCGCCCCTGCAACGAAATTAAATAAAAAGGTCCACTACTTTTCAATTTTCAAATTTTAAAGACTAACTTTACATTAAAAGGATCGTTTTGCCGCCCTTCTAAACATGCCGCCTGAGCCGGTCGCCTCACCAGCTCGCCCCTCGGGCCGGCCCTGTCCATTAGGGTCTTCTTTTTGGCGAGAAACAAAAAAATTTAAGTATCTCGAAAACTATTAACTTTTGTATAATGCATATGGGGGTTAAATTTACTCCCCATTTCCTACAATATCACATCCCCCAAGAAAGTATCGAATTACCAGTAACCCTGTGTATATACTTATATTTTTTATTCTAAAACCTAAAAAATTGTGTTTTTATATTTACACTTTTTCTGTATTGATAAATTAATGAGATGAGATACACTGTATATTATGATGGCTAATTAGGTAAAAGCGTATTTGTTTTTGGTTTAGGCTACCCTATTATTAAGTAAACAAATATATGAATTTTTATTTAAACTTAAACAATACATGTACGATACTCTTAAATCAAAAGTCAACAACACATGATAACTGTATTATTACTTTATTTTCAATCTGTTGTTCAAACAGCAAATATGTGATTTTAAAATATCGATGGCCTAATTCCAATATCCCGTATCTGAAAAAACGTAGTTTTACAGGAAATGGAAAAAACTATCTTATTCTTAAATTTTAAAGTAATTTTTATGTTTTATTGTTTAATTTAACCTTTTAAATTTTATGTAACTTATATAATGCATAGTAATCAATATTTTCAGTTTTTGTTAATATTTACCGCAGATACAGGATATTGATGCAGTTGAGTTCTCAAAAAATGAAGATACGGGATTTTAATTTTAAATAAACTTTGAATAATTTAAATAAAGTAATAAGATGAAATATAAAACTTTAATGAAAAAAAAATTAAATGTTAAACACATCGTAATTAACATTCTGCAACAAACAAAAATAAACATTCCTAAAAATATTCTTATAGTTGGTATTTTTTAAACACTTATTTATCAAAAAATATACCTTTAGGTTTGACAATACATAGCGGTATTATTCAGTAGGAATGTTATCATAAAAGGCATGGCAGTCAGCAGGAATGAATGATTTTAAATCTTTCAAATGATTAAATTTATCCATTTTAATTTTAAGTCTGTTCAAATGAAGTCTTGAATATTAAGTCACTTCAAATCCCTTTGGATTGATTCGCACAGGTAGTGGCTGATATTCATGGCTAAAGTTGATTTAAAAAAAAATCTTTTCAATTGAACAATATTTTATCGCCCTTAAATCCGTTACAGTTGGGTCATTCACCCTTGTACCAGGGCGAATACTTTTATAAACCATTTCCTTCACTGCAAAGTTTCCAAACATTGTATGGTTCAACAAAAAAGCCCTAAATGGTTGTGGTTTTGCTCTGGCTTCTTCTGTTACTCGTATGTAATCATGAGGTAAGTAAACTTTTCTGTTTTTAAGTTTTACTTCTATGAGGTGATGGACACTATCACATTCCATTTGCGTATGTCCTTTCACCAAATACTTTTGCTCAATTGTCTCCCCCTTTTTATTGCCAGGTTTAGCAAAGCATTAGACAAGACTGCATTTCTGTTTTGGTAGCAGCATCCGTCAGACCATAATATAACTGGTAAATTAGTATCTGGGCAATTGTCTTTGCTTCTATATGTTTGATTATTAAAGAGGTAAATGTAGAGGCACTTAAGTCGCCCTCCGTTTCATCCCACCAATAATTTGCCCCATCATGTGATTCCAGATTATATACCGTAAAATTGTGTTAGGTTAGTTTTTTCTTATAATATATAGCGCTCGCGTTAATTAGTGGACAGTTTTTACGGCTTGCAAATCCATGGTAAAAGTATAATTTCTTAAACGGCAGGCATCTTCCTTGTCTTTTGATTTTGACTAGCATAATCCTGTTCTTTTACATTTCCAATCTCGTATGAAGCACATGTATCACAGAAATCTTTCTTTGGTTTGTAAAGGCTTAAGTTCAAATCACAAAATATATTGTCAAAAATTGTAGAAGATACTTTGGCTTTATTGTTAGTTTCACAGTAGGTTAAATATTCCCTATAAAGTTGCGCCTTTGACTGAATACTACTGTTTTTGCGACAATAGTGAGATGGCATTTTGGGAAGGCTTTTGAACCACGAAATAAGAGTGGCTCTTTTTGCTTTGTTATCTTCATGCTTTACTGTTGATTCATACATTTTACTTGTGGTATTTAGACCATGTTCTGTTTTTTAAACCACCCATGAACCATGTCTTCATTTAACCCAAAGGTATTCAAAAACATTTTTTTGCATACCCTCTTCTTCTCATTGTTTTTATTTCTCCAGTAATACCAGCACGTTCCAATTCTTCTGGAAGGCTCGTCTCCTTTAGATGATCTCTTTGTTGTGGTGTACTCCATGTTTCCCGTGATATAAGCCCTTTTCTCCCCCAGTCCATTTTTTCCCAAAATGTTTTAAACATGAGTTTTCTTTCGTCTTCTTCAAATGTCTTACAGAAATGTTTAGAAGATTTTTGACATACGCTTGACCTGCAAGAACCACCCATTTTTCTTTCTGGCCTGTTAATCCCGTAGGTAATATCTTTACTTTCGTTTCTTTGATACCCTTCATACCTCATTCCCCTCATTCTTTTGTACTTTGTTTTATTAACCAACCAGTTGGCTTTATCTGCGTCCTTCTTCCGTTTACGTGTTTTGCTAGCTTCTCCATTTTCTTCACGTTGACGGTTGCTATTTAGGTCCTCATGATCAGAGTGAAAATCCGATTCTGATTGACGTATGTCTTGATCAGCAGAGTCGCCTTCATTTCTTGCGTGATTTTCCAAAGATGCGGTATCGGTATCGTTAAAGGCAAGATTCGAAAGTTCCATATTATATATGTGTTTTTTCGAAGTGCCGGGTAATCTATTTTTTGTTTTCTGCATCTTCTGTTTCACTAAGGATCTCACTTAAAAGTTCTGCATTATCTTGAACAAAATCTGGCTCCAAATGAACTTCTGCATTATTATCAATTTCACCAATATCAATACATACATCATTTTGCAAACAGTCATTCTTCTTGTTAACGTCTTCTAAAATTGCAGTTTCTAATGAAGCAGACTAATTGTGAGTTTCATCTGTGGTATTCAAAACTTTTTTCATATCGTTAGTTTCCCAGTATTCCACTTTCATTTTATTGTGTATATCCCTCGGTATATCTCCATTATTTGTTGGAACCGTTTTACTAGATTCTAGTACTGGAATGTTTGTACTGTTTTGAATGTTCTGACCAAAATCAGACTTAGTGTAGTCATTATATTCTGCTAAAGTACCATCGGTATTTACTGTGTAAGTGGTAACGGTTGTTGTTTCTTTTGGTTGATTTTCTAAGGCCATCAACAGGATTTTCTTTCTTCGTAGAGAATGATTCATCTAAAAGAATAAGCCAGATTAGTGCTAGTTGCACTTTCCTCTAATAAAACGTTTCTAATGAAACCAAGAAGACAAAGTGAAACGCAACCGTTCGAAGGTAGAACCACATTTCTTTATCAATTTTTTCTCTTAGGGGGAGAATAAATTTTTGTAATATACCAGCACAACCCTGACTGAGTCTTCATCTTATTAGATTATAATTTTTAAAGAACCACTTTATCCTTTAACCAGGATCAATCAATCAAATTTCTTTATCATAATCTAAAAATGTGCGAGTTTACCGCCAAAACGCAGTACTGAGAATACCCCGTATCAAACAAAATTGTTTAAAAAAACTATGCTAATATCCCGTATTGTAAAGAAAAGTTTCAAATTACATTATGACTACAGATTAAAGTATTTTTAAAAAATATCAGTTTAGGCATATTACATGATCATGTTACTACAATATAAATCATAATTTACTTACCTTTTAAAGATTTTTGGACAAAAAACAATCACATATTAACCCGCACGATGTAAACATGTACAAAGACAAGGCTGAACTAGCAGATACGGGGTATTTTTAAGCGTGCTAGAGTAGATCGGATACGGCGTATTTTAAACGGTTGATTTAAAAATACTTCCCGGCGTCTTACAGTTACCGGATTTTGTGATAATGTGTCAAATATCCCTAACAACACGTTGCCGAATCAATCTAAAAATCGTAAAATTTTCAGATACGGGGTATTAGAATTAGGCCATCGATATGTGAATACTTATGGCATAAGTGGTAAAGTGTGCAAAAAATATTTATTTAAAGAATAAGTATATGAAAAACTTTACAACATAGTTAACACGTTAAAATTTAAGACCAGTGATAAAAAGATGTCTTTAGAAAAAGCAAAAAGTATTGAAGCTGGTCTTCAAACTATAATTGGGGCGCCTGAAGACTACCCCGCCTTTTCGAAAAAAATCAAAAAGAAATCATTATGTTCCAGAGCAAAATTTATTTTTTCGAATATAACTATAGAACCTGTTTTAATATGTTACATTTTACCCAGCATAATGGTAACGATAGCCATACAAAATTTAAATCTAGAAAAAGCCTGCCGTGTAAACCTAGGCATTTCAAGGGAGCGATGTGATGCTCTAACTTTACGAAATTCTTCAGCTTATATAGGATACAAAGAAGACGAAGAACAAGTACAAACTTTAGCGACAAGTATGCAAATTTTGAAAAACACAGTAAATAGTATTATTCCGGGAACTCTTCTCCTGTTTTTGGGGGCTTGGAGTGATATGTACCAAAAACGGAAACCTTGTATGTTGGTACCAATCTTAGGAGATATCTCCATGGTTTTGGGGTTGCTGCTTTGTACTTACTTCTTCTATGAGCTGCCTATAGAGGTAAACTCAGTGTTTGAATCGTTTTTTCCGGCAATATCTGGAAGTTGGTTCGCAATGTTTATGGGAGTTTATAGTTATATTAGTGATGTGAGCAGTGAGGAAGAAAGGACAATGAGAATAGGTAGGTAAGAAATAAGTAAAAAAATCATAATACAAGGTGTCCCATAACTAAACCCACATACTTTAAAAGGTGATTCTTCAATGAAAATTGGAAAAAAATGTATATGAACAGATGTCCTAAATATCTCAGTTTCTGAACTACGAGGTGTTTTGTTTGTTTGTTTTACCACCCTTTCGGGGCAGGGTTGTTTTGTTTTAAACATTTTGTTTTAATTAACTGTTTTAAACATGTTTTAAACATTTGTTTACGTTTAAAACAGTTTTTGTTTAAAACAGTTTAAAACAAGTTTAAAACACCTAAATTAAACAAGCGTGTTTTTTTTATTTTCTTTATTAATTTAATGAATAATAATAGGAAATACTCTCAAATGTAATATATAAACTTTTTAACTGCGAGTATTAATAATTGGAACACAACAAAAACTGAAATTGATCAGTGAGTCTCGTCACCACTTATGAGATTAAAAGGCCCTGTATCTCAGAAATGAAGCGACTTCGGACATAGAGCATGTCTACGTAAGTTCGGACCATGTGGGAAACTTTTTTATTATTGATTTTACGAAAAAAAGTTATTCCTTATAAAAAGTTCTGCATGGTCTAAACCTAAAATTCAATCATCAGATATTAATTGTTTGCAGTGGTATACGAGGTATGTCAAAAATGATAATAAGTTTTCATATTTGTAAGTTTTTTTTATTCTAAAGATCTTTTCTTATAAAAAAATCGATATTGTTAAAAATAAAAGTACTTTTCTCTTAAGCAAAATCACATACCTCGTATACCACTGCAAAAAATGTATATCTGATGATTGCATTTTAGGTTTTAGGCCATGCAGATTTTTTATAAAGAATAAGTTTTTTTCGTAAAATCAATAATAAAAACAAATTCCCAATGATGAGAACTGAAGTTAATTTTTTTGGGTAAATAGTTAAAATTGCATATTTGAGTAAAAACACATCAAGTGGACCCCCATTTTCACTTGATCATGAGAACTAAGTTCATGTATTTTTTTAATAAGTAGTTATTACCAACAATTAATTCCCAAAACAGTTTTTTGATATTTTCATTTTAACAACACTTTTTTACAATAAAAATGTTTAGTACTTTTAATTAAAAAATCAATTTCCAAGTAACCATCAAAGCTAAATTAATAAAATTTTCAGGATTTACTGTTAAAAACTATATTTTAATAAAATATAAAAATCTAATATTATTTATTTATTAGCCTATTGTTTATTAACTTTTAAATAAACAATTGCAAATTTCGATAGCTTCACCCTCGTAAAATAGATTTGTTTTTTTTGTCAGGTATGTGCTTTATATATTCAAATTTATTATTCTAAAATAAAATTTAACTGCTCGCGATTAACTTAAACAATAGGTATAAATTTATTTATCACCGGGCGTCAGGGCACCAGGCGCTATCAGTTCAATGCGCGGTCGAGTATGTCAAAATTTCTTCAACTCCTGCCAATAGTAATAAAAACATCAATTCGAAGTATTACCATTTAACAAATTTGCATGCAGCATGTCTTTTTATTATTAACTTTACGAAAAAAAGTGCCTCCTCATAAAAAGTCCTGCTTGATGAGAAAATACATATCCACAAAAATATTTGAAGGTTGGACGTACAGGGTGGCTTTAAAATGACTTGTTTCCAAATTAAGATACAGGTTATTTCCTAACTACGGTACCAAACTTTTAAGGGTGATTTGTTATGTCATTTTATGAAAAAAGTTCCTATAAACATATGTCCGGAGTGCCACCTTCACATATATTTGTGGAAATGTATTTTCTCATCAAGCAGGACTTTTTATGAAGAGGCACAGTTTTTTCGTAAAGTTAATAATTAAAAAGTTTCCCATTAGGTAAGAACTTCCGAAGACACGCTGTATTATTTAGTAGAATAATAATCATCGATGAACCATGCTTAATTGATATTACGTTTAAGGAAATATGATTTAAACAATGTTTTTTTGTAAGTTTTATTTGTTTTAAACATAAAATTTAAAAGCAAAAAAACATGTTTAAAACAAAAAAACATGTTTAAAACAAAAAAACATGTGTTTTGTATAAAATTAAAAATACATGTTTTTTTCAACCCTGTTTCGGGGTCATCCCACCCAGGGTTTCGACTGTCGCCCCCCTAGGAGGTGCAATGCAGCCTTAAGGCTTATTGTGCTCTAACCCCTACTCCTTCTCATTGCATTCACACACCATTAATTCTAATACTTGGATGGTTGCTGCTCGGTCGTTTACGCCCGAGCAGAACACCGCGTGCCCGGTCACCCATTCAAGTTATGGTCGCGCTCCTCGCTGCTTTACTCCGGTGATCGACAAGGCCCACCCGTGGGAGCAAGCCACAAGCGCGACTTAACTACGGGGTGTTAAATTTTAAAACAAAATATTGTTTTTTATTAGTACCTTTTATACCAATTCAGATATTAAAAAAATTGTGGGACGCCTTCTATGCCTCAGAAGACATTTTTTGGCACAGAAGATAAAATACAATGTTTACCTGTGTCGTCTATAAGGGGAAATATTTTTAAGCAAAAATGGTACGCCACTGCCTTTCTCTAAAATAAAAATGTTTTTGAAATTCCCATTTAGTTTGGTTAGTTTTTTATTTATTTTACGTTTTTTGCCTAAAATAATTATAACCATTTCTCGGCATGGTCAAATCCCTTTCTAATTAAAGAATTAATAATAAAGGTGATTCTTTACTGCAAAATTAAATAAAGCGATACGAAATGACAATGCCGAGAAATGGTTTTTATTTATTTACGCGAAAACTGAAAATCAAAGATCAAATTTGTTTCAAACATAATGAAAATTTATTTTTTTTCTTTAAAAATATGTATCGTAAATCCCTAATGGACAAAAGTGGTCTTCTTCTCTTATATGCAAAAAAATCACTTTGATGCAAAATATCTAATTTGGTATAAAAGTTTTTATAAAAAAAAACAATATTTTTAAAAATTTAAAAACCCCGTAGATCAAAACTAAGACGTTTAGGACATATGGTCATTTTTCCTTGTTTTCATTGTAGATACACCCCTTAACGTCTGTCGGTTGAGTAACTGACTAAACACCCTGTATAGGAATTTCTTTTACCTAATATTTATTAATTTATTAATATTAAAAGTTATTACTAAAAAAAATGCAAGTCTAATAATTTAAATAACATTAGTGTCGAATTCTAAAAGCAATTTAAACAAAAAATATTGGTAACAATAAGAATAAAACCGTTGTTAAATAAATCACAAAAAAAGATTATAATTTTTTTTTAATAGAGCTTAAACCAACAAGAAAATGAGTTGGGAAATTCTCCAATTAAAATTAAATCTTAAGCTATTGACTTATACCTAAACGACCTATGTTTATTAATTTTTTTCATAGCATTAGCTCAAAAATACGCTCTTATTTTTTTACCTCAATTAGGAAACACCACGTAAAAATGGTTTTTATTTTAGGTGCTGTAAATATGATAGCTAATGTAAGCATGTGTATAGGCACTGCTCTAAGCGGTATCTTGTATCAAGCCATCGGTTTTTATGGCGTATACATATCAGCATTGTTTATGTACTTCACTGGGTTAGGTTATGGATACTTCTTTATACAAGATACCTGTTATCAGAATCTAGAAGGCGGAAATGCTGCTGCTCCAGTAAAAAGTAAAGGATTTTGTAGGTAAATTTAAATTAATTTAAAAGTAAAAAACTACTTTTAATCAATTAACGATCCGTGGTTCTTTAAATTGAAAAAGTTAATAATATACCGGATCAGTTTAATTATGTTACAAATCAAGAGGCCAATACAAAACTACTTCCAAGAAATTAAAAAGTAAATTTAAATTACTTTGAAGATATTTGGTAATACAATAAAAAGCCCAAATATGGATTTAAAAATAATTACACTGTATGTCAATATTAAAGCAAGCGCAAGATGAATCAAAGAGAGATTTAGTTCAAGTCAATCCCTTAAATACACCATCATGTTCGTTCTACAAATACCGATAACTTATTATAGACCGACAAGTTCTGCAGAATAGAATCATTTAAAATTCGGGGGAGTTACTTTTAACAATGGTCTATATCAGGGGTGGCCAACCGGTCGATCGCGATCGACTGGTCGATCGCGACTATTAGTCAAGTCGATCGTAGCAAGGTCAAAAATATAAATACCTGAACCAGGGCCGTGCCTACCAGGTGGTGCAAGGCACCAGGGCGCAACGCATGTGAAAATGAAAGGCGAAAAGTCGGAGAAAGGGCAGAAAGGGTGGGTAGTTGTTACAAATGATTGTGATTTTGAAAAAATGAGGTGGGGACTTTTTTTTTTGCTCTTCAAAAGTACTATATGAGGAAAAAAGAAGATAATGGGAGTTGGGCGCTCTGTAAAGAAAGTACACAATCGGGGTAAAGACCTTTTTTTCGAAATGCCGAAATATGACTTTGGTAGATCGCACTAGGTGTCGTCACTGAAAAGTCGATCTAGGGCCTAAACAAGTTGGCCACCCCTGGTCTATATTCTATAGGCACAGCACCCTTGAGAAAACTTACTATCTCTTTTCCTTTTCAAGCAAAAAACCCACTTATATACTTCATTTAACAGTTAAGAGGTTAACATGACATGAGTGTTAATATGACCTTTTCTTCCTAAAATGGCCTTAGCAATCATATTTTGTATTGTTAACCATTAATTCAATTACGCTGTGTATTTGTTATAGTAAAAAGTCAAGAAAAAAATTTAAAAAATAGGTCAATGTTTAAAGCCCGATTACATGAAAGAGACTTGGCGACAACTTCCGAAGAGAGCTTTTTTGTAGGGAATTCAATTTTCTTTAAGAATGTGTGGTGGTAAAATTTTTCAGATTAACAATTTGTGAGCTTTGCTTAAAAAAGATTGTTGTCAAAAAACTGTTAGTCGGGAAGATATATCTCTTAATATAATATTTTTCAAAAAAAGGCGATTTTATTGGCTCAGTCTACTGATAATATTTTTAACTAATTTTTAATTTTTTTCAGAGATTTCTTTCAGACAAGTCACGTGATAGAAACATTTAAAACTGCAGGAAAGTCCGACCATCATAAACCAGGAAGAAAAAAAAGAGTTTTGGCTATTATGTTTTTATTTATGGTTATTGTGGGGCCACTTTATGGTAAGGCTATACACGGTCACTGATTATACAGGGTATTACAAAGTCGAGGCGCATCATTAGGATCTCGGAAAGGATGAGAGACACATGGTTGGTTAAAGTAGTGCAAAGTTGCATTTTAATGTTGCTACAGCCTTTCCGCAAAAAACAATATTTCTTGGAACACAACAAATTTTATGCGACGTTTCGAACTGAAAAGCTTCAGCAGTTACAAAAGTACTTTGATCAAATTTGGGTGATCGACCGAAATTTCTACGGTTTTAACCGCGGTAATAATTGGTGGTAACTTGTGTGTGTGTCCACGGATGCACTTAACTCTGTATCTGTATTTTTTTAAATTTTTAATATTTCAAACAAAAGATATTCTTTATAGAATGTTTCCTTCGTCTAAAATGCTTAAAGTTTTATAAACATTGTTCTATGATATACAGGGTACTCGAAAATCGCAAAAATATAAATAAAAAAATAAAAAAATTGAAAAATATATTTTTGAAAATGTTTAATTAAAAAGCATGTAAAATTAATTAAAAAGTCCCATACATTTTTTCTTATCGCTTAAATTAGGCGTAAACTAAAATAAATGTTTTTTTTCTATATAAGCAATTGCATGATTTTACTTTTTGTATGCATACAATAACAAATAAAGGTAAAATGTATGTACCTAAGTAATAACACAATAAGTAACAAGTTATTCAATAAAAAGTTAAAATTTTTCTAACTTTTTTATGCTTTTTAAATAAGTATTTTAAAAAAATATTTATAACCTTTTTTTTATTTCCCAAAATAACAATTTCGTAATTTTTAATCTCCCTTTATATTGTAGGGTATTGGTATTCTTTTTAACGCTTTAATTTAAAAAAATATATATATATTTTACCTAATTGAAGCAACCATAGCCATTAGCAAAGAAATGTATTATATACTTTTGATAACTTTTTATACGCTTTTTAGTTAAGTAGTCTCAAAAGTAATATTTTCAGCGATTTTAATTTTCTCAACAAGTTGCAATGTTTACTTTACATGAGCATAAATATACGAGATAATATGTTAGTGTTACCAAGTAATTTATTTTACTAATTGTTGACATATAAAAAACAAAATTGTGATATAAAAGTTATTGTTCGTATTCAATTTTTTATCGTAACTATTATTTTTAGAAAATTATAAAAGTGTCCATAGATATCCGTAAAAATCGAAATTAGTTCAAAACAATCCATTGCTAACGAAACTAAAAACCCTTATCTATACAAATATATAAGGATGTAAAGTTTGTAACCTTGTTTGTGGGTTTATTTGTAGCCGCTAATCTTCGAAAGTACTACAACCTACAACTATCATAAAGTTCTTTCACAATCAGAAAGCTACACTATTTAGGAGTTTTATAGGCTATATTTTACTATGAATAAACAAAAAGTTCAGAAATTAACGCCCAACAAAGTGGGCACAAGTCGGCTATCTTGGATAAAATTTAACTAAAATTCGATATTGACGTTACTATTCTCAACGGATTTTAATGCGGTTTTTTCTAATTCTTATCCATTAAACTATTTATCGGGTGTCCTTACTGCATTTTTCTAGTCTAGACAGATACTTAAATATAGGTGAAACGATTAAATTACATGCAAATGTTTGTATTTAATACTTAAAATGCAATAAATTGTTTAGTCAAAACAAAAAAGCAGAACTTACAAAAATTTGATTAAGGTTTTAATAACTATCTTTAATGTAGTTGTAAATAAAAAGTCATTTATAAAGATGCTTATGTTTGGTTGTCTATTTTACCTTTAGGTGTTTAAATATAAATTTGGAAAAATTATGAGTCAATCAAATTATTTGTCCATGCGTAACCTACGTAAAACATTATAAAATTACGTAGGTCACGGTTTAAGTTTTAAAATTTTCATATTTTTATGAACTTTTTTTGTAATATTTATTTATTTTAAATAGTAGGTAATTACATTCTTAATTGTAAACTGCAATAAGCAGAACACTTTAAACAATTACAACAATAAAACCCGAAAAAATTACATTAGGTACGTCTCATGTACACAATTCAAACCTACAGACAGGAGGACGTTGAAGGCGGTACAAATTACCGGGCATCACAGTGATTGGGAGGTCCGCGCGGTATAAAAACGTCCCAAGCAGCAAGATGACGTCTTATTGACGTCTCTTTTTAGTCATTTTTGGACACATTTGGTCAGCAAAGACGTCATAAGATGACGACAAAATAAAAATTAAATTGACCTCCCTAAGTCATAGACAAAAGACGTCCCGTTAATGACGTCATAATGACGTCTTTAAAATGACGAAAAATTGACGCATATACTCTTTTTTAAAAGCTTAAATAATACGTTTTATTTGAAAATTGAAATAGGAAAAAACTCCTTACTGCTTGCAATTTCCTTGCACTGCAAGGTCGCATTTCTGGGGACACTGTCCCTGTGGAGATGCAGATTTATACACAAGCCGAAGATATTTCCTTCAAAGCTAATTGAGATCACCAACCGCAGACCGGTCTCGTAATATTTTTGTCTCATCGGTACGGTTTAGGCAATAAAAAGCGAAGATGTTGAATAAGCGTGGTAGTTTATTGTCCATTGAGCCATCTATCGGTAGAGTTTTTTTCTATTTCAATTTTGTAAAATTATTTGCTTGTATTTTTCTGTCATATGATATTTCGGTTGGATTTTGACACGAATCATATAATGTGACAAAATTTTTCTGGCGGGTTTTCTAGACATGACGTCATTAGATTTTTATGAGCTAGTATGTCGAAAAAATGACGTCGAAAAGGCGTCAATTCAAACTTTTTAAGGGAAATGTTGGAAAAAGTAATGTAAAGAATAGCAGTTTGGAGGTTTTCAGAGTAATTTTTTTAAGGGGGCCTGTAACTTTTACTTGTACCGGGGCCCGGCACGGCTCTCGGCGGCCCTGAATAGAACCCACTAACTTTTTAATCATAAGTCCAGATTACCACATACCAAGGACAATTAAATTGCCCTACGGACAACAATTTAGTTACTCGAGTGACTGATTTTCCAAGAGAGAGACTGGTTGTCCGACGGACATTTAGCCAAAACACTTATTTTCCCGAGTAAAAATCAAACACAATCACAATATGAATCACACACTCTAAAATACAAAACGGTTCTGTATTGCATTTGTTTACTAAAGGACGCGGGTTGTTGAGATCGGATACGCTAATATTCCTACGTGATCCCGATGCCTGTAAAAATCGCATTCTCGTCGCTATTTTACCGACCCATGTGCGAAGTAAAATTAAGTAAAATTTAGATTAAATACTATCTTTTAATACCATAATTTTATAAAAAATGTTAATTACTTATGTATTTTTGCTGATTGTCCGACGGACACACATTAAAGCCAGCCACGTTTTTATGAAGTCATTGATACTATTGTTGCATGGGGCCAAGAGTAACTATAAAACACGACACTTTGAATCACTTAAAGAACTAAGAAAAAGGCATTAAATTGCAGAAACAATAATTATTATTAGTTAGGGATTTTTTAATTGAAATTAATAAAGAAGTAATTAATAAAAGACTTAAATTCATATATATTTTCTATTTTTTACCAGGGACAGAGTCATTCGCGCTTGGACAAATAAAAGTTGATTGACCCATAAAAACTTAAGTTTTACATCAATACAGTGTGTCAATAGACGGACTTAAATGGTCCAAAGAAATTCTTTGAAATTAAAGCGTAGTTAAAAAAGGTTTTTATGTTTACTTTTAGGTGAAATGAATGTTGTTTACTTTTTCGTAAGACTGAGATTCGGATGGGATGCTATAGAGTATAGTTTCTTTTCAACATTTCAATTTGTAACGAATACTTTAGGTAAGTACTTTTTCATTTGCATAAATATTAACGGACTTTACATAAACTCAACACACAACCACTAATTTCGCTATGTAAAGATTATATTCATAAAATAACAACTTTCTTGATTTTTGATTTTATTTTAGGAACAATATTTTCTCTAGCGTTTTTCTCCAAATTTTTAAAGTTAGATGATTCAATTTTGGGAATTATATCATGTTCTACTAAAATAATGGCTGCAGGTGTTTATGCTTTTGCACCTACCCCAATTTATTTGTATCTTGGTAAGTACTTAAATAAATATGGGATTTTATTAAATTTATAAACTTTTAGCACTTTTAAGGGATTATGTCCACTTGCAAACAAAACTTTTTTTTTTTCAAGAATTTTCTAAGGGCCCATGTATTCAAGTATATTCTCCGAAAGTTTAAAATTAATCTGTTTCACACAGTTTCAGAGATATAGGCGTATTTGTAAAACAAATTCAATTAAGTGTAAAGGTTTCTTAAAGCTTTAAACGCGTTTTTCTCAAAACAGTGTTTCCGAAGACGGTGACGGTGATTTCTCAAAAACTACTGAACCGATCGCTCACTAATTTTGACACAAGCTTCTTAGATATATTTTTTAGCAAATAATCGTTCGTTTTTTCTTTTGCTATAAATAATTGTTTTTTAATAAATAATTTAAGACCTACATTTGTATTTGAGAAACCGCCATTTTGTCAAAAAATGCTTTTTTGTTTATTCCTTCAATCAATTTACAGAATATGCATTTCTGAAACTAGTCCATTTGTTTTTATTTTAGATGTTCCAGGCGAGAGATATACCGGTCACCGAAAAACGTCTTTTTTATAGGAGCACCCAAATATCGGCTACAAAGGCTTTTAAAATAATTTTTCTGAAAAATTAAAAATGTCAAAATATGATTAAAAGAAGACAGAATATATGTACAAAATTTAAATTAATAATCGAAAAGGGCTTCTCAGAAATTTTTTTATAAAAATGGAGTTTTTTCAGTCTCTTAGGTGTATATAACCCCTTATGCTTAAGCTTAGCTCTAAAATAAGCTTTTATTTAACTTGCAATACATTTGTTTATACATACATATTAGGGTGATTTATTTCCGCAATCTTATATCGCTAACTTCATTCTATAGTTATTTTCCTAACAAGTGCGGAAAGTATCATTTTTCCGCACGCGATTGCAGTTAGCCGAACGACGCGAAGCGGAGTTCGGATAGCAATCGAGTGCGGAAAAATACTTTCCGCAAACGTTAGGAACAATATTTTTCTACTAGCGTAGGATAAAATACTTTCCGCAAGTGTTAGGAACAACATTTTTTCTACTAGCTTAGGAAAATAAATAAAACAGTTCGTCTATAATATATGTATTTTGTATTTTTATTACATATTAAGAAAAAAAACTAAATCTAAATCTTATCACTATTTATATTAATTATAAAGGAGCAGTTGTTGGCATTTTGTAAATTTATAGCAGATGACAAAACCTTAGGTATGGTGGTCGTAGACCCAGTATTGCCACTTTCTACCTCTGCATTACCTGGATTTCTTTGTATCTCGGTTTTGAATAGAATATATTTCAGATTGGGAGGCGGATGCTGATGTCGTAAATGTTGTTGGGTCTTTCTGATTTAAGATTTTGTTTGATATTCTGGTTCGTTCTTTTGCGGACTCCTCGATATAACCTTCGGCAACTGAAGTCGATTTCCAGCCGCCCAGTCTTTTAATATTGGTTATGCCTTCCCCGGAATCTGCCAACATTGTCGCAGATGATCGGCGGAAGCTATGGCCTGTGTATAAATGAGGGTCTGGAAGACCGAGGTACCCAGCGATATCTGCTGGCATCTTGCCAAAGGAATTTATGCCCACACACTGGACTGAGATAACTCCCTTTTTATATTGAGTAAAAAATCTATTATGCTTAGTATTAGGTTTTCTTAAACTTGCATATTTTCTATACAATGCCAAATATTTTCCATTTTTTACCTCTTTTGAAATTGTAAAACATCGGGATGTATGGTTTTTTGATTGAGATATGTTAATCATTACAAAATCGCCTTTATCAATAACATCATTTGTAGTTAAATTGCAAAGCTCTTCTCTCCGGCATGCTCCCGCCAGTCCGAATATTGTTGCCACTTTGATCATTAAGTAAATTTTGTCAGGTGCTTCTAGTAGGAACTTACTAATTTGTTCATTGGTAAAAACTTTAGCTTTTTTGGTTGAAAACCAATATTCATTTTCTTAAGAAATGCTGTTAACTTGAAATACCTGCTGATATCCACATCTTTTCAATTTTAAGCTTGCTCTTCAACATCGAATACTTGGACCAAAGAGTATTCGGCTTGATAGTCTTGGAGAGCTTGGCAAAATACGCAAGCAAAACTTCTTCTTTCAAGCTTTTCACTCCTTTTCCATTACACCAGTTTTGAAATACTTCGTATTCCTTGTTATACCTGTTTTTTGATTTTTCAGGCAAAATTCTAAACTCTTAACAGTCTCCAAAATTTCGCTTGGTAGGTCGTCGTCTGATTCAAGCATTTTAAAATCGTCAAGAACTTAATTATTATATTCAGCAATATTATTTGACTTTGACTTTGACAAATTATCTCGTACTTGGTTGTTATGGAGCGATTCTGTTGCCATGGTTTTACCTTTTAGGTGAAGTTACTTAACCCTTTATTGGATATTCTTTCGATCATAAGAAATAATTATTATTTATAAAAAATTAAGGTATAAAGTCGAATTCTACTTGTGTAGTCTAGTCTGACGTTTACTTATACGTATTTCTGAGATAATGAAATTTTTATCTAAAACATCTATTTATTTAGCCTAATATAATTTGATTTTTTGTGTTGCAATTGAATATATACATTTTTAACTTATTTTTACTTTTCCACACGCCGTGCGGAAAAGTAACACTTTCCAAATTAAAATGCGTGCGGAAAAGTGGACTTTTCCGCACGCTAGTAGAAAAAATATTTATTAATATTTCAAATGGCATCTGACATGTGATTAAATGATCATATTAAAATGGAAGTGAAGGAACTGAGGGAAGTAACACTGATCATGTCTCGAAAGTATATACCACTGAAATATTAATAAACACTTAGAATCGTTGATTAATCCACATAAGATTCAAAAAATGTTATCAGTTTCACTTTCCTCAGTTCTTTTACTGATCCTGTTTCGAAAGAGTACCACTTAAGAATATGAATTTGAGTAAAACTCGGTTCCTCCAATTCATCTCTGAGTTTTAAAGTCCTCGATGCAAATTAGGGATGTTGCGGATGCAGATTTTTTCACATCCGCGGATGTGGATGCTAATGAGTCCCGGATTTTCCGCATTTGCGGATGTGAATACGAATATTCGTAACATCCCTGATGCAAATGCCTTATTGCATTACTATAGTGCTAGACCAAAAATTTAGTTTAAAGTTAACCGGCTAACGACCTTGCAAGAATGATGGGTTGAATGACATCAACAAAAACAAGCTTTAATTAAAATACACTAAAATGAAAATAATAAACTTTTTCTTTAAAACTTTTACCACGAACATTAAGACGGCGTGACAATATATTTATAATATAAAAGCTTGTCCAGTGATTTACCTGTGTTATTAAACAAATAAATTAAACTACTTGAACTGAATAATTTTATTACATTTTTAATTTTTAAACTAATAAGTAAATAAGAGTACTTAAATCAGTCCATACTAATACAAATAATGTTTAATAAAGTTCATGTTATCAGAGGCAGTCATAAGGATGGGGCCATGGGGCCATGCCCCCCCTTTCAAGCCACATCCTTTATTGTAACCGAATAAATGTTTTTTACCTAAACACACCTAATTGCAAATATGGGCATTTATATAATGATGATATGTCCCCCTCCTCAAAAAATTGATATGACCGCCCCTGCATGTTGTATTATTTGGAATTAGGCGATACAATAGATTAATGATTGTATAAAATATTTTTTCAATTTTGGAGATATTTACAATCATATTAAGAAAACCTAATTTAAACCTTAACTTTTTTAGGTGCATTAGTAGAACTTCTTAATGGTACTTCATTCATAGCTATGAGAGCCATGATTACCAAGCTGGTACTTCCAGAAGAATTAGGGAAAATTAACTCATTATTTGGTGTCGGTGAAGCTGTAGTACCATTAATTTATGGCCCTCTGTATAGTCAGATTTATGCCAGAACTATTGATAGTTTCCCAGGATGTTTTTACTTGGTTGGGGGAGGGTTGACTGTACCTGCCCTATTTATTTTTTAGTAAGTAGTGGAAACTAGTCTAAAATAACCTATACGTGTAAAATGACACAGTGCATAATTTTTGAATTTCCCGCTTTAGCAGCGACTTCTTGAACATGTTGGAGGGTGTAATATGATTACCGCAGTTATTATTAAAATTACCGTACAGGAGGACGTCTTTAGTTTTTTTTTTTTTGGCATGACATTAAGAAATTCTACAACCACAAAATAATTCTGATCATTTTAGAATTTGTGTACTTTTGTGAACTTGCGTAGTTTTGTTATTTTTTTATTAATGCACAATAATTTGACAATGTTTATTTTTTAAAATAATTATTATAGGTATTTTTATTTTATCAAAATGTATGTTTCTGCTGTTCTGAGATATATAGCAGGGGTCACCAACTGGCGAACCGCGGTCCGAATCCGGTCCGCCAACCTAGTTTGTGCGGACATTGTTAAGGCCCGGTTTTATAAATTTCGTTTAAACTGGAGTTTTAACTTATGTTACAACCATAAATTAAAACAGGAGTTTAAACCTAAGAGATGCGATATATATGGCTGTTGTATAGGTTGCGGTTAAATTATATTTGGCTAACTTTACGATGTTATAAAGTTACCAATATTTATTGCTATTTTTTGACAAATAAGCGCTGCGTCATGCGTGTAACGGCTGTGCGATTTTTGGGTTTGTTTACATTATTATTTTTTGTCTACTTTGCGGCATTGCTTTTAGAATAAATTATGTCCGACTCAAACTGTACATTAAACTTATTTTAAAATATTTTACTTTGTACATACTTTCTTAATAAACAAAATAGGCGATTCTACTTACAGTCTAGTAGGTCTTTCCAACGTTGGCCTAATTTGGGGAAGTAAGCTTCTAACAGAGGCCTTTAAAAGCCTACGTTGAATAAATTGTTTCTCTGCCCACTGATCAACATTTTTTACCCTGAGCAAAAGTATTCTATCCCGTCTGGGATTTTCAATAACGTTAATAATATCTAGCTGGTTCTTCATCATCAGAGAGTATAAAAATGTAAATCAAAGACGTGTCCATTTTTTAATTATTTAATTTGTAGTATTTTTATTAAAACCTGCTTTTAACTTAAAAAAAATAAGGTTAAGTGTTATAATAATAAACAATAAAAAATGACAAGATCTCAGATGACTGTAAACTCAGCTTGCAGTTTAAACCATACCCAATCCCACCCATTATAGTTTAAATTCCAACTGATGTTTAACTAGACCTGAAAAACACGTATTTTAACTAAAACCTAAGTTTAACTGTGGGTTGAAGTTTAAACCATACTTATAAAACCGGGCCTAAGTACGCAATTTCCGAGCTGTCTTTGCTATAGTCGACTCGCCAACAAATTGGTGCGAAGCGTAAGATCGTCAGTCATTACGGTGTGAGGCGAGTGCTAGGAGTGGGGGAGAGTACCGCTTACGACCCAGGGTCTTTTTTCGTACTGCGAGAGTCATGTTATTTTAAAAACAGGACCCCTAATGAAAGTAGTTGGTGACCATTGGTATATATCATTTTAGCCCAATCTATTGTGTCATTTTATTCGAGACCATGTCTAAGATGACGTACTTTGAAAAATAATGAAAATATTCGTTATATTTTTTTCTATGCTGGATTAGGTTAACCTTAGCTTAGGTAATGACTAAGAATAAGTAATAAAGGCACTTCAATATTTGTTATAATAGATTGCATTATTATTTGTTTAAATATAGGCAAACATTTATAAAGTTCGTCATTCTATTCCAGTTTTCTAAAATGTAATATACAGATTGTCTCCGGTAACACTACTGATAAAATTACCGCCCAAATATATATATATATATATATATATATATATATATATATATATATATATATATATATATATATATATATATATATATATATATATATATATATATATATATTTTATTCTGCTTTGTCAAAAGATTATTCTTGGACAATAAAGCAATATATTATTATTATTATTATTATTATTATTATTATTATTATATATATTTATTCCATCTTAATTGGTCAACAACCTTAATTTAAACTTTTTTTAGCTACCTTTATCTACAACAAAAAAGGATTTACAGAAAGCAGAAATCGTAAAAAGCCAAGAAGACAGACTTTTACGAATTAAAGACCAAAAAGTACTCGAAGATAGTGAAAATAATTTAAAAAAACAAGAAATTAAAAAAAATAAGACACTTACTTACTATACCAAAGAAACATGTATTATTTGCGAATGGAAAATAAAATTATATTTTTTTAACTATAGTATATAACTAAGTTATTTGGAAATAAACTGATTTTGGAAAGAGTTTTATTGAAGATACACTATTGAAATTAAAATTAAATACATATTAATACATCATATCCCCTCTCCCACCAAAACAATGCTGAACTTTTGATCATAGGCTTGGACATTCGCTTGGTGGAATTTATTAACTTAATAAAGCACTTTAAAATGGTAAATGGTGGAATTTATTAAGCGGCAAATTCTACGTAATGTATTTTGCCGATGAACGCCCGTTGTAGTAATCCCAGCAAGCCATCGTTTAAGCCTATAACCAAAAATGTAGCGTTGCTTTTTTGTCTATAATAAAACCTATGATTGCCACATCATATATGACAGCTCACATCATCGTATTTGACATTGCTTTTTTGCTTTAAATTTTTGTTGGTAATAACGGTTTACTCTTTCATAGAAAGCTGGCGTAGTACGGGGTTTACTTGTGTATATAATATTGTAGCGTGCTGAAAAAGTATTGTGATAGGTAGGGTTTTTGGATTTGCGCCCACGGATGTGGCGTATGAAAGGGAGAGAAATGCTCTACGGTAGCTTAGGGGAGGTTCTGAAGCTTCACAGAGAATACTATTTACAGGACTGGTGCAGAAGGCTCCAAGAGCAAGACGGATAGCTGAGTTGTGGATGGGATCAAGGAGTTTTAAGGTGGACATTGTTGCTGAGTCATACGCCGCTGCGCCGTAATCGATACGTGATCTTATAAGAGCTCTATATATCTTTAGAAGTGTGGATGTCTCTGCTCCCCATGATCGGGTGGTCAAAACTTTAGAGATGTTTAAGCCGGTTCTATTACTACGGTTACAATTTTCAACGGATTTTAATGCGGTTTTTTCTAATAGAGTAATTCAAGAGGAAGGTTTATATGTAAAATAATAGATTATATATATTAACTAAGTTATCCATTAAACTATTTATCAGATGATCTTACTGCATTTTTCTAGTCTAGACAGATACTTAAATATAGGTGAAACGATTAAATTATATGCAAATGATTGTATTTAATACTTAAAATGCAATAAATTGTTTAGTCAAAACAAAAAAGCAGAACTTACAAAAATTTGATTAAGGTTTTAATAATTATCTTTAATACAGTTGTAAATAAAAAGTAATTTATAAAGATGCTTATTTTTAGTTTTCCGTTTTCCTTTTAGATGCTTTAAATATAAATTTGGAAAAATTATGAGTCAATTAAATTATTTGTTCATGCGTAACCTTACGTAAAACATTATAAAATTACGTAGGTCACGGTCCATATTTAAAATTTTCATATTTTTATGAACTTTGTTTTTTGTAATATTTATTTATTTTAAATAGTAGGTAATTACATTCTTAATTATAATCTGCAATAAGAAGAACGCTTTAAACAATTACAACAATAAAACCAATTTTTGCCCAAAAATTGTTACTTTAAATAGCCAATACCTTAAAAAATATTAGTTTTGTGAAAAAATACACAAATTTGTTAAATAATTCTTGCGGTCAAAATGTAATAAAAAAGTCATCCGAGATGGGGTGGCAACCACCCATAGGGGTTTTGACGCCCTTCGGTTCGATATAGATTTTGATCTTTGGGCCATTCCTTCCCTTCTGTTAAAATTTAAAGTAAATCCATGCAGGACCAAAGAATTTCGAGGTTTTACCATTTTTGGAGCTTCATTTCCTGTACTATTTCACATTTGCTCGAATGCAAGCCCGTTTCAGTTTTGCATGCCCATTTGTACTACAGTTCATAATACTCTACCTTCTACTTTTGTATTGTCATGGCCAATGAATTCAGACCCAAAGAGAATTTACATTCCTAAAAGAATTTATAAGTTAAAAATCGTTAAAAATGACACTCTATTATATATTTTTGTTTTTTTTTGCTTTTAGCTTCTGGTGAAGTCGATTTTAAAGGAACATTTGACCGAATCTGGGAAAATCACCTGACAGAGCTGGTAGAGTGTAAAAAATGTGGAAGAAAATTTTTTGCAGATCGTATTGAAAAGCATCAAGAAGCCTGTATTGGTTTAAAAATTGAAACTGGAAAGAATAAACATAAAAATATGTAATAGGATAATACAAGTAAAATAATTTATTTGTACATAAAAATTACACAACATGCTTTTTATTAAAATGATTTGGTGTTTCTTTCTTAAATTTGTTTAATGTGTGCAAAAAGAAGGAGGAAAATGGTGAAAATAAGGATTTTTTGATTCTGCTAACAAAAAATGTGTTGTTTTAAAGAAATACAAGGTGTTAATAATATGCTTTCTTTTAGAATACGTGTGAAAGGCCGGATTTAGAGGTGTGGAGGCCCTGGAGCCATTCTAGCCTGTGGGGGCCTCAAATAAAAGGCAATCATATGGAATAAGTCGATTTTCTTTAAGAAAAATAATGTTTTATCCCAAAAACTTTCGAGGAGACAAAAAAAACAATAAAAAGCAAAAAAATAAAAATAATTTATATATAATATTTTTGGTGTTTCCTAATTGCGGTAAGAAAATTTAAGGGCCTTCCTGAGCCATTTTTCTAAAAAAGTTAATAAAAACATGTGTCCGCAAAAGTTCGATCTCAAGATACAGGGTGTTAAACTTTTCAAAAAACTTTAAAATTTCTAAAACACTTTTTTAGTAAAATCTGTTACACCAGATATAAATATTTATGGTTGGTGTTACATAATTGCTAATAAGAAGTTAACACTTAATTTTTAAAAAAATGCTTCTTGTATGGTACAGGATTATGCAGTTTAGCGAATTTTTTTTTTGAAAAACTAACCAAGCTACCTAAAAATATATAGAAACAAAAAATTGTATTTTTAGGTCTTTTATACGGATAAAATATAAAAGTTGCAGAAAAGCAAGTGGCGTAAATTTTTTTGTTCATAATATTAGCTAATGCGTCTCACGCCGCCACCGCTCTCACTAATTAAAATTAGTTTAGGTCTAAATTAACTTCCTATTTTAACAAAAACCAAAACCAAATTTAATTAAAATCGCATAAGGCATATTTCAGATATCATTAAAATCCCGATTTTCCTAATAAAATTTACCATCCTGTATATTAGAAACAAAGGATTTCCGGACCTATGTTTATGTGATTTTTATACAATTGGCTCGGGAATACGCCCTTAAATTTTCTTACAACACCCTCTATATTTTTATGTTTTTGAGGGCGCCTGCCTCCCTCAAATCTGGCCCTGTACGTGTGCCTTCAAAACAAGATTTATTTCTTACTTTAAAATAATTGTGGCTCTTAAACTGGAAAAAAATACTTTAATTACTGTTTTTAATTTAAAAGAATTTCTTTAAATTAAAATATCGTAAATATCGTTATTATTATTTTGAGATTAAAATCAAGAAGAAAAACAAATACTTATTGTTTGGGCTCTAAAATATGTTAAATATAAGTTTTAAAATCCTAAACAAAAGAATTTAAATGTTTTTATTAAAATTATTCATACAATAATTAACCCTTTAAAATAATAGGTAGGTACTTAATTTGAGAATCTACTTTTTCAGTAGATCATTAATCTTCAATATACAGGGTGTCCAAGAATATGTAGGCAATCGTTCGGATTCATATAGAATACATGAAAATAATGTAACAAGTTCCTATAAAAAAATTCCTAAAGTCCCTCCTTACAAAGATATGTACCTCTAAAGAAAGCAGATGAAAATCGGATTTTTTGAATAACTTTTATAGTACTTGGCATAATGAAATATTTTTTAATATGATAAATACAAGTTAGGATTCCTTTAAATGGTATCCTTGTAAAACATTCGCACTCGATGGATCGCCAGGGGCGGACTAACCCTTACCCAATAGTACTAATTATTTTTACGCCTTGCATAATAAAGAAAGTAAAAAAATATTTTTGAGTAGCATAGACCCTTAACTAAAAAAGGTTCTCCTGTTTGATTCTATTGCAAATGGTACCTACTAAAAAATTTATCAAAGCTTTTTTCTAATTTTTACTAGACTAAAAAATTATGTTGCAGCATTGTAAAGGGCCTTATAATATTTGATAATTAGAAGTAGATAATGCATTAAATAAGATAAGAGGGAGCCTATGTCCAACCGACAAACAAAATTATTGAATATACAGCCCTATTTCAATAAAAAGTTGTTTTTCTCGAAAACGCTTTATTTTAACTTGTCACATTATTTTTATGTTTTCTATATAAATTCGAGAGATTGCCCACATATTCTTGGACACCCTATATACAAGGTATCCGGAAAGATATGATCATAAATGATAGGGGTGATGGAGTAAGCCAAAATAATGTTAGTACTTCATATAAAAACAAAGTCCTCCGTTAGGGGATATTGATTTTCAAATTTGGTATATAAAAACTGATTTCAATTATAACTTTTAACCTGTTGCTACAGTAACAATAATATTTGGGCAGCTAAATAACATCATACTAGTGCTTCTTTCCATGGGTAAACCACTTTTCAGTAAGTCGGAAATATACAGAGTGCAACAATGTTTTTCATTTAATGTAGGCATTTTTAACAGAAATGATAAATTTGACATTTGGCTTTGACCGTTTAATTCCGTCTTCATTTTTGTACAAAAAAGGTAGGTATACTATATATATTTAAATCGATATCTTGGACCGTTTTCCCTAAAATCGCATTTTAAGTCCATACATACCAGCATTTTAAATGCAATTAAAAAAATTGCGAAAATTATTAAAATATGGTAAAATTATATTTAAAAAAAACAGTCTTTATCTGTATTATAAAGTTTAAGAGGCTCACAAACAACATTTTTAATGATTTTACCAAATTTTAACGATTAGAAAAAAAATTGTTATTGCATCACAAAATTCTGCTATATCTGGATTTTAAATGCCATTTTATGAAAAACGGTCCAAGATATCGATTCAAATAAGGTATAAAATATGAGCAACGCTGTTTGGTTCATCGGCAGGCAATAGAATAACAAAACAAGCACTATTAGTCACGCCTGTTTACATGCTGGTATTTAGTTAGTTAGATTGTCTTTTTTCCTCACATTGACTATGTGTTAATGTTATTTAACTGAACCTGTATACAGTGTGTCTACGTACGTTGGCGTCATATGGAAAACTTCTTTATTATGAATTTTACAAAAAAAGTAAGTACCCATATAACATTTTTTGCCGGCGTTGTACATTTAATTTACTGGCATTGCCAACACTCTTTAATGGCAAGGCATTGGCAAAAAGGTACCAAAAGACGCGAAAGTGGGCAATTGGCCGTTATTAGGCCAAGTGTTGCAGATAAAGTGATGGCATCCGTCATTAATAAGTTATTGGCAAAAAATGCGTTTAAGATGATGGCATCCATCATTAATAAGTTATTGGCAAAAAGATAACAAAAAGACACGAAAGTGGACAAATGCAGATACTCCCAAGCAGTAAGCTGACGTCTTATTGACGAAAATTGTCGCATATACTTTTTTTTAAAAGCTAAAATGATGCGATATTTTATTTGAAAATTAAAATAGAAAAAACTCTTACTTACTGCATTCAATTTCCTTGCAATGCAAACTACCATCTCTCGGAACACTGTCCAACTTGGAGATGCAGATTTTTACACTAGCCGAAGATATTTCACCTACCGCAGACCGCTCTCGAATTATTTTTGTCTAATGGGTACGGTTTAGACGATAAAAAGCGAAGATATTGCAGAAACGTAGTAGTTTATTGTCCATTACGCCATCTATCAGTATGTCAAAAAACTATTAAATATATATAATATTTTTTATTAACACGTCTTTACAACTTTTAATAAAGTTTTAAACAAAATGTTTACAGCTCCTAACAGTCTACTTGAATATCTTGCCTTCTCGACTAGCCATCACCAATTAATCACACAACACACACTTATTAGGTAACGAATACATTTAATTATGTGTTATAAAACTATTTTCTTAAAAAGAAACTAAAAAGCTAGAAAACCACGTAGAAAACAAATGCACAAAGCGGTCACCTTCGGTCGAAATTAACGTAGCTAATTTTACCATCATTTTATTTTTATTCGCTCCAAAATATATAATAAACATTTTGTTTGACCTAATTTTTATTTGCATGATTTTTAACAATAAAATGTTATGAAAAGGCCATTTCCTTTAAATTATGTAAAAAAACATAAAATAAATGTTGTTTAGCTGCCATTATAAATAAAACAGATCAAAAAAATTGCTTTAATGTTGGTTAAATACCAATGTTAATAATATGGTTTAAAAAGTATGAATATGCGTTGAAGGTTTGCCTTCAAAAATCCAATATTTATTTGCCTGCAACAAAAACGCGTGCTTTATTTAATCAGGATTGGTATGCCGCCATTTTTGTATGCTTGCCGGCAATTCGCCTGCTTGTAAAATTTATTGGCAATTAAGTGTTTATTTAGGGTTGACTTTTTAATGCGTATAAAATGTTGGCATAATATTGCCACCAATTGCCAATGCTTTACCATCAATGCCAATATGAAAAATGTACATTGCCGGCAAATAGTGTTTGCTGGGTAGTAAGTAAGGGGAGAGCGGGGAGAGTCTGGACACTTTTTGATCAATACTATCTTTTTCGTCTACATTATAAAATATCTAAATTGTTTTTTTTTGTGTATAAGTATTGCTAAGTAATAATATCTTAACAGTTAATAAACGCCAAATATTTTTCATGAAATAGGATTGGTATTTTAACAAGAAAAATGTCAAGTGTCCAGATTCACCCCATATACGGGGAGGATCTAGACATATAAACATCAAATTTTAACACAACATTTAAGAGTTATTTATTTTTGTAAATCAACAAAAATATGGAGGTTGAATTTGGGCCAGCCGTTTTATTGATTTGTCATTTTTGGATACTTCATATTATTTTTTAATGCTTAAATACAATACATATGAATTAGAACATTTAAAAATTCTTCTAACTGGTTTTATGTTTCCGTGGAAAATATTTGACTGTTGAAGTACTTTGGATAAAAAGTTACATTAATTATTAATCCCTTCAAGCTTTGCTTATTTACACAGGGGCCACATTGTGATTCTGTGCTTTTAGGGACTTTTTCGATAACTTAGCTTATTATCAGTAACATCGATGACAGCTTGCTTTACAGATTCGGAATAAAAAGTTCAGTTTGTCTTTTTTCTTCATTTGGGGCATTTTACTAGAAAAAGGTTAGCTTAAAAATTAATTATGGGAGGGTCTGGACATATGCATACCCTCCCCCATGGTAACATTTGACAGAATGGCGATTTTATACGTACGATAAAATACTGTTAACGATAAAACCCTAAATAGCTATTTTTAAAATTCTAAATGTACCCACATATGACAAAATAATAAGGTATTATAAAAAAAAAATACGAAGAAATTGCAACATATTCTCTGGCAAAATATTACTTCAAAATTACAAAAACCTATTTTTTGAATTTACCTCGACTATAACGTACTTTCGCTGTTGAATTAACTATGAACACTAAAGGCACTTTATTCCCGACTACCTGACACCGCGCCAAGAATATGTGAATAGATTTGGCGGTAAATTTGATTGTGTCCATATGCTCCCAGTGTCCAAACCCTTCCCGTTCTCCCCTGTTCTTTAAAAAAGTTTTGCATGGTCTAAAACCTAAAAGCAACCATCGGATATTAAATTTTATTAGTCATCTACGAGGTATATGGCCAAAAATATAGTTTTTACTTAAGAGTAAAGTACCTGTATTTTTGCTAATATTTGGTATTAGAAGAAAATTTTTGGGATTTAAAATTGCTTCTAAAGATACAAATCTGTTTATTTACAAAAAAATATATATATATTTATTGATTTTTTTTTCTGTGATATTAATGAAAATTTAGGTTTGTACAATTTTATGATTATAAATTTCATAGGACAATTTTAAACAAAGTTTTGAAATTAAGTGTTATTAAAATAAGAATTAATGTATAGTGCCCCAATGTAAAAACTTAAATTTTCTTGATTTTTAGCAACAAAATCGTTTTTTTTTCTAAATAAACAAAATTGCATATTTAGAAGTTATTTTTAATTTCAAGCATCTTCTTTTATATTATTTTTGATATTAGCGAAAATTACATTTTTGGCCAAACCTCATAGATGACTCCCCATATAACATTTTTTGCCGGCCATGTACATTTAATTTACTGGCATTGCCAACACTTTTTAATCGCAAGGCATTGGCAAAAAGGTATCAAAAAGACACAAAAGTAGGCAATTGGCCGTTATTGAGCCACGTGTAGCAGATAATGTGATGGCATCCATTGAAGCGGCACGGCACTGCTTTTAAAATTTAACACCTCAAGTAAATATTCCGGCTGTGCGCTGTGCCTGCTACAAGGTAACTAATTTTGGGTTCGGGAGATCCTTGCGCCATATGAAATATAATAGAATTTATTATTTCTAAGTTAATTTAAAGCAAATTTGTACTGATAATAAAAAATAACACTGTGATAAATTTTAAGGGAGAACAATTTATTTTAAAACACTGTAAAACACTGTGTACATATTTTAGATTGAGTATAATTACGGGAGCCACCCGAGCAATCACTAATTCTAAGTTAAGTTTTATAAATTTTTCAATATTTATTCCACTATGTCACGACACTTACTTTTGTTTCACTTTACGACCCTTTGACCTAATTCCACGACCTTTTGACCTATTTCCGACACTTTTACCGTACTGACTTTTAGCGTTTCTAGCCGTTTGAATTTTCACTACACCGGATCACGGACCGTACTACCGACTGACAGACTTTTCCGAGTTTCACAGTTTTCCAGATGTATATCGAGTAACGTCGTAGAATGTACTGAATTTCCGACTGAAAACTAACTTTCTTGGGTTTTTACTGTTTTCTTAAACTATACTGAGCAAAGTTCTTAGATGTAGATACCATCTCGACGGTTTACTGAACCTTTCCCGAACTGACATTTTTCCGAGGCTTCACCGTTTTCTTGGTGTATATCGCGTAGCGTCTTGAATTGTACTGTCCTTTTACGGAATTATCGTGCTCTTTTTAGACTATCAAACACGTGTACAAAATCCCAAATGTTTACCGGACATCGAGATTTATTAAGACATTAATTGGTCAAAAACACTTAAAATTTTATATTCTTTCGCTTTTTTACAAAATTTATGAGACATTCTGTCAAATACTACTTGTTCGTCACCTGCAGTAACATATTGTAAACAAGCTGTGAAATAAATTAGGTTTTTAATTATATGTAGTGTAAAAAATTTTTATAGGCAATAAATGTTCTTTACTTAAATGGGGTGAGCTTTCCTGGTTAATATGGTTAAGTTACTCAGTCAGTCTCTTCGTGGTTATTCCCTCGTTCGGTCAAAAATTCGCGGAACAAAAGTAGTTTAAAGTGATCTGTGAACTTGGAAAATTTACTTTGGATTTTTACCCTTTTGTGACTTGGAATAAAATATAATTTGATTTGGTTTCTTGTAAAATTATTTTTTTTTTTTTTTAGAAAACGTGTTTTTAATTTTAAATTTAAATTAATTTTATTTATTTATTTTACTTTACTTTTTTTTCAATTATAAAATGATTTTTTATAATTTTATTTATTGTAGTGAAAATTTAATTTCCTGAGCCACTACAATTTTCCTTTCTTTAATAAATAAAAATCAGTTTTCCTTTGCTTGACCATATTAAAAATTAAATTAAAAAAATTTTGTTTGCACTTTTAATTACTTTATTTTTTTTTTGCACAAAAAATAAAATCAGTCTACCTTGCCCAGTTCATTACACCATCATTAATAGTTATGATGAAAAAATGCGTTTAGGATGATGGCATCCATCATTAATAAGTTATGCCAAAAAAATGCGGTTAGGATAATGGCATTTATCATTAAATAGGTATTGCAAGTTTTATAAGTTGAATGTCCTAAAAGTTAAATAACATATTTAGAATTTTGTAATCGAAAAAAATGAGAAAAAAAGGTATTTAAACTTTATCATTAAAAAAATTACATAATATAAATTTTTATACAGCAACAATAAACCATAATAAATTAAAAGCATGTAATAAAATTTTAAAAAAAAAGATAGTAAATCCGAGAGTAAATCAAAAGAAAACACTTTAAAATAGTAAGTATTCACACTTACACTCAATTTTCAGATCCAACATAGGGGGAAATATTTTAAAGGAGTTAAATGTCAAAAAAAAAAACTATTAAATATATATAATATTTTTTATTAACACGTCTTTAAAACTTTTAATAAGGCAACTCCCTAAGTTCATATTATTTTTTTTAAATAACTTCAAACTTAAAAGGGTTTACACAAATGTTTACCGCTCCTAACAGTCTACTTGAATAACTCGCCTTTCGACTAGCCATCACCAATTAATCACACAACACACACTAATTAGGTAATGAATACACCCAATTATGTCTATTAAAAACTCTTTTTTTTAAGCTAGAAAACCACGTAGAGACCTATTGCACAAAACAAAAAACAAAAGCAATTTTTCTTTATCTGTCAAAATGGTCAAATCTTGTATTTCGGCTCCCATATAACATTTTTTGCCGGCGTTGTACATTTAATTTACTGGCATTGCCAACACTCTTGAATGGTAAGGCCACAAGAATAAATATATTAACACCACAAGAATAAATGTTAATATATTTATTCTTGTGGTAAGGCATTGGCAAAAAGGTATCAAAAAGATGCGAAAGTGGGCAATTGGCTGTAATAATATTAAATTATATATGTAAAACGCCTATTTATTTATTGTTTTCTCTCTTTGTAGGAAAAAAATCATATTACAAATCCAAAGAGTAAAACGGATTACAATAAAGTGTATACTTAGTTTTAACACGAAAACAAACCCTGTATGTACTGGATACTGCTTTGTTTATGGCGTTGCTGCAAGGCAATTGCCAGCTCAAAGTGGTGGGAAAATCTGGATTGTCGAGCTTTCCGCTCCCAGAAATTCCGGTTTAAAAAAATCAAATATTTAAATCAATAACAGCGATAAACTTCTGAACATGCATAAATTGCGACTATCAAGCCAGCGGCTGCTACTGGTATCGCGCATAACCGTCACTTTCACTACTGACGTATTTCCGCAAGGCTTGCGCACCTCTTCTCTCTACTAAGACATCATGTGTTCAACACCAAAACGAAAAACCTCAGGCTTTAGGAATCTTCACTCACAGCGCTTAGCCCCAGAAGAAAGAAGCCCCAATTTAGCGTGAATCTTTTCTCGATCCCCAAGGGTACAGCAACGCTCGTACGATGCCTTCAGTCGCCTACCCGGGAAGTCTATGTAGACTTCTACGCAAACGTACCGCACTACTCGAAGACCGCGGAAAGAGTGAACCCTGTATGTAAAATGTCATTTAAAGAAATTCTAGGTTATAAAAATGTCAATTTTGAAGTATTTTAGGCAAAGAGAATGGAGAAGGGGAGAGAAACAGTTGATTTACCCCCACCAATTAAAAAATGGCACACACCTGCGACTTGTCATTGTGTTCAGCGACCGAAAGAGCTCGTCAAAGTCCCTTCTAGTTGACAATCTCCTGTACTTTTCAGCCATTTCTGCCATACTGCAGCGAGGTTAAATGATATAGTAGTGGCTGTATGCACGTAGATAAATATGAAGTCAAACAAAGTTTGTATTATAAAATACGTAGTATAGCACGTAGATAAATATGAAGTCAAACAAAGTTTGTATTATAAAATACAAACTTTGTTTGACTTCATATTTATCTACGTGCATACAGCCACTACTATATCATTTAACCTCGCTGCAGTATGGCAGAAATGGCTGAAAAGTACAGGAGATTGTCAACTAGAAGGGCCACCTCAGCGGTAGACATATGGTTTCTGAACAATTGCTTACGAGAAAATGTTACACCAATTTTCGCAAGAGTGAAGACTTCAAAGAACGTTCCTTATAAGTATAAACAAGGTTTAGAATGCCACGCTATTTAATAAAAAATTTGCACGAAATACAAACTTTGTTTGACTTCATTTCATATTTATCTACGTGCATACAGCCACTACTATATCATTTAAATTTTTTCCCCTTTCTTTTAGGTTAATGGTAGTGTCAACATGATTTGCAATAACTCTAAATTATGAGTACAAGCACTATTTAAATAAGGCCGGTATTAATAATTCCTGAGCTTAATAAGGCAACTTGCAATAATTCTCTATTAAGTTGTAAATTTTTTTACTATAAATAAAAAACATTTGGAATTACATCTTTCAGCAAATAACACTTCCAAAACAATGCAAAATGAAATGCGCAAATTCTGGACGCCACTTTGATTTTACCCAGTCTTGCCAACTTTTCTCTGTGGAGTGCCCTTCCTTGCGTCCCCGACCTCGAACCGCCTAAAAATTAAGGATATGTCGCAACCTTATAAATATAAACTAACCTTGGTTTAGACATAAGTATGGATTGTGGAGGGGAGGATAACTATCTTTTAGGGCGGACAAGTTGAAAAAGTGGCAATCGGAATGTAGCAAATTGGGATGGCGCCACAGTAGCCAGTGGAGGGATTTTGGTATTTCTTTCCTTTTTTATTTTGTATCTATCTGTCCTTTTCCATTTTCTATCTCACTCTAATAATTCATGCTCATTGGTTAAAAAATCTCCTCTGGCTACTGTGGCGCCACCTTAAGTTGCACCTTTCGACGGACACTTTTTAAAACATTCAGATGGTTATCCTCCCCTCCACCATCCATAGACATAAGCGAGACCCAGGGATAGCTCAAGATCGTTTAACTAGGTAAGGTTGCCTCATTACGTCACATATGTACCGCACTGCTGGTTCCTTATTGGCGCCAACATAGCAAACAAGGATGTCTAGACGGATAATGCTATGAGGGCAAAAGAGCGCGATATAAAAATCAGCTAGAATAATCATTGTTAAATAATTTATTAATAGGAAATAAAGAAGTTACGGTAACAACTGGAATTAACAGTATTTAAAAGTAATTCTTTAATATTGACAAAAAACACAAACTACACTGTTAAAAACTTCATTAAATAATGAGCAAAATACATATGTGACGTATGGTCCGCCATGTTGCAAGGCTTACGAGGCAACCAAACGATCTTGGGGATAGCTTGTGTCAGGGACGTGAGGGTGTGAGAATTACGATTTCGGTTGGCAGTTCTGTTCAAAGTTGGTAGCATTATCAGCTGATGACAGAGTCGTGCGCAAAGAGAATAGAGATTATCATTCTCTTTGGTCGTGAGATCTTGAAGCTTTGTTTATTTGGTATTAACTGTGGAAATTTGCCATTTTCGTTTTGGTTGTATATTTTGCAAGGATTTCCAGTTGTGAATGTTTTTGGTTAGTTATAGAGACTTCATATATTATTGGTTCGGACTGTTTTTATTTTAGTGATTGTTATAGTGTTTAGTCGTATAGTTTCCAGTCTTTAGTGTTTTGTAAAAATAAAAGAACATCTTTGGTAAAGAAAAATATATTAAAAAAAAGATTATTAAATCAAAAAATTAAGTTCAGTCGTATTAAAAAACTAAATCAAGCTCTTAAACTAAAGGATTTTAAAAATACTTAGAAGCAAAAATAGGTCTCCCCAAAAATATATTTTAGTTTTATGCTATAAAACTCTGTTTAACGTTTTATTTTATTATATTATTCATTTTATTGCTAACTTTATTATCTCACAAAAGTTGCTACATGTAAAAAAAAATTATAAAGGTCCTAATATTATTATACATGGGTATTTAAAAAAATAAAGCAGTTAATGAATCAGTTTTGTGTGTTACAATATTATAAATTATAAGTTTTTTTTTTAAGTTTTAAAATTCCGGTACCTTAATTTCATGCCATTTTGTGTTCAGGCATAACTTTTAATTCTTAATAAATTTTATATTTAACATTTTGTTATTGTTTAAAGTTGTAAAGGTACTTAACTTTTAAATAGTTTTTAAGTATTATACCCTATATATCCTAAAATTTTTAAGATTAAAGTAAATACTGATATATTAGTTTGAAACCGTATACCAACTGTTGTGAAGAATGGAATTTCTTAGATATTACAAATAAAAAGGTTCCTCTATTTGTTAAATAATAGACCTTACTGTATATAAAATATGCAACCTGTTATTTCTATGTACATACAGAGTTTCCGCTAATTAATGGTACACAGAAAAACCACAGATTCTTTATGGTAGGGAAGCCCGAGAGGGGATTTCTGCACTTACTAAAGCGCGTCAGAAAAATATACCGGAGAATACCTTGTACCCGATTAAACACCTCCACCAAATATGAGCCTCGTATACAGGGGCGATTGTAAAGAATAAAAATATATCCCACATAAATTGTTGTGCGCATCAGATTAAGATAGGGTAAGGTAATTACGTGCTTAAGAGTGTATATTCCACTAATCTGACAATTTGAGAGTGACGTAAAGAAACCGGAGAGCTACAAAGTTGTAAAAAAACTTCATTTTGACATGCTCGAAGTTGATTTTTTTTTTTTGAAACAAATAATTCAAGAATGACGAAAAAAATATAATTCAATACGATTTGAACAATTTCCACAACCCGAAAAATTAAAAATATTTTATTGACATACTTAAAAGTCTATAGCCGCTTAACGCCTTGATGCGTAAAGGTATACATTGTATAACATTTTTTTCTTATCATCTAAACTTTGCAACCCAATAGGTCTCTATGACGCTCGAATAACTGCAAATTTAGCATCTTGGGCTCCCCTACTCTTATGCCAAATAATTAGGATTTAAATAAAAATAGTACCTATATCCAAAAGTTGATAATAAGGAATATATTATGACATTATGACTTATGGAACCATGGAAATTGTTTTACTCTGACAGGTACCTCATTGTCCTGTCGTCGCTTTGAAAATTTTTAATTTTCAATAATTAAATTACATTTATGATTTTATTTTAAGTTATGCATGTTAATATAATCCAATAAATTTTGTTCACAACATACAGTTCTTTTTTGTTTCCTCCTTAATTCTGCGCCACTGATCTGCCTAAAATAAAACATGGCCGAAAATGGCCCGATTTGACGTCACTGCCGCGCTAGCCAATATGGCGAATGTCGCAACCTTATCTAGAAATCTTGATTCTGATTTGTTTATTTCGCTGGTCTAAAATTTTCACTATACATATTGCTCAAAACTGTAACGGAAGTAGGCGCGTGGAGTCAAATTGACCCCCAAGCGCAAAAACTTATGTTAGTTATTACAAAATGACATCGCGGGGGGTCAATTTGACTCCCGCGCGCCTACTTAAGGATTAACTCTCATGAACTTGCTACGAAATGTGGCTTAGCGTTCTAAAAATAACTTTGCGAATAAACAAAAAAAAAAAAAAGATTTTACTGACCATGACCCCCAATGTGACAGTTTTGCATGACCGTCTGTAGCGCTAAACCAATCAAATTACCAGTTCCCATGTGGTTCCTATGCTTTTTACTGTAGTCTACCGTTACGTGACGTCACTATTTTGCTAACCGAAATTTATTTATTTATAAACAAAAACCATAAAAGCCTTTTTAAATTTTTGAGATTTGTGACATAACTCAGTTAAACGTGTTTGGCCATAAAAAATCTTTTTTTTTTTACCTATTTCCACTTTTTAGTCCTACACTACACTACACCACACTTTACCCATTGCAAAACAAAGCTTCAATATCAAAGTTTTGGTTATACTGGAGCAGTGACTCCAACTGTGGAGTACAAAAATATTTTTGTGCGCCGGCGCATTTTTGAAAAGTCTGTCATCAGGGTTACCACACCTGTTACATTTGTACTAGATCTAGTACTTTTTATTAGAATCTAGTGATCTAGTACGTACTGATCAAAATCTAGTACTTTTTTTTTAAATGAAGTGGGTGTGTGATGATTATGAATTTTACGTAGAATTGAAAGAAAAGAAATAAAAAAACAGGTACAATAGTATGTAGAAGTAGAATTGAAAATAAAATTTAAAGAAAAAAGGTGAGGACCTTTTTTTTTTTTTTGCTCTTCACAATAATTTTCATCGAAAAACTCTTATTTGTGAAATCTAGTACTTTTTAGTACTTTTTTTTCTGGAATCTAGTACTTTTTAAAAATCAAAACGGCAACCCTGTCTGTCATTAGTGTCAACTCGTGGCAGTCAGCCGCTCTCCGCTACCCGCTCCTTCTTTTACGGGAGTGCGCCATAGTTGGCGTATCGTAGTTTCTGTTTGTTAAGAAAGAAATCTTAAAACATCCAAGATGGTAAGCATTTTTTTAGTTTGGATTCCTTTATAAACATTAAATATGGTATTTTTTACAAGAATATACAAATATTTTTTGACATTATTGGAACTTTTACGAAAAATTAACAGTATTTGTCGAGATTGCACAACAGTATGAAAGACAGTCAAGACGACTGCCTTGTTTACTTGTCTTTGTCAATTTTTGATTAAAATATTGTAATAACGCAGTTATCATTTTAGAAAAAATATAACACAACTTTTTCTAACAGTACATTAATTGAAAAACATTAGTAAATATGGTAGGTGTAAACATGGACAAAAGTGCATTGACTTCTTTGCATATGCTTGCATTAAAGAAATAGTGGGATTCAGGATCAATAACAATACGTTTCGCCCTTACTATTTTATATGGTTTTATTTACTAAAATACCTTATATTATTTATTTCAAACTTATTTATAAAATTACAACCAAAAATTTTAATCAACTTTGTTTTTTTCTAGGTGAACTTTACAGTAGACGAAATCCGTGGTATGATGGACAAAAAGCGAAACATTCGTAATATGTCCGTCATTGCTCACGTAGATCACGGAAAATCAACATTAACTGACTCTTTGGTATCAAAAGCTGGAATTATTGCTGGTGCCAAAGCTGGAGAAACTCGTTTTACTGACACAAGAAAAGATGAACAAGAAAGATGTATCACCATTAAATCAACGTAAGTAAACAATATATTTATTATTTTAGAGAATAGTATGTAATAAACCTTTATTAAAGTATATATTAACAATTAAAAATAATACTGTTATAATGCTTTTTTTCTCTCTTTTGCAATATTACTCATTCTCGTCAGACTTATAAAATTTCTTAATTTAGGATAATCACATTGGATGTTTTTGCTTGGTCATAATTTAAAGGTTTTAACTATAATAATCAAAAGGATTATAAGTCCTTGGTAGTACTTAAAATTCTTTTTTTTTTTGTACTTATCTAAGATTTTTTGTTATTGCTAAAAAGTTGTTTATTTAATATGGTTTAAAATATTTTATCTCAACAAAAATTATCAAACTTTGAAAAGGGGACAAGATAAAAAGTTAATCTTGCACCTTTAGCTGATTTTTATTGAAGAAAAAGCAAAATAATAAAAACCCCTAATATATGGAATGATCACAAGATTTTTAATTTACCAAAAATCAATGTTTTTTTAATTACCTAAATTGGAGTTTTAAAAGTGACAATAAACATGGTCCTGAAATAAATTAAACAAAAAATCATTAATTTTTTTTAAAGTTGTTAGACAAAAATTATTGCAGTATGTTATTAAAAATTTGCAATACCTGACTTTTTTAAATAATCAAAACTAAAATATCCATTTTATATTTTCATATATTGCCAAGAAATTGTGAAATTTTAAAGCATCCTTAACAATTTTAAAATAAATGGACCAAAATAAAAATAATAAATATATATGTAAACTAAAAGATAGATGATGTAAAAATGACATCAAAATGTAGTATATAGTATTCCTTGTTCTGAATGTGACAATGTATATATAGAGCAAAATTCCAGGGTTTTAAAAGATAGAATTACGTCACACAAAAGAGACTGTAGACTTAAAAAGAATACATGCTTGTTAGCTCAACACACAAATCAATCAGGTCACGTTTTTTACTTTATCCAAGCTCAGATATGGAATGAATGGTGTGTGAATAAGAAGGAGTAGGGGTCAGGGCACAATAAACCTTAAGGCTGCAGTGCACCACCTAGGGGGGCGATAGCAGAAACCTGGGTGGGATCCATATTCTATTAATAAAAAAACAGACCTTGATGACCTCAGTGTTATTTACTTTATTATTTTAACTCTAAAAACTAATACACACAATAATAACAGTAATTTAAGCACATCTTATATTTCGAACTAAATAACACTTTAAAATTCAAATTTAACACTAGTTAACTGAAACAGAATTTTTTTTACCTTTGTAATAATGTAAAGAAATAATATGTCACTTATCCTTTTATTTATCAAACACTTGTCAAAGTTCTAGTCTTGTCATCAAATAAATTTTTAAAAACCATTGAATAAACACAATTTGAAAATACTTTTGAAGAATTTTGAAAATTAGCTTTAATATTAATATAACTGTTGTTCAAAAAAGATTATCTTCAAGTAAAGTGCACATAGTAGTATGTACTTTAATCTATTCTAAATATGTTTATAAACTCGTGTACTCTAATCATTGTAGCCCTGATGAAGAAAATTAATATTTTCGAAAGCTTGGAGTAACTCATAAGCATTTTCATTTAACAAGCCCTTTAGGACCGATAACCCAAAAAATTTAACATTTTTTATTGTTTAACTAGTTGGTCAAGACTTCTGTTTCCGTTTTTCTATATATAATTTACTTTTTAAGATTGTTTATATAATGTATATTTTTTGTTGTTTTGGTACAAATTTTTTCCACAAATATTTCCTTTAATTTTTTTAAATCCCCAGGAAACTATCTTATTTTACTATTTACAAGGCATGAATTTATTACTTAATCCGTATCTGTATATCCAAATATGCCAAAAAAGGTTAGAAGGCAAATCTCATTGGTCTGAAACTTTAAGTCATAAACAAGCAAAAGGAGTTCTCACATTTGCCTAAATATACCACAAATCTATTAAAGTGTCAAAAAATCTTATACTAAGGATAGTCACTAAGTTTCTTAAAAAATATTCTGGGGTAGATTAAACAAAACCGTGGAAAATATAATCTGCTAATGCCCCGTATTAATTTGAAAAAGGTTAAATATAAGATAGCAGATCTAGAAAAAAAAGTTAATTCATAAAATATTTATAATTTCTTAAATATTTAAAAAAATTGTGGTAATCAAAAGGCCTTAGTTTTATGTGCTTAAGGGTTTGTTGGAGTCTTTAAAAAATACAAAGTTGTATAGTTGGTTTTCTATTTTGGTTTAAGTTATACTGGGTAAGTAAAAAGTACTGCAACTTCTAAATATCTTTAAAACTGCTAAAAGCTACAGTTACCAAATTTGGTATCTAGAAGTACCGGGCATGAAAAATTGAATAGTCATATCGGCACGGTTGCCAGATTTCCCAGTTTTGTGCTACAAGTATCTTTTTCATAAAAATAAATGGAATGTCTTATTTATTTTTATTGCAATAAATTGCGGAGGTCAAATTTATTAAAACCACAAATTTTCCAAATTCTATTTTCACTAGCTGGTAAGATATGACAACACCACATAAAAAGTTATGATGTGCTCAAGTATCTTTAAAACTATATAAATATTTTGGCCTTCAAGAGTTTTCGGTCAAGTAGAACTGTCATTATTGCCAGATTTTTTAGTTTTGTTCTACATATAATATTTTTGGTATTTTAAATAAAATGTCCTATTTATTTTAATTGCAATAGAAAAAGCTGCCAACTTTTGTAAGGTTACACATTTTCAAAATTTAAACTTTACCAGTTATCGAGATATGACAACACCGCAATTTTATTTAAATTTGGCACAATGTTGATATCACTGATTGAGTAGGCATGCCGAAAAACCCCTAAATTCCAAATTTTGCAACACTGCTTTAGCGGTTTTAAAGATATTTAAGTGCTAAATTACTTTTTGCTACTTTTGCAAGATAAACCCAGTGTGTATCATATCTCGACAACTAATAAAGGCAGAATTACTTAATTTGATCCTCTCAATTTAATGCAACAGAAATAAATTGGGCATTGCATTTAAAAAACAAAAAAATATGTATATGCAACACAAAACTGGGAAATCTAGCAACAGTGCCGATATTACTATTTAATTCCACATGTTCAAAACACCTTCGATAGCACATTTGATAAATGTAGCTTAAGCGGTTTTAAAGTTATTTAAAAGTTACGGTACTTTTACTAACCCAGTATATTGTTGTCAACCTTTGTTGAAAGCCTGGCTATTTATTGCATACAAGAATACAACTTTTCGACCAGAACACAATTAATTTTATATTTTAAATGATGAAAAATGCTAACCATTGATAATTAATGATTAATTTTGATTAGTCTTTCTGATACTTTAATAAGAAGTTGAATATTCATTAATACTTTTTGTGTCAGTTTGCTAACAGCTGTTTTTTTTTCTTAGTGCCATCTCTATGTACTTCGCCCTGGAAGACAAAGATCTTATCTTCATTACAAGCCCTGATCAGCGTGAAAAAGAAGAGAAGGGTTTCTTAATCAATTTAATTGACTCACCTGGACACGTTGACTTTTCATCTGAAGTAACTGCTGCTCTTCGTGTAACTGACGGTGCTCTTGTAGTAGTAGATTGTGTCTCTGGTAAGTATTAAATGTTACCTATGGTCTTGAATTTTATTTTTATGTAACTTTTATCTTTTCTTTTTTGTTAAAAAACACCCTGTACTACTAGAGAATGTTTGGAAGCAACAATATACTCTCATTTAATAAAAGATAAACCCAGTGTGTAAAATATGCTATTTTTCAACAGTAATAGGTTTAGTTTATTCAAACTAATATTTTGCAAATGGTTCACCCAAGTCCGCTTATTAAAAAAAAAAAAGAAAAATCATTAGAATCAGTTAATTGACATTTGTCATCCACTGTCTTCCAGTGATGGACTTCTAGCTTTTCTGTGGTTTAACAAAAATTATTTATTTTTTAAATAAAATGGTATGTTCAAACAGTAAGCTTTCACAGTTTATGCCAATTCTGATAATTTAGTCAATGAAATCTATGTAACAAATTCAGTACCGTCGATTCTTAAGCAGCCAACTTAAATTTGAAAAATTAAATTTACTGATTTTCCCATTGCCAACCTGAAAAGATTAGCTTATATAGACTAATTAAATTTTTTATTTTTAAAATATCAAATCCCAATGGTGAAAAAAGCTTCATTTAAAAGTTTTTTTTACCCAACTACCATAACAAATTTTTTAAGTCATGTATAGGAGTTAAATAACATAAGGTATAAGTTTAGAATTCATAAGCTAAAAAAAATTATAACGATCGGTCTATTTTCAAATTTAACAAAACTTCTGAACAGTTTTAAGATTTTAATATTTTTATTATGTCTTGGTTAAGAGCATAAATTTAATTTTAAAAAACAGTAATCGAATTTAGGCATTAAACTAATTATAACCCAATAAAATTTGTATTACCCACATCATTTAGGTGAGTATATAATAATGACAATAACCTTATTTCTGTTATTTTAACAATGTCATTTCATAAGTTAAAAAAAAATACAAGTATCAGACAATTTGTAACAAATATACTATGTCTGAATTTGGTAATGGTATCATTTAAATAATATGTACTTTTTTACATTTAAGGTGTATGTGTGCAGACTGAAACTGTGTTGCGTCAGGCCATCGCCGAACGTATCAAGCCCATTCTTTTCATGAACAAGATGGACCGCGCCCTCCTTGAATTGCAATTGGACTCTGAAGAACTCTACCAAACTTTCCAACGTATTGTAGAAAACGTAAACGTTATTATCGCTACCTACAATGATGATGGTGGCCCAATGGGTGAAGTCCGTGTAAGTAATTTAAATAAGACATACATATGTTTTTATATATTTAAAGTTAAAATAAAATCACAAATTGTTAATATCTCTTTTATTATTATTAAATGACTCTACTGGGTGTCAACGAATCGATTAAAAAGCTATAACTCCTAAAGTATTAGACATATCAAAATGAGACTTTGTATAGATAAGTGGTATGAAAAGAGGAGTTTTCGCATATTTCTCACTTTTTAGATACTTCCAGTTTAACTGAAAATGGCTCTAATTTTTAATTAAAAAAACACACTGTATATATTAACTTGATTTTTTGAGAGCCATTTGTAATAGTGCATAAAGGTGGCCATGATCCTTTATTTATGTCCTTATTTTTAATTCCATTGCAAAAATTTAGTTGGAGCCATTTGTAATAGTGTATAAAGGTGGCCATAATCCTTTATTAATGTCCTTATTTTTAATCCCATTGCAAACATTTAGTATTGTTAGGTTAAATAAAATATCTTTTTCTTTTTTTATAAGTGTATAGTTAGGTGCAATGTTTTGCTTTTTATAACATTTATAACATGGTAATGTTTAAACAGTAGTTAATGGAGTTTCATGGATAGATGAATGTTCCTTGTATAAACAAGTTATTTTTTAATGTTTTTTTCATATGTTTGAAGGATACCTTACAATTAGTAGTAAAGGTAAATAAAAAACCATGCCAAACATTCAGAATTTTTCTTATAATTAATTTCACCCTATGTGCATTGTCGAGTTTTTAGGTGTAGAACATGTAATTAACCTTGACATGTTTTGAAAAAAACTCGATAAAATAAAGTCACCTTTTGCCCTGCTGTGTTCATTCCATGTCTACAGCAGTTTCCTACAGTGAAACATTTAACTTAAATTTATTTCTATAAGTCACAATTGCTTCAACATGTTAATTATACTAAAATACGGTTTCAGGTTGACCCAAGCAAAGGTTCAGTAGGTTTTGGATCAGGTCTCCATGGTTGGGCCTTCACCCTTAAACAATTCTCGGAAATGTACTCTGAGAAATTTAAAATCGACGTGGGCAAACTCATGAACAGATTGTGGGGTGAAAATTTCTTTAACGGTAAAACCAAGAAATGGTCAAAACAAAAAGACGGTGAAAACAAGAGATCTTTCTGTATGTACATCTTGGATCCTATCTACAAGATTTTCGATTGCATCATGAACTACAAGTAAGTTTTACTAAAAATTTTAATTTACCCCATCATTCTCACTTTTTTCTTTATTATTCTTCATTAGACTTAATATGTCCCAAAACATTTTTAAATTTTAGCATATTTAAAAATTGGCAATTTTGGGTTTGGTTTTGTAAAAATTTGATTATTTTTATCATCTATTCTTTAGTTTAATAAAATGTTTTTATTATTTTGTTCTTTGCTGAATAAAACGACTGAAAAACCAGGTATTCTGTGTTAGAATTTTGAGGACATATCTGAAAACGTCTTGTCTTCTAGAGTGGAAAAGTTTTTTATGACGTTTTTCAAATGCTAGGATATGACAAATAAAAAATATAGGAAATTCTAAAATCAAGTAAATGCATCTCTCAATCGGATGCATTTTATTTTAATTTATTTTTTCTTGTGTGTTTTAAGTTTATTACAAAAAGTGTTGTCAATACAGTTATGAAAAAAATGTTTGGATAACTGCAGGGTGGAAATATTGAACTGACAAATAAAAAATATAGGAAATTCTAAAATCCAGTAAATGCAACTCTCAATCGGATGCATTTTATTTTAATTTATTTTTCTTGTGTGTTTAAAGTTTATTACAAAAAGTGTTGTCAATACAGTTATGAAAAAATTGTTTGGATAACTGCAGGGTGGAAATATTGGCCCTAGAGTAATCTTACCTTCCAGCATAACTAGAGCCACTGTACAGTTTTTGCAATGGTACTTCGGTGCTATTCTAATGCTATGATGCTGTTGGCAGTGCAATGGAAGAAGAGAAAGGTTTCATTGTATTTAAACGCTATCATGGGACCTCTATCCTTATGTCCAGTGGTGATATGCTACGGTATTATGAATACATTTTTAAACTAATAAATTGTACTTTTAAGATTATGAGACATTTTATTTTTTACAGTGAATAATTATTATTATTTGTTTTTCTTACAGAAAAGAAGAGTATGAAGCACTCTTCCCTAAATTGGGCATTACCTTAAAACATGAAGACAAAGACAAGGATGGAAAACAACTTTTGAAGGTAGTCATGCGTACCTGGTTGCCAGCTGGTGAAGCTTTACTTCAGATGATTGCCATTCACTTACCTTCTCCTGTAACTGCCCAGAAATACAGAATGGAAATGTTGTATGAAGGTCCTCATGATGATGAAGCTGCTTTAGGTAGGTACTGGGGCAGTTGTTCCGTTAGTTGTTAAGCTTAATATTGTTTGTTCCTACATTTAATTAGAAAACAAGTGGACGATTTAAACACTGAGCTGGGTCTGCTTAAGATATCACAAATAAGTTTGATACAGGAGGTTTTGCTAATGTCACTTTCTTTGATTTAAGCAATGCTTTATTTATTTATTTAATTTCATGTCCAAAGATCTTACAGATATGACAATGTCATTAAATTAATTTAAAAAAACAAATGTTTAAAATTTAAACTACTAAAATAGTAAAAACACAAAATACAAGAACAAAATTTTCAAAATATAGTAAGAACAAAAAAATACTAACTAATTATGGAAAAATATTCTTTAACATCATAATAGCATTTTTGTAGAAGATAGCTCTTTACGACTTATTTTAAATCTATGATTTGAAGTTAGTTCTTTAAGGTTTACTGGAAGTGCATTATACATATTGCTGCAAAAGCAGGACTTTTTGAAATGAGGTTGTGTTATAATGGGGTATGTAGATATTAGTGTTGTGCCTGGTGGGGTAGTTGATTGACTATAAAATAATTTTATTTTATGTAATTTTTTTATCTTTTAATATTTTATGTATTTGTGAGAAATTTTATGATGGGGTATCCCGTATATTGTTTAAATAAATAAATAAATGCATGCAATGTGAATATTCTTTAAATGTTCCTAGACTGGCCCCAAAAATAATCTCATAGCTCAGATGGCTAAATGCTAGGGCATAATAAGTCTCAAGTAGTTAGATTGTGTCTTACCTTCCTGCACAACTAGAGCCACTGTACAGTATTTGTAATGGCACTTTGGTGCCATTCTAACACTATGATACTGTTGGCAGTGCAATGGAAGAAGAGAAAAGTTTCATTGTACTTTAAACGCTATCACGGGACCTCTATCCTTATGTCTGGTGGTGATATGCTACGGTACTAGGAATACATTTTATTTCTAAGCTATTAAGTTCTTTGTTAAAGGTTAACTATCTAGATCTAGCTGTCTTTTATACAGTGATTAAAATTGTCAATATGATTTAGAAACTGAACCATTATGTTTTAAGCAATATTAGTACAACACATCTAGTCATTTCAAGTGAATATGTTCTTCATTTTATTAAAAAATACTAAGAATTTGTAAATAATTTTAAACTAATTTATTTAAGAAAGCTGTTAGAACTTAATAATACTTAATGATATTTTTTACTTAATGCAGGTCCAGTGTAAACTGTATAGTTTAAATTTTAATATAAATCCTGATTTAATCAAAGTCGACAATCTAACTTAACGAAAATTAAACTTTATTACAGGTATCAAGAACTGTGACCCCAATGCTCCACTTATGATGTACATCTCTAAAATGGTACCGACTTCCGACAAAGGTCGTTTCTACGCTTTCGGACGTGTTTTCTCTGGTAAGGTCGCCACCGGTATGAAGGCCCGTATTATGGGACCAAACTACACCCCTGGCAAGAAAGAAGATTTGTATGAAAAGGCAATCCAGAGAACCATCCTTATGATGGGTCGTTATGTAGAAGCAATTGAAGACGTTCCATCTGGAAACATTTGCGGTTTGGTCGGTGTAGATCAATTCTTAGTCAAAACTGGTACCATCACAACATTCAAAGATGCCCACAATTTGAAAGTCATGAAGTTCAGTGTCTCCCCTGTAGTACGTGTAGCAGTTGAACCCAAGAACCCTGCCGATTTGCCCAAGCTTGTAGAAGGTAGGTTGGTACTATTTTTTATTTTTTTTACCTCTTAATAAGGTAATCAAAACAGGTTCCTGTTCTTATTTAAAAAGTAAATACCCCGCACTTTATCATACTTAATTTTTTTAAATGATGATTTCTATTCCGCCCCAGTCTGAGAACTGTGAATGATTGGTAGTATACTGAAAAAATAATTAAATAAACTAAATTACAAAATAAAAAAAAAATGCAGTTTTAGACGATTAAGGTTATTTTTTTTTGTCCCTAGGTTTGAAACGTTTGGCCAAGTCAGATCCTATGGTCCAATGTATTATTGAAGAATCTGGAGAACACATTATTGCTGGAGCTGGTGAACTCCATTTGGAAATCTGTTTAAAAGATTTGGAAGACGACCACGCTTGCATTCCCATTAAGAAGTCTGACCCTGTTGTATCTTACCGTGAAACAGTTAGTGAAGAATCTGACCAAATGTGCTTGTCTAAATCGCCCAACAAACATAACAGGTTGGTGAAAACACCTTGTTTTGTGCAGACACTAAATAACATTATCTAATTCCTGATAACCAATCAAAAGGGCAATACATTTAAAATATGCAGCACAAAATAGAGTTATAAAGGTCTTTTTTTAATTCTAACAGCAGTGTGGTGTATGATGTAGGCAAGAGCCATTGGTAAAAAGTGTACCAATATATATTTTTTGCTTCTAGGTTATTCATGAAAGCTCAACCCATGCCTGATGGCCTTGCTGAAGACATTGATGACGGCAAAGTTAACCCACGTGACGAATTCAAAGCTCGTGCCCGTTATCTGGGAGAGAAATACGACTATGATATCACTGAAGCCCGTAAGATCTGGTGCTTCGGCCCCGACGGAACTGGACCTAACATTTTGGTGGATTGTACTAAGGGAGTACAATATTTGAATGAAATCAAGGATTCAGTAGTTGCTGGTTTCCAATGGGCAACCAAAGAAGGTGTTCTATCAGAAGAAAACTTGCGTGGTGTCAGATTCAACATCTACGATGTCACATTACACGCTGACGCTATCCATCGTGGAGGTGGTCAAATCATCCCAACCACTCGTCGTTGTTTGTATGCCTGTCTCCTTACTGCCTCACCAAGGCTTATGGAACCCGTATACCAATGTGAAATTCAGGTACTATATGCCTCCTATCTTATCTACCCCAAACTCTTAGTTAATAGTTGTTAGTGCTTTAAAAAATATTTTAGTAACGATTTTGCATTTAAGCACAAGTGGGGAAAAAACATTTTTTTAATATAAACTACGTTTGTGATAGGAAAAGTTTTCTATTTGGAAAGAATTTCCAGTGTTTTTTTCTCTAATTGATCTATTAATTATTACATAATAGTGATAACAGGTTGGGGGAGTATTATTCCATACTTAGACAATGGTATATAGTTTTTAATCTATACATCATTCGCAAGTCATGGTAAATTATAAGTCTTTTAGTTTCGGCTTTAAAGGTTTTAAACTTTCTAGCCAGAATAGAGGGACTTACAATCAGTCAACATATACTTAAGTTTAATTTTTATAAACTATTTTTTTTATAGGTTCTGTTTATCAGTAATTATTTAATATGTCTAAGATTAACTTTGTATTAAAAAAAAATCTGGGATTTTAAGTTGTACTTATCATATCTTTTCAATTACCAGTGTCCTGAGGTTGCTGTTGGAGGTATCTATGGTGTCTTGAACAGAAGACGTGGTCATGTATTTGAAGAAATGCAGGTGTCTGGTACACCTATGTTTGTAGTCAAAGCTTATTTGCCTGTAAATGAATCATTCGGCTTCACCGCTGATCTTAGGTAAGTTTTTTCATTTAGTTATATTATTAAATATGAACTTGTAAAAAAACAAGATCATTAGAAATATAAGGTCATGACTTTTTACTGATTGAATACATGTTAACAATGCAAATTGTTCCTGAATATTATTTTTCCAACTTTAATTTATGTTGTAACCCAAATTTTTATTATACCAATTTCTGTAATTGTATAGGTCTAACACTGGAGGGCAGGCTTTCCCACAATGTGTGTTTGACCATTGGCAAATTCTTCCTGGTGACCCAACTGAACCTGGTACCAGACCTTACACTGTCGTACAGGTAAGTTATTTAAAATAATAAATAAAAAATTATGGTCTATTTTAATAATTCTCTCTCCGGTACTGTTCGTCATTAAATTAACAGTATTACACGAAAAAGTGCTGAAAATTATAACCTATTTTATACTTAAAAGTATGTCAATAATCGTGTCATTAGGGCAAGCTACAGAAATATGTTGTATATTTGTATTATATCGTCGGTGATACCGCAAAACTACGTAACTGACAAAAAATCAAAGATGAGGTTTTGGCTCCAGTAATATGTCCAATTTATTGCGCACCTCTGTGCAAAAAATCTACTAAATATTTTTCTCATATTCGAGATACTTTAACAAAGCATTTTAAAAAAGTATTTTATGGCAAAACCAAGTATCTGACCTCTATAATACATGATACACTCTGACCTTGCTATTAAAATACAGTGCTTGTCTAAATTCAGGACCCTCCTTCTAGTTTAGTAAAAAGGATATATTGAAACTTGATACCTATAGCGTTTTTCCATACTTAGACAATGATGCTTAGTCTTTAATCTATACATCATTCGCAAGTCATGGTAAATTAAGAGTCTTTTAGTTTCGGTTTTAAAGCTTTTTAACTTTCTAGCCAGAATAGGGGGACTTACACTTACATTAAATTAACAAAAAAAAAAATGTATATATTTTTTTCAAATACATGTTAAGTAATTCTGCTCTTTCTTTTCAGGATACCCGTAAAAGAAAAGGTCTTAAAGAAGGTCTCCCAGATCTTGCCCAGTATTTGGACAAATTGTAAACATGGGGTGTTTAGGTTCTTTTGTACAGATTATATCAATTATTTAAGATTTATAATTAAAAATTTCACCACAATAGCTCATATAGTTTTATTCATTTATTTGGCAGGGTTTAAATTTTATTATATTTAAAGCTACTTATTTTTTTAACAATCAGATAACATATTTTTCTATGTTTGCGTCAAATATTTGAAACTGTCAGTACAGCATATTGTATCAATTTCATAGAGAAGTGCAAAGTAAATTCTATCATGGAATTTGTTTTTTATTATTTGATATTTCGACGGTATTAGAATTTTAGACAAACAGACAGGTTGAATTTTTAATATTTGTTAAGTACTGATTAAGTTATAAGCCGTTTTATTTGTTTACTCAATTTTATGTAATAAAAGCTAGTTTTATTTTTTTTATGATTTTTATTCAAAGCTAATAATTAGCTAGTAATAAAAATATTTGCCACAAATTGAAACTTACATTGATAGGGTTTTCAGCTCTACACAGATTGGAATTTGGAATGAAAATAAAGGTGAGTACAACAACTAATCAACCAACAGATTTTTATTATTTAGATTAGATACAAATAATGTAAGTTACATTATTTGTTATATTTAACATGTTAACGACCATCACTAATTTTTTAAAACTACTCCTGGACCAGAATATTTTTGTCTAATTTTTGGTAAAAGACATTTTTCAATTACTAAGAAAAAAAAATAAAAATCTCAACTAACGGCATTTTTGTTTTCCAGGGACCAGACCAACTAAAAATATATATAAAAAGCAAGTAGCAGTGTCTGTGTTAGACCCACACTACTTGGAACATTAAAATTTACTGTGCCCAAATAGGGTCACACGGTCTGTGCAGAAACCAAGATGTGCACCAATACGGTAGACATGGTCGTTAACGTATTAAAACGGAAATTGTAACAAAGGTATAAATGTCTACATTTTTCCTTAATAGAACAAAAAACTTGTTACTGTTGTTTTTGTATTTTAAATTGAATTAGAATTTTTTTTTATGATGACATAATCTTACTCTGGAAAATCCATGACAGTAGTAAAAGCTCAACAGGACTGAAATGTTTAAGAACATTTATGTAGTTAGAAATGTTTTTGTATGCCTTTTTAAATAATAATTTCTATTGTTACAGAATTTACACTTGGAAGTTATTAGGAAAGAGAAACAGTGTCTATTAACAAGGTAAATTTAATTATTTAATTTATCATGATAAATGTAAATGTTCAAAAGTAGGCTAATTTATTCATTAAAAAATATTTTTTATGTAATGTTAATCAGGCTTTTTGAAAATACTACAATACTACTTTATCGGGTTTTCAGTATGTAATCTAAAGTAATGCTATGGAGCTACATTTAGAACCAATTTTGAAATTTTTAATTGACATTTAAACAATTGGTTAAACTTCACTTATCAAATTAGGATTTGACAAGTGAAGTTTAACCAATTGTTTAAATTTGAAAATTCACAATTTGTTGTAAAAGTAGCTTTCACCAGAATTTTATATGTGACAACAAGAAGTCATAAAAATTGATAAAAAAAAACTGATTGTTGCATACCTAATGTTATATCATTTGTTTGCACATGGTCGTTAACATGTTAAAACGGAAATTGTAACAAAAATATAAATCTCTACCTTTTTCCTTAAAGAACAAAAAACTTGTTACTGTTGTTTTTGTATTTTAAATTTAATTATAATTTTTTTTTATGATGACATAATCTTACTCTGGAAAATCCATGACAGTAGTAAAAGCTCAACAGGACTGAAATGTTTAAAACATTTATGTAGTTAGAAATGTTTTTGTATGCTTTTTTAAATAATAATTTCTATTGTTACAGGATTTACACTTGGAAGTTATTAGGAAAAAGAAACAGTGTCTATTAACAAGGTAAATTTAATTATTTAATTTTTCATGATAAATGTAAATGTTCAAAAATAGGCTAATTTATTCATTAAAAAGATATTTTTTATGTAATGTTAATTAGGCTTTTTGAAAATACTACAATACTACTTTATCGGGTTTTCAGTATGTAATCTAAAGTAATGCTATGGGCTAGATTAAGAACTAATTTTGAAATTTTTAATTGACATTTAAACAATTGGTTAAACTCCACTTATCAAATTAGGATTTGACAAGTGAAGTTTACCCAATTGTTTAAAATTTGAAAATTCAGAATTTGTTGTAAAAGTAGCTTTAACCAGTATTTTATATGTGACAACAAGAAGTCATTATAAAAACAAAAAACTTATTGTTGCATACCTAAATGTTATATCATTTGTTTCATAGAAAATGACATTTATGGTCAAGAAAAATCTAACTTTATTGTGGCAATACTGATTCATGAAAAGGGCAAGGTGATTTGCTCTAAAGGTTAATTGTGGTTGGACAAATTATTTTAAAGGGTGATTTTTTGTTCATTCAGAGAAAGATACAAAACAAAATTTCCATTTAAATAAAACATAAAACATGGATGCTTAAAAAATAATAAAATAAATAAACATTTTTTTTTAATGATGATTTTTTATTCCGCCCCAGTCTGATACCGCTGACTGATTGGTATTCCTGATTTGTTTTAAACCAATTTTTTTATTACATTTATATTTGGAGATTTTTATTATACATAAAGTTTATTTTTGCAGCTTCTTGGAACTGTGCCTGGATAAGTTGGATTATGCTTGGAGTAAAGCAAAAGGTAAAATTTTGTTGCACCTTTAAATATAGGGCGAGCAATAAAAGGTGTGATTTGTTGGGCTAATTTTATAATAGGAATGTCATAATTAATTTACAAATAAAAACATATTTGTGCATATATTTATACTTATGAATTTTAGAAATACTAAGATAAATTCACAAACTTCAATAAGTTAGTAAACACCAGAGTTGGGTCGAATACTGAAAATCGGTATTCGAGTAAGAATACCGGAAAAGAAAGTATTCGAATACTCGGTATTCACGAATACCCGGAATCGGTATTAGAATACTGGAAAAAAAAGATTCGAATACTAGAAAAAGAAAAAAACGATGATTAAATGTTGATGAGCAAAATAAAAGGTTCTCTCGTCATTTTTTCCAAATTTTTGTCCCTTTTGGTATTCTACTCGTGACAATTTTGGTATTGGAATACTGCTTACACATTCCGGTATTCAAATACTGGAACGCCGGTATTCGAATACAGAATCCCGAATACTAACCAAAAAGTATTCTACCGAATATCAAACACAAATGTATTCCAATACCGGCAAAATGTATTCAGAATACTGAGTATTTGAATACGACCCAACTCTGGTAAACACCATGGTCAAAACAAATTGCAGCAGTAAATTTCAAACCTCAACTATAGCATACCAAAAATCACAAATATTAAAACCATCTGTGTTTCAAAACTAGTATATGTTTTTATAAGAACTTACAATAAAAAGTAACCAATGAATCATTCGCTTAAATATTTATCACTGCCTATATTTTTTTGTGATTTAATAATTTTTAATGATGATTGTTCTATTGCAAACCTGTTCTGAAAATATTTTGATGCTATCTAGAACGGCCATCTGACAACTAAAAATAGAAAATTTCTGTACTTTTTGTTTTATAAAAGTTTACATTATGGTATTATATTTTCAGATTTGAATTTCCTGTGTCTTTTGGTTTAGAAGCTACTATAAGAAGAAAATGCTGATGCACACAAAAATAGGGTAAGGTATTTTACTTGTAGATAAGTTAAAATCATTTTTTTTTAAGGGTTTTTATCCCCTTAGAAGACTGGAAAAGTCCAATTATCAAGATTTTTTTCTGAAAAGCCCTTTTAATTTATTAATTTGAAATTTGGTACATATATTCTGTGTAATTTTAATAATCTCTCGACATACTTAATTTGTCAGAAAAAATCAAAATTTTTCAAAGGGTTTTACCCACTTAGAAGACCAGAAAAAGCCCATTTATTAAGATTTTTTTCTGAAAAGTCATTTTAATTTATTAATTTGAAACTTGGTACATATATTCTGTGTAATTTAAATAATCTCTCGACATATTTAATTTGTCAGAAAAAAATTTTGAAAGACTGTAGCCGATGTCCGGGTCCTCTAAAAAAAAACGTTTTGCGGTGACCACTATACAGTGTGTCCACGGATGGACTTACCTATACCTGTAAAAAAATTTATTTCTATTATTTCGAAAAAATGTTATTCTTCATCTAAAATGCCAAAAGCTATTATAAAAATCGCCGTTGGATATACAGGGTAGTTCAAAATCACAAAAATATTACTTTGAAAAATAAAAAATTTGGAAAAATGTTTTTGAAACTACCCAATTAAATAGTAATAGTAAAAAGTGTCCCATAATTTTTTCCCATTGGTTGCAGGTACTAGGTAAAATTAAGTTCAAAAATATAAATACGCGCGTCCCTCCAACATGTGCACTCAAAATATGCTTGAAAAAAAATATTATTTTTTTATGTCGCAAGTGGATATAACCGCTTCAATGATGTGCTTTATTCCGCCCCAGTCTGATATTGGTGACTGATTGGTATTTCTGATTATGCTATATTTTACTGTTCCATGATCCATTTATTTTAAAACAATAATCCTAATCCAAACTTCATTAATTTCAGATTCTGGGAAACTCTTTTGAGGAAAAAGTGATAAGATTGTTGAAAATTGCTGATGTAATTAGTCTTAAGGTAAGATTTTAATTTTCTTAATTAAATCTTTTTTTTTTACTTTATTTTAAATGATGATTGTTCTATCACAGACCTGTTCTGATATTGATTTGATGTTATCGAGAACGGCCATCTGAAGATACCAAATCATAAAACTATTTTGATTTTATTTAATATAAGTTTTTACTGAAATGTTTATTTTTCAGGTCTGACATTTAATACCTAACTTTTGATTGAGGAGCTGTAATAAAAGGAGCATGCATTATAACATGAGGGCAAATATCTATAAGCAGGTAACTATTTATTTATGTTCTCTGTCGGAAGAGGTAGAATCAATGGGCGTATTCAGGAGTTCTCAGCCGCTTAACCGCTGGTTAAGAGAAGTGTCAAAATTGTCAAATTTAACCAATGGGATGGCTTTATTTCGACAGTTTTGACACTCCACTTACTCAGCGGTTAAGCGGTTGAGTACTCCTGAATGCGCCCAATCTGTTTTTGTGTTATTTTTTTACATGATGTTCTTTTATTCCGCCCCAGTCTGACACTGGTGACTGATTGGTATTTCTGATTGTGTTTTGACTTACTATTTATTACTCCTTTAAGTTTTTAGAAAATTATTTAATGTAATTTTTCTTATTTCCAGCTTTGGGGAAACATCTTGCTAAGAATCTAAAAAGAAAAATTCTATTGATAAAATGTGCTACAGTAATTAATATTTAGGTGAGATTTCAATTTTCTTAATTAAATTAAATTTTTGTTTTTTTTTAATTTTTAATGATGATTGTTCTATCACAGACCTGTACTGAGATTAATTTGATGCTATTTAGAACGGCCAGCTGACAATATACAAATATAAAATTGATCTGTTTCCTATTTATTGAGAGTTTTAATTAGGGTTTTTAATTTTCAGATCTGGATTTTTTTCTATGAATTGTGGCTAAGAACAATAAGGTGCATCATTATAAGTGTTAAATAACAAGGTAAATTATCATATATTAATTGCATAGGAAAACCACACGGGAAAAACAATTAAAGTCCATTTTTTTATGAAATGAAATTTTTGCAGTATATTGTATCTCGTGGGTTGATGAATATTTTAGTATTGAAAGAAACGGAAAAATAATAAGTCCTGTCTAAAAAAGAGTTAAAAAATATCGCAAACTGTGCAAAACAATTCAATATCAAATGTTAAAAAGCACTTTCCTCAACATTTCTTATTTTTGGACATTCATCGTTTTTCTTTTGTGGTCTTCATATTATAAGTAGCAAAATAAGGTGAAGTCTAATTAATGTATAAATCATATATTAAGTTTTTTTTTCCATTACAAAATATTCTTTGGAGTAGTCTCTGAACGCCCAGGTCGCAATATATAGACGAAATCAATTGATTTTACAAACTGGGGATCAATGAAAAGAGACACACTCACAAACCATTTATAAATTAAAAACTTATGGAAGTTAAAAATCAAAAAATTTTATAAAGACAATTAAATATAAAAATTATCTAAAAAAAAGTTAAAATTTGTAAAAACTCTCAATTTATTACGTTATGAATATAAAGTATATTATTTCTAATATGCTTGCTTCAAAGTCCTTTAAAAAAAAATTAAATGATGAGTTTTATAGTTGTAGAAGATATTTAAAAAGAAAAAATGTCTCTGTTTGTTGCCAAAAGGATTCTGAAATGTGTCTAGTAATATTTTTAGGAAAATTAAAAATAAAATGCATGTTGCTTAACAATAATTTTATTTTTCAGGCAGTGACGGGACCTAAGAAACTTTTGCATAGGTAGTGGATTTTGGTAAGTATTCAAAAAAGAATAATTTATATTTTAAACATAAATGTAACTATCACTTTATCGTCAAATCTCTTGTTATTCACGTCAAAATTGTTTGAAATCAAAATATAAGATTATTTTTAGGATGATATATGTTTTTAGAAGATATTTTTAAATATAAATGTCGCTGTTTGTTGCCAAAAGGATTCTGACCCTTCTTTATTCAATGATAAAATATATATTTTTTTAAAGGATTCCCAATAATATATATATTTTTTCAGGTCAATATGCTTGATTAATGAGACCTCTGGGAAACAATAAAAGGTAAATTGTTAATTTTATTATTTTAGAATCGTGTTGTTTCTGCTTAAATAGTGAAACATAAAAGGTCATTTTTTAACAATAGACTTTTTTATAAAAGTTTTATTTGGAAAAACTCATAATTTTCATAATAACCCCGCAAGTAAGGAATTTTACCCCACACTTTTAAGCCGGCCATTTTCGCATCTTAGAGTGAAAAAGGTGTGCTCGTAGTGGGAACAGCAATGTCTTTTCTTGTGTATGGTAGCTCGGGTTTTTTTCTGAAACTACCAAAGGAAGTTTAGAGACAAGTATTTTTCTGTTATTTTTATGTCATATAATACGTGAATCAATTTACAAGTCAATGTAGAAATTACGTTAAAACTATAAAAACATGAGCTAAACTTCGCTTATCTAAATAAAATCTTTTTTCTGGTGCTCTATATTACAAACTTATGTCATCTAATTTGTCTTTATATAGTCCCTCTAAATCACCAATATCGATTCGGTGGTTTTTTTGTCATAGTAGCGACCAGGATTAAAGTCCGGGCAAATTTTTGAATTATATTTATTTTCTTAAATATATTTTTGTTTAATGTAAATATGACCTTTTTACAGTTCAGTATGTGGGATAAAGAAACTTGCCTTCGCCCAACATCCATTTTGTTTGTTAACGATAACGAACCTTTGCAAGAGAATTTGATTAGAAAATGTTACTAGGTATGTATGAATTTATGAAGGTACCATACAAATCATAGGTGGTATCGAGGTGGAAAGTGTTTCGTTACCGTCGAGAGAAGAGGATGGTTTACAGAGACAGTAATGAAACTTTTCACCGAGATTGGTATACTATTTGATTTACAACCGTTTTTTGTTTTTTAATTTTGTTATTATTATTTTTTTTTTTTTAAATGTGGCAACCTAACAAAATGATTTTGAATTTGTCAAATAATTACGCCACCAGACATCGGGGGTGAAGGTGTCACGGAAATGTCTAAAATATCAAGCCAGATAGGCGAGTTTTTAAATTTTTGCGACCGTTGCTACGATTATTTTTACTTTATTTTTCTTTCAAACATTTAAAAACTCAAAAATGTGAATTATATAACGACTTTTATTTCGCGATGTTGGGAACAGCCACATACTTCTGTGACTGAATAAACGAATCGACTGTATTGAAAGATATATTGGCGTGACAAGTGACAATGTTACCAACCAGTAGGTTTTCTACTTCTTTTATGAAGGCTGTGATCTCTCTCCCATGGGAACAAAGTAAAAGTCAGAAAAGTGACACCTTCAAACTTTCGGAAATGTCAACATTACATATATGGTTGTGAATAAAATAATTTGCCAAACTACGATTTTTTTTTCGCTATAGTGAATTCAAAACAATTTCCGATGCACGTCAGCAATCAGCTGTACCTGACGCCTAATTAAAATTAACAGAACAAAAATTATTAAAATTTGGCCTTTTAATTAGTGTACTGAACACATATTAATGTCGTTATTTAACGCATCCAGTAACAGAAAAAATTTCCTTCGATTAACACCGAAAAAACATTTAATTCAAGTTGTATTATCGTCAGGTTGGTCAAATTGCGACGTTCGACTTTCTTCTTAACTGTTCTGTCGCCTTGTTGTCTTTTCGTGTATTAATATTGTTACGGACTGAGAAAATAAGTGTTCAGTTTAAAGGATTTTATAAAATTAGGGCTAGCTAGTGATAGTTTATTTGAATAATTTACCCTAGTTTCTTTTAAGTTTTTTTCATCACTTTCGAAGGTTTCCGACAACAGTCGAGTTATTCACTTAATACTTTTTATTTCATCCTGTACTAAGAAAAATTTGCTAGATTTTTTCAATTTACTATAAAACGGCGATGGAAGACCTGGAAGTAGTATTCTAGTTTCTACTTTTGTAGTCTTCACTTCGAGACATTAACAACTAAACATTTTGTCGTAGTTGTAACCATAGTTACGTTTCATTGTTAGTAAAAGGTATAAAAACAAAGACACATGTTTTTATACGAGGTGTTTTGGAACAATATTAGCATTTATTGCATTTTTCATCACCAAATAAATAAAAAAAGAAAACACGTACCGACTTGTTTTATTTAATTTTATTTGCAAATTGTTAACAAAATGCTATTTTGACGCCACTCAAGGGGTATGACGTGCATCGGAAATTGTTTTGAATTCACTATATTATAATACTTTCCTTAAAAATAGAACGACTCTGTAGACTTATAAGTATTCGTACCTTTTCAGTTTACCTTTAAAATAATTAAAAAACAAAAATATCCTTAAAAGGAAAAGACATTTTTCAATTCCATTTTTTAATAAAATAATAATTAATTTTAACATCATTATTACTTAAACTCAGTTATAGTTTTTAAATTTAAAAATTTGTTTTTATGATGACAATTAACTTACACTGTAATACCATGACGGTTGTAAAAGCTCAACAGGCCTGAAAGATTTTAAACATGACTTTAAATGAAATTTAAGTGATATCCTATTTATTTATTTCTTTTTATGTTACAGAGTTGGAATATGAAAATGGATTGAAACAAAATATGAAATATCTTAGGTGTAAGTATTCTATAAAGTTATTTATTTTATGTTTTAAATTTTTTGTGTAATTGCTTAAGTTTTTAATCTGGTTTTAAAGAAAATGCCTTCATTTTAGTGTATTTGAAAATTTTGGGTTTTGTCAAAATTACAAATACAAAAAGTATATTTTATAGCTATATTTTTTACAACCATAAATGAAAAATGCATAGATCATTTTTATTAACTTTAAAAGCTTTATTTGCAGATTTTATGCCCTTAGGTAATTCTTTTGTAAACCCCAGTTGGGAGAATTGTCACAATTTTTTATAAAAAACTTCTTACATTTATAAATGCTAAAAACCTTTAAGACCGAATTCCCAATTGGAAAAACAGTAAATATGTCTGATAATTGTAAATAAAACTTGCTATTAAAAAAAAACACCCTTACACTTTAGTATAATGATTATAAACACGGATCCAATTACAGAATATCTATGTTCGAAAATAAAATATATGATATAAATATAACAATGAAAATTTATGGATATAAATAATAAAATTTGCTAAAACAATGTTTTTTTTTTGTAGGTGGTAGCTTACATAAATAATGCAGTACAAGCAATGAAAAAATGCTGGTTCATAACAATTATAATTCCTCCAAAACTCGTATTATCGTCATTAGAGAAATGGTAAGTAAAAATCCATAAATACTTAACATTTTTGGACAGCCCATTTTTAATATGCAAAATTATTTAATGTTATATATAAGTTTTAAAATATTTTTACATGATTGGTGTAAGTCCACGCATGTACCGCCACAATTCAAATTATTTTTCAAATATAACTATTTATATAGGGCTGACCGCACACATCCTACTTTCTAAAAGACCGCGACACAGACATCCGATCAGATCTCTGATCGGACGTCACGTTAAACATATCATAAGCCAGTCGACCTTCAGATAATCTTGTTCGATAGTAGGATGTGTGCGGCTGGCCTAAGGCGGCACATTTCCTTTTCTATTCTTCTATCCGTTACTGACGTTCTGTTTCAATTTTACTACCTAGATTCTTGTCATAGCTGACGACGTTGTGAGTGTAACAATTATTGTAAGATTTTTACCTTTTAAAAAGCTTGCTAACCACTTATCAATTAAGATTTAAATGATTATAAAAACGGATCCAATTACAGAATATCAGTGTTCGAAAAAACATTTTTTATGATATAAAATTAAACAGTTAATAGTTTTTTTTTAACTTTTTTAAGTAATTATATAATTATTATCTTTTAGGTGATTTAACTACAATGGCTTAAGATGGTTGCTTGGTAGATGATTTGATAATTAAAGTACTTATTGAAATGGAGAAAAAGGTAAGTGATAATTTACATATTAGGTTTTTTTTACATAAAAATGTAGAAGTTAGCAGGGATGCACTAGTTTCAAAACAATAAAAATTGCTTTTTAAAATAAATTTTATAGTATTTATTTTAAGTTTAGGATTTTTAAAAGTTCTGTTACACTACGTAAAAATAAAAATTACATATATCTTCGGTACATATTTATAATTAGTAGTACTTAGTGACATCATTTGGGGTAATTGCACAAGTGCATCAAAATTACCGATAATTTTTAAATAAAACGTGTTTTTTTATATTATTAAAAGCCCGACTCCGCAGGAAGAGGGCTTTTTTGTAAAATATAAAAAAACGATTGTAATTAAAAAAAACACGTTGAATGAAAAAATTATCTGGTTATTTTGATGCATAAGTGTAATTTATTTGAATATTTGCCGAATTAATTAAAAACTCTAATCAAGTTATTTCAAACATTCTATTAAACAGAAAAAAACTAAATATTTCGAGGATCAATTCTAACCAGAATCTCTTTTTGTCTGCTGTCACTGAATACTTAATATGACGTTAATTGTCAGAATATGCCTTGTTTAACGATAGGTAACAGTAAATTACCATTATAAGCACTTACAATCCAATTTCCATTTCAGCAGCGGTTTCGCAAAATTACTGCTGTAATTTTTCGATAATTGCACTCCTTTAGGGGAATTTAAGGTATGATGGAAATAGTCACTATAACATTATTAAATCTGTACCTATCGTCACATTGTTACCTTAATATAAGGTGTTTATTAAATCATTCATTAAAATTTAAAATTTCCTTTATTAAATTATTTGTTACCTTTTTATGTTTATAGAAAAATAATGGTTATATATGATGACAATTTTCTGTAGAAGATAATCTAATAAGACTATCACTGTTTGTTGCCAAAAGGATTCTGATAATTTACTTAGAACTAATTAATTTAAAATTTAAATAAAACACACAATGAAATAATAATGTTTTTTTAGACTGTGGTTTTGCTGACTACCTGGGATGGTACAACAATTTTGCATTCTTACTTCATTTTGGTAAGTAGAACAAGAGATTTCTATAATGTATTAAAGTTTATGGTTTTAACATTATGTTAAAATATTGTTGTTAAGTGTGCTATTTTAGTATCCGATGTTTTTTATTTTCTAAAAAGAAATACGTTTTCTCTATTATATATATTTTTTGTAATTTATCTTTTGTCGGTGTTATGTTATAATATATTAATAAATTATTTAAACTGTGTAGGGAAATACAAATTCATTTTTGCAGCATTCTTAAAAATAATAATACACAAAATATTACTTAAAAACTAAAATGACAACAGATAAGCTAAATAAAAATAATAATAAAAAAAAATATGAGAACCATCTTTTACAACTGTTAATATAATTAAAGTAATTATGATGATATTAGTACCAAGGTTTCGCAAATAATTATTTTATGAAAATTCGTGATCTTATTCTTGGCAGTCTGATTTGAATTAAAACATTTGTTTTACTTATTGTTTTTTTTTAAGTTCTTTCTAATTATTCTTGTGTTTTTTTAGCTTGCCTATGGGTTCAAAGAGTAGCTACCAAGAATGAAGTAAAAACTTCAAGGTAAGTTCTTGCAACCTTTTTTACAGCTTTCTTAGTGGCATTTTATTGAAGGTAGATAAGGAAAATTACTAAAAAAATAATTGAGTTTTAATTACGGATTTTCGTTGTTGATTTAATTTTAGTCTCTTTACTCTCGTGAAACATTTTTTCAAATAAAACAGTCTTTTAACATTGATTACCCCACACTTTTAAGCCGGCCATTTTCGCATCTTAGAGTGAAAAAGGTGTGCTCGTAGTGGGAACAGCAATGTCTTCTCTTGTGTATGGTAGCTCAGCTTTTCTTTCTGAAACTACCAAAGGAAGTTTAGAGACAGTTTTATAATTTTAGTTTCTAATAGTTCCATTTCTTGAAAAAAAAATATATTAAAATATTAACTCTTATTTAATGTGACACTTATTGTGAATTTGAATTTACAACGTAGAACGTTAGTTATTTTTAGCCACGATCGGATGTGACAAAATTATAATGCACTTTTACAAAATTTGTGTACAAAATAATAAAATTGTAAATTAACATAACTTACATGTGCTATTAAACTTATTATATAATATTCATAACAATTTAATAAAATCATGTTTAGTGTTATATTACATAAAAGTAAGGTAAATTTACAAATATTTTTTACATAACATTTGTAAAAGACCATTTTTGTCTCGTCCGACTGTTCGATGTTGTAAATTCACAAAATATTCAATATATTACCAAACTGCATTTTCAAACAGGTCAGCCTAAATTTAATTTTTTTCTGTTATTTCACAAAAATAATAAAATCTTCGTTTGCCCATTAGTGTCACGTATATAACTTGTATTTGTTGTTTTTTTTTCAGGCTTTAGTAAGGGTTTTGTAACTAGCAAGGATTACATACATCTTTTTGGGCTTTTACTGTGGTGTCTATCGATTCAGTAGTAGTAATTGGTAAGTATTGATATGTCCATAGATTGGGCTTGTAAAAGTATTTGCATTGTATTATGAAAATAATAATTTGAATAAATTCCTACATATTAAACATTTGGTTTTATTTTAAAATAGCGTCCATAGTTATTTAACCGGAAAATAAATCAAATTAAATCAAAATATACTTTATTGTTCGAAGATTTATCTAATAAACAATGCTGTCATAAAAAAATTAGTGTAAAATAAAGTTGGTTAATTTAACAAAGCCAAAAATCAAGTCAATATACAAAAATAAAAGTAGAGTAGATTAAACATAAAAAATTTTAGAACAATAAATAGGTTTTATCAAGTTCGAGCCACGTTATAATTAAGACAATTAAAATTCAAAAAAATATATTAAAAAAGCCAATAACGACATGTACTAGTAAAATGTAGTCAGTGGAAAAAAAATGTCGGTAAAAACACACACACACACACACTGTTCGGGCAACTAATATACATAAAGCTCTTGTATTAGAAAAAAATAATAAAAGTAGATAAAGAACATATACTGGTATACAAGAAAAAAATGTCTTAAAAACGAGCGACATGTACTGATAAAATGTACATAAAAAATAAAGTGTCAAACGAATATATAAACTAAATTTAGTGTCAACAAATAAAATGTAAATACAACTGTAAAAATTATTAGAAAATAGTTATTTATTAGATAAGTGAGTTATATTGCATATAAGTCACGCAAGAAAAGTTTAACTCTCGAGCCCGAAGGGCGAGAGAGGTAATTTTCTTAAGTGACTTATATGTAATAACTCACGTGTCTAATACAAAATTTTATCCAACACTTTCGTATAAATCGTTTTTAATATCGAAAATAATTTGAAAACGTCATCCATTATTTGTTACTTGTCATTGTCAACACCAGCAACAAAATTTTGTATTTTTTGGAAAGCAAGCTTGTTTGGTTGTAATGCATTTTGTTGGTAAATAAAGTCTATAATTCACTAGTGAGCTAAAGGGTACTTTAGCTCACTAGTGACTTATAGTACATTTTATATCCTCAAAATCTGATCAATTATGTAGATATTATATGTAAGTGTTGGATAAAAACGATTTATACGAAAGTGTTGGATAAAATTTTGTATTAGACACGTGAGTTATTACATATAAGTCACTTAAGAAAATTACCTCTCTCGCCCTTCGGGCTCGAGAGTTAAACTTTTCTTGCGTGACTTATATGTAATATAACTCACTTATCTAATAAATAACTAATACATATACAATGTGGGACAAATTAATCTTGCACACTTTCTAACCAATAACTTTTTATCTGTTGCGCCAATCTTTTTCATTTCTAAGGGGCTAATAGGTAGATTTGTTTTCTCTAGGTTTGCCAATTTTGGTTAAATAGATTTACAAGACTGGACTTAACGGAACTTTTTCCAAAATGATGCATCCCGCTGCAGGATTGGTGTGCTCATCGACTTTTTGTTTAAAACCAAATTTTTATGTTTATTTATAGTTAAGAGAATATATATTTACTAGGGTGCCTATCAAAATTTGGCCGCCATTATTTTTTTTAAATTATTTTTAATTGATTTTTGGTAAAAAATTTCGTTTATTTATTTTTTAAATAAAATAACGTCTACATAACGGTAATTAATATCAAGATTCTAAAAAATCACGGTTGCCGTTGCGCACCTGGCCGCACCTCTTTGCAGCCAGGTGTAAACAGGTATGATTTCGATAAATTTATACGTTTATAACCTATTTTTATTAATTATATGTCAAATTAAAGCTAATTTTTTTCTATTAATTATCATATAAAGTTGCTTAATTAAATCTGGCCGCAAATAAGGGTTACTGGCTGTTAAAGATAATAAATATTTAAGGTAGAGTGAAAGAGAGTGAGCGCGTAACATCATTTGTCAGACGAGGACAGCGATTGCCGGCTGTGCGACGCTTTTAAGCCATTGCGCATGCGTCGAACGTTAGTGTTCTCAACCACCGGGGAGTAATAGAGACGACTTATAATAAATACTCCAAAAAATATGTAATTTTTTCAAAATGACAAATTTAAAAATTGCAACAAAAAATTAATATTGATTTGATATATCGACGGTCTAGTTAGGAATTTGTCTAACTTCTTATTTTTTAGAGGGTGATTTTTTTAACATTTTGATGAAGCAATAATCCAATTACAAATTATTTGAATGATTCAAACTTAAATATTATATCTCTATTAGATATAAATAATTTTAAATGGTTTTTTAAAATGATAATAAATTTTGAAGTAATTGTTTTTTTCGTACAAATAAAAGATTCTCTAAAAAGGAGTTAGATAATTTGCTAATTAGAACGTCGATATTTAATATTAATTTAAAAAATAAAAAAATAAAACCAAGGTGACTTAAGTAAAAGAAAATTTTATTGCGAAAGTATTATTCAAAAATTTTATTAGATTTTATTCAAGTATTTAATTGTCTGTTACATATTAATTAAACATTTAAGCAAATTAAAAAATTAATAAATTTATTTTATAATATATAAGCGAGCACTTTTGGAATGAGATATTATTAAAGTCAAGTACATTGCTTTTTTCGTTACACAAAAACACGACTTCATCTTTATCAATTCTATTTTACGTTAATTAATATAATAATTTTTAGATGCACAAATAAAATAACAATGTAAATATAAAACGTTGTTTATTACGAACTCCAAAACAGCGTGGTTTTTATGTTAGAATAAAAATGCCGCATCTGTTCAGTTGAGAACACTAACATTCGAGGCATTCGCAATGGCTTAAAAGCGTCGCACAGCCGGCAATCGCTGTCCTCGTCTGACAAATGATGTTACGCGCTAACTCTCTTTCACTCTACCTTAAATATTTATTATCTTTAACAGCCAGTAACCCTTATTTGCGGCCAGATTTAATTAAGCAACTTTATATGATAATTAATAGAAAAAAATTAGCTTTAATTTGACATATAATTAATAAAAATAGGTTATAAACGTATAAATTTATCGAAATCATACCTGTTTACACCTGGCTGCAAAGAGGTGCGGCCAGGTGCGCAACGGCAACCGTGATTTTTAGAATCTTGATATTAATTACCGTTATGTAGACGTTATTTTATTTAAAAAATAAATAAACGAAATTTTTTACCAAAAATCAATTAAAAATAATTTTAAAAAAAATAATGGCGGCCAAATTTTGATAGGCACCCTAGTAAATATATATTCTCTTAACTATAAATAGACATAAAAATTTGGTTTTAAACAAAAAGTCGATGAGCACACCAATCCTGCAGCGGGATCTTAGACTATTCATTGCAAAAAAATAATAATTTTATCCACAATTAGGCTAATACGTTTATTTTTAATAAATTTTATTAAGTTTGGTCCGCATCCAACTCAGTAACCATGGTAACCTCACATTTTTAATTTTTTAAGGACACTAAAAAAGGTTCTTTTTTAAAATCGTGAGATATGCATGCCGTATGGAGAGCATTACCTATCAAAAATAATGAACTTCTAAATCCTCAAATTGTTGACAGTTTTGCTTTTACTGACTCATTTCTAATAGGTTAAATACAGTATTTTATAAAAAGTCCCCTAAGTGCAGTCTAGGTCACCATAGTGCAGTCCTATCTATTTGACCTACCTAGAGAAAACATATCTACCTATTAGACCTTTAAAAATAAAAAATATAGGCGCCACAGATAAAAAATTATTAGTTAAAAAGTAGTAATCACTACTATATTTAAAAAGTGTCGTCGTAAAATTCCTGGAGTGTATAATAAGGCCTTGCTACAATTTGATCTTTAATCTTCCTTTAAATAAATAACTAATCATCGGAAATTTGTATAAATGATATCGGAAGATGATTATACATTTTAATGCTTTCAAAAATAATAAATCTTTTAGTTGATGCAATTTTGGGGATGTGTGGAGGAAGGCCATCTCCTACCGTATTATGTGGATTAGGCGGTATAAAGCGTTTGTACTTTTTGTGAATAAAACACACAGTCTTTAATGTGGTTTACAATATTCCCTACATCTAACTCTAAATAGGCACTGCTCGCTTCTGTAAAATTAGAATGGAATTCATTAATTGATTATTACAAAAACCCTGAAAACTGTCCTTAAGGCATAACAAGCCGCTGACAATTTTTGCATAATTCTGTAATACGTATTTCAAACCTTAATTTATTGTCAATAAAAATACCCAAAAACTTTGTCGCAGATCTATTCTCTACTAAGTCATTTTCCAACGTCAAATCATCACAAAAAATCTAGAACTTAATACTCCAGTCTTGGCAATATTAAAAGACAAACATTTTGCACCACAAAAGTAGTGGCCCTAGGACTGAACCTTGAGGAATGTCACTACTTACATGAGAAATATTAGAGCATTTACCATTAGCTCTTACAATTTGATTTCGATTTGATATATAAGAAGCAAACCAATTCACAGCAATTCCCCTAACGCCGTAACGCTCCAATTTACCTAAAAGTACCTTATAATTCACACAGTCAAATGCTTTTCTCAAATCGCAAAAATACAGCCGCCGCCACATCGCTACCATTAAGACTTGTATATAAATTTTCCAAAAATGAAAATATTGCTTCATTGGTACCCTGAAACTCCTGAAACGCAAACTGAAAGGCTTACAAAATTTTATATCGCTTCGAAATGTCCATCAGTCTCTTTTGGACCAGCTTCTCAATAATTTTATAAAGGGTAGGCAGCTTGGAAATACCATGTATATTTTTCTACAGTCTTAAAATTCATTCATTCCCCCTTTAATAAAATGTAAAATAAGCTATGATAATGTCTAAAAATAATGTAATTATGAATATCTGAAAAGTGTACTGCATGCCATGCAATAAAGAGTATTTTTGAAAATGAAAATTTACTACAGGAAAAAATATGGCTACAAAGCTATACCAACCTATAGGCTATTTACAAAATATTAATTGCAATAAGCTTAGATAACTTTTTTAAAAACTTTTGCCAATATTGAGAAAAGCCTATAGTTTTGTTGCCATATATTTTTCTGTAACCTTGTATCAAGCAAATTTCCTTGTCTGATAAAACATGTCATGCCGTCATTTTTTTAGAGATCAATAAATCTAATATTTTCGAAAATAACCATACCTTGTGTTAATTTTTTTAAGGGGAAAGATTGAATTTTAAGATGGTAGAAAAATATACATGGTGTTCTATTTAAAATAAAAGTGACCCTTTATCGGAAAAACGCCATTTGTGTTATTGTGGTAACGAAATATTGCAACCAGGCCAGTTGGCCAGGGTATGAAAAAAACTTTGAAAAAATCTTAAGTTTCCTTTCAGCTATGTTATAGACATAGCTAAATGATTGACTAGTTTAGTACTGGAGCGACACTGCTCCGTGCTTATTGGTTAGATGAGAGGCACACCCTCCCCACACTTTATATTGTTCCAAATCACCTCGTATAAAAACACGTGTCTTCGTTTTTATACCTTTATTAACAATGTAACGTAACTATGGTTACAACGACAAAATCTTCTCTTGTCAATGTCTCGAAGTTTACAACACAAAAGTCGAATTTATACTAACTGATCCGAGATTTCCCGTCGCCCTTTTATAGTATGGTGGAAGAGTAAAGAATGATCTAGAATATTCGAGAAATATCGTGAAAATTCCATAGTACATGATGGCATAAAAGTTATTAATGGATAATTCGGGCGTTTTCGGAAACCTTCGAAAGTGATGAAAGAACTTGGAAAAATTAAGGTAAATTATTTAAATAAATTAACAAACTAAATTAAAAGGTCCTAACTTTATACAATTCTATAAACTAACACTTATTTTTAATGTCCGTAACATTGCCCCCTCCCAAGTTTTGATCGTCTCGATCAAGTATCTTCACGGTCTTAATAGCGGCTTAGCATTTATAGATGTACTTCTTTCATTATGCCGTGTCACCACTTTACATGACTTCTGTAGTTTCGGTGAACCCCCTTGATTCTTCTCGTATTGTATAACGAAACGTCTTCACCTTCTTCTGAGTCTTTAAACCTTGCTTGAATAATGCTTTCTGAACTTGGCGGTAATGTGACATCTTCTGCAAGTACCACTTCTCGAATTGTTGTTTCATTACTTTTTGGAAATTTCATCACAATTTTCTCATTGTTAGTTTTCAGTACCCGTTGTGGAAGGTCTAGTACAAACTTCTGATTTTTCATAATGTCAAGGCCGAGAATAACTTCGTCCATTATATCGGCTACAAACACAACGTGTGTAAATGTTGTTGTTCCTAGAGTAATTCTAGCTTCATGTATGCCTTGAACTGGTATGACTTCACCATTGGCAGTTTCCAAAATATAATTCTTCTCAGGTCGGAATATTTTGCAGTGGGATATGATGTTTGGTCTCACGATGGTATGTGTAGATCCAGTATCTAGTACCATCTCACATTCTCGACCGCATACATTTCCAGATACTACCAAGCTGAAGCCATTGTTCTGTAACCGGGATACCCTAATTGTTGTTGTTGATGGTTCTTGGTAACACTTAGCCAGGTCTCGCCCTTTGAACTGGGAGTCTTCTGCACCACTGGAGGAGGCCTGAAAACTGGAGCAATTTCTCTGTATATGCCCCTCTTTACCACACTTCCAACAACGAATGATATTTCTTCTTCTAAATGTAATTCTGTTGTCTTTTTCAGTTTGTTGATTACATATGATTTCTTGCAACTCCTGTATCACTCTGGTCAAATTATTATTTGGATTGCCATCTTTTGGTGGATAATTTGTTCTTCCAAGTCTTGCCTGAGTTCTGGATGTCCGCTTTGCTATTTCAAACTGAAGTGCGGTTGAATGACTAAAAGCAAAAAGATTTTTTTCTATTGTTTTTTGGGGTGCATATTTTAATCTAGTTTTAGTAATCTAATTGCTATATAAAAAAAAATCTTTAGTTAGAAAAGTATAGTAAAACAGCATTTTTAATAGTTTGTTCAAGTTTTGATTCTTGAAATGTGTTTTATTAAAATCTGGATCGGTATGTGAGGGACCGGTTTCAAAGTGTACAATCTTTATTTTTACTTTTTAATACAGTAATATAAATGTCCCAAGTTTTATTTTACGGCGCTGAATTTAAATAAATTACTTTTTAGGCCAAGACTACATCCATAACAGAGTTCAAATTTATTAATGAATGCATTACATTCAATATAAAGGTTTTTTGTTCATTTTTATTCGATAAAACGTAAAAATCCCATTTTGGAGGTTGTACACTTAGCCAGCCTCCTCATGTGTTCATAAATTATCTTAACTTGAACTGAGTACAAAAACAGTGTTGTTTTTGTAAATCATGTTTGTAATGTAAATTAGTAGTAAAATTGCTTAATAAAACGTTGATAACAAGTACGTGTTTTTTGTATATCAGTATACATTTATGGATTTGGTTTCAGTGCCGAATTAGCCATGTAGCAGGAGGCAGCAAATGGTACGGGCCCCGCGCCTGGGCCCAAAAAATACTCAAATGAATAAAAATTGGGTTGAGGTTTTTTCCAATAAGTAAAAAATGGATAATACAGCAGAATTTCATTACCGAAAACGCACACACCTTATCTATTCTTAAAATAAGCGTTGGCCACTCTGTAATTGTATATTATTATGCTGCAAGTTGGTAATACCACAATACTTACAGGGGAAACCCTAATATTGTTTTCGATTCGAGCTGTTTGTATAACCCGACTATGTAAAAAGTTTTCAAATGATTACCAACAAGAAAATAGTAAAATGGGTACTAAATTTAATAAGCCTACTTTAACAGTCCGTGGACTCAGTCGTTCATTCCTACCACAATTACATAAGTTTATTTTTTTATTTAAGAGGGAAATTTGTTTCACTTTTTATAAAATCCAATAAAATAATCATTGGAATTGTGTTTTCTAAATGTAGAACAGCTTTTTGGTTTGGTGAACATTTTTCTAAAATATATGTTCTCGTCCAAAAATAAATATCTTTATCCACTGCTCTGTTTTTCTTCTTTCCTTTCCGAAAAAAAAGGTCCTCACTTCTAAACACGTTTCATAATATTCCATTACGTTTCACAGATTCCTTCAAAAATAAATTTACAACAAAATAATGTATTTAAAAGCACAGATTCAGTACCCTTTAAATAATGCAAAGCATAAAAAAACCGCCTACAGTCCGATTTTATGCAAGGCTTTTCGCACAGCGACGCATATACTATGGGATAAATCCATGGTGACGAAGGCGAAATTTTAATGGCTCATGCTGTGTATTTCAAAGTAGATACTCCAAGCTACATGTACCAAAATTATGAGAAGAGGATCTTGGTGACGTGACGGCAATGGAAGAAGGCTTGAGAAATGTGACACTAAGTGAACATAAATATACAAGCATTTAATCTACAAGCATTATTGGCCTCGTTGGACTAAAAACTAAAGTGAGTTTAAACTAGTAAAGGCTATTCGCTGTGTCTCCCGACAACGTCTCTGCACCTTCTACAAGGGCATTTTTACCCAGCTTTTCTCTTGTCAGTTTTGTACTTACAATTGCCTTCCTGCACTGCTACTTCTGGTGTAAGGACAGATACGGAATTATTTATAATTTACAGGTTTTCCATTTAGAAATTTATATGTTTTGTTCTACACTGCACTTCTAAAGCGATAAAGCATTCTGATGAAAGATAATGGATACTACCAGTCTACCCAACAAAGCAGTGTTTTATTTATTTTATACGTTAAAAAAATAAAAAAGTTGGAAAGATATATCTCTATTGCGCTTCTCGCAAACTCATTTTCCAACTGAGATGGTTCTTTTTCAAATTAAAACGAATAAAAATATATTAAGGTACACAATGGGGCAAGAACATTTAAATGACCTCACTATAATGAATATAGAAAATGATTTATTTAGAAATATTAATTTGACGAGTGTTATTTCTAAATTTGCACGCATTAAATCACGAAAAACCATTTTGTAAATGTTCTGTTTTGTTTAGATTCCAAATTTCAATAGGCAAAGTAACTCAAGAGTCCCCAATTCACATTTGCTACGGACCCCGCGTCGGCTATATCCGGCACTGGTTTCTAGCACAGCTCTCCATAAACCACAAAATTAAATAAAAATTTCAAGAAAAAGTTAAAGGGGTCGGCCATATTGAAAAATATCGTAGTTTAAAAATAAAATTACCAAGCATTAACGTATAATGTAATAATGTATAATCAGGGCCGTATTAACGGTTTGAGGCGCCCTAGGCTAGAATTCCCGGAGCGCCTATTTTGAGTGCCAGGCGCCTTATTTCATCACCCGAAAAAAAGGTCCTTCCCTCCTTTTACGCCTATTTTAATGTCAATCACAGAGAAATTGAAATTAGTCACCAAAAATTCCCACTCAACCTAAACTTCTCTAAAAACTCCCTGTCTGGCGCCTATTTTTCATGGGGCGCCCTGGCCTGTAGCCTAGCCACCCTAATGGATAATACGGCCCTGTGACTAAACTGCTGTTTTATTTATAGGGTTAGATAGGGAGTCGCTATTCTTGTTATTTTATGAGAGCTGTGGGTACTAGGTATTAAACCATCACATAATTCGATGTTTCAGATCTTGGAAAATTTAAACAAAAAGAAAACAAATAAAGCTTATTAAGTATGTGTAATACAGTTTCAGAATAATATACAATTATCAGATATATCTTACAAAAACTACACATTCATAAGTACTAAGTGGACCTATTTACAAATAAAATTTATATTTACAAAAACTTAATGTTAAAATAACAAATACATATTTTATAGAGATTATCTTAACTCGAGATATGAATTATAGTTACGGGCAATTAAAAATTAATAATCAAATATACAGTGTGTCCCAGGATACGTGTTACAAGAGGACAAATGGACGAAAAATTTTGGAATTTTTAAACGTCCTATTAAAAAACTGGTTGCATGGTCCAAAACTGATGAATGCAGATTTTTCTCTGATTGCTAATATACAGAGCGAGTTATAACTTAAAATATGAAAAATGACCAAGAGTAAAGTACCTTTATTTTTAAAAATAGGACAAAATAAGTAAATGTTTTAGAGAATTACATTTTTGTCAAAATTTAAAGTTAAAGAAATAAAGTAAAAAATATTTTTGTCAATTTTTTACACTATGCATTAACAGTTTTTAAAATACTTGACCTGAGACATCGATTTAATCGTTAGTTCAATTCTTTACAAGATTTATTTATACAATTTTGTTCTCTTTTTAAAATAAAGGTAGTTAGTTCCTGAGCATTTTTCATATTGTTAGTTACAACTTGCCCTGTATAATACCAATAGGAGTAAAATTTTGTATTTATTAGTTTTGGATCATGCAACTGGAAAACCAGTTGCATGATTTTGTTTTAAAATTTAACACATTTTTGGTTCATTTGTCCTGTTGTAACACCTATCCTGGGACACATTGTATAGTATTATTTATCTAGCAGAAAAAGCGCAAATCATTTCGGGACATTGTGAAAATTGCAGACGCAGTCCTGGAATGTGACTTTTCCTACTAGATGCACACATACAACTATTTTTCTACCTATCGTGCAAAAATTAAAACAAACATAAAAATTCTTTAAGTTTAAAAAAACGCAACTACTTTTATGTGCAAACTCTGCAATCATAATCAGTGTGCTGAATGTTTGTCAGGTAGACGTGAGTTTTCTACTTTTTGCCAGTTAATTTTAACCGGGATATTTTTTATGGAACAAAAAAGTACAAAATAATGAGTTATGCCTGTCTCTGGAACCTCTTAATAAATAGCGAACAAATTATTTTCTTTCCATAATGATCTAGATGTATCTTCCACAGAGATCTTTTCCAAAAATGATGTGACACTTATATTAAGTTAAAATCAAAGTATAACGTTAATGTATCTTTAATCTGGTTTTGTGCTTACTAGGCAAGATAACAATTATAGTCAAAAAATAAATAAATATACGGGGTAGTTGGCTGTGATGCCGCATTTTGTTGTCAAGGCCAACTAGAAGCCAAACTAAGCCGTACCTTAAAGCATTGTTAGAATGGATAAAAATTAAATCCCTAATATTTTAAAAACCATAAAACTAATTTAGATAATTTGAATTTTCGGTGCCTATAGAATAAATGAGTAAATCTATATAAACTTAAAAGAGATAGATTTAATCAGTTTGATATAATTATACCTAACTTAAATGCCGGAAAACTAAGGAAAATTAACTTAATATTCTTTGCAACTAAGTCTGCTGACAACTGTACAGAAAATATGTATTTTCCCTAAAGACTTTTTAGAAATGCCAGAATAATTGTGCGATATGCAGAAAAATACTAATATAACATCAGTTGTTTTTTTACCTTTTAAAATAAAATCTACCTAATTTTTAAAATATTAGAATCTTACGTGGTTTATAACCAAAAATATTATTTTTTTTAGGATAAGAGCTACTTTACTTGGAACACGATCATATTTCCATCCAAAAATTAAGTTTAAGTATTTGCTTGCTATAATTAAGAACAAGCAATAATATTCGGCCTTACTTTAGATAGGAATATTAAATTGCTTTTTAAAAAACAGTTAATTTACTTAAACTTTGATCTGAGATAAACGATCTTTATACAACTTGAAAAGTAGTCGGGATGCTAAGGAAATAACTTCCTTTCGAGAGATTCCTGATACTTCTTCCTGCCAGCATGGAACAGCCTAAAAAATTAAATTACCATTTTTGATAAAGTACTTAAATAGTAAATGTTCTTATTTATTGAGCAATGATAAAAGTAGGAGAGGTCTGGGAAGCCCCGGCCAGCGTTAACATCGTCCACCGTCCTAATTTCTAAAAGCAACCTCTAACTGGTCCAATATCTATCACTTAGTACAAACATTAAAGTTATAAAGATCGTCGAAAGACGTTTTGAATGCAAATTAACAAAATGTTTCTTCTGTGAAAATTTAAACTTAGGTACAGGGTGGGCAATTAAGCGAGTACCGCGGCTGTATCTGGGGAACTATTTATCGTACGACTTCCAAAAAAAAAATTCTTTGGTAAATATGGCACAGAGAAATTGCTGAAAATTATTTTTAAAATTCTAAGTGGACCGCTAGGGGCGTAACGGTAGCCACAAAATGGAAAAACCGTTTTTTTTTAAACATTTCCTATTAACTTATGTCACATATAAGTTTCTTATAAATTCGGAAAAATTAGGAAACATTTTTGTATAAATCATTTTTTTATATATTGCGGAATAAGGAGTGGGGGAAGGGACAAATACTGATTGGAAATTTTTTAACAACTTTCGTGTTACTTAACCGATTTTAATAAACTTAGTCTTGTTTGAAAGAGCATTTGGGGACGCTTTTAATAAAGTATTAATATTACCAGTTTATTGTTGTTTCTGGTCTGTAGATGGCGCTCCTTGACAAAATTGCAAATTTTTGGGAGGATTTTCCCAAAAATTTTAAATGCATTGGTATTTCTTTTTTAGATCATATAATAGAGCGTCAAAAAACATAAAAAATAGTAAAAACTCAAATCAATATCGTTATCCTTTTTAGACACATGAATAAAAATAGATGTTTATTACCAAAAACTGTCGCAGCAATTCTTCCGAACTTATGACCACTAATTTAAATCACTCTTGAAAGCACTTTTAAGAAATTTCTTATAAATCTCAGCAAAATCTTTTTATAATACTACAAAAAGTTACAAACATGGCTTAAATTAAATGGCATTTGTTTGTTGTATCACCACCTTCTAGATGTTTTGAATAATTGTACTGAATGAGCCGTTAGTACAATTCTAACATCTAGAAGGCGATGGTTTTATCAATATCAGCCAACAAATAGATGACACAGACAATTTTTAAACTGACTTATCTATCTAAAACTAAAATCTTATAAAAACTCAAAGTTATTATTTTAAAGGCAGTTTATGAAGACAGTTTATGTTTTAATTATTTCTTTTTAGTTTTAATTGTAAAAAATATATATTTTTTTAAGATCTGAATAGCAATAAGGGTTTTTAAACAGAGAATGTTTCTAAAAATGCCGGTATAAGGAAATATAAAATACAACATGCATATCATTTTTACTCCTTCGACGACAACCTTGATTTCTCAGTTCCATGGGTTTCAAAACTTAAGTAGGCTTTGAAGAAAAAATACAATATTGAAAAGCATCGTCAAATGACCTATTAAGAGTGTTTTTTTCTGTTTTAAACTTTAATTTATTCATGCCTTTTACGAATAAAGAAGCTGTAGGTATGATTGCTGTTTACTTTGAATGTTATCAAAATGCACCAATAGCTACAAGGGAGTATGCATTGCGTTATCTAAACCGGCGTCATTACCACAAAAAGGGTTTTCCATGCTTGGTGCAACGATTAAGTATCACTAGAAGCTTTTGCAGACCTGTATTCCAAAGATGGCGTAGTGCTAGAACCGAAGAAAATGTAGCATATACAGGGTGTTACACAATAAGATGCTGATCCTTAAGGGTGTTAATCATTAGGTGATTTTATGTCCTTAAGTCCCTTAACTTTTGAGCTACAGAAGGCTAAATTTTTTGGAAAAAATATTGTTGTTTATAAAAACTTTTACACCAATTTAGAAATTTTTAAATATTTGGTAGACGTCTGCTATGCAACAAAGACATTTTTTGGCATACAAAAAAATGGTAAAAATACCAGTGTCCTACATAAGGGGTTTAGGGTAAATATTTTTTAAGAAAAAATGGTATGCCACTGCGTTTTTCCAAAATATATATATGTTTTTTTTTAATTCCCATTTAGTTTGGAACAAATTTGGTCTCTTGACTTCTTTTTATAATACTATATTATAAATATAGTTTTGTTTAATAGTTATTTTTTGGGTTTTACTAAAAAAATAATATTTTTAAAATTATTACTTTTCCAACAAAGTTTGTGGTATTTAATTTAAGTCATGTTTTTGAGTTTTTAGTGTCATAAACAGGTTCTTTTGACATTTATAAGAAATATCTTAAAAGTGCTTTCAAGTGTGATTTAAATTAGTGGTCATAAGTTTGGAAGAATTGCGGCGACAGTTTATAGTAATGAACATCTATTTTTATTCATATATCTTAAATGGATACTTAGTAGGAGTGATTTGGAGTTTTCACCATTTATTACGTTTTTTGACGTTTTATTCTATGATCTAAAAAAGAAATATCAATGCATTTAATTTTTTTAGAAAAAACAAAAAAATGCAACTTTGTCAAAAAGCGCCATCTACAGACCAGAAACAACAATAAACTCGTAATGTAAATACTTTAATAAAAGCGTCTCTAAATGCTCTTTCAAATGAGACTAAGTTTATTAAAATCGGCTAAGTAACACGGAAGTTGTTAAATTTTTTTCCTACGACCACATGTGAAAATAGCAAATAACACACTGTTTTCATGCATAGAAAATACCTAATATCACACTAGTGTTGCAAAGTACTTTACCACACTAGTGTTGCAAAGTATAATATAAAGTTGTCATTGTTATTTAAAATTAATTTGGAGTTATTAGCCTGTTAATGGGATTTACATTGAAAAAGCCATGCAATATTTTTAAATGAGGACCTTTTTTATTCTAAAATGATGAAAAGCTACTAGGTAGGTGATTTTTGATATAAAAATATTGTTAAACAGTATAATATATCGCAGTAAGGAAAAGTATATATCACACTAGTGATGCAAAGTTTTCAATTGTTTTCTTATTTTTTCTGTAAAGACAAACAACTTTTATATTTTTGGTGAATAACTTGTGGTCGTAGGAAAAATAGTGTACATTACTTGTGTAAAAATCACTTTCTTACACTCGTGTGAAATAAGTCAGTTTCCACCCTTGCAATGTAATATACTATTTCCAATCAATATTCGTCCCTTCCCCCACTCCTTATTCCGCAATATAGAAAAAAATGCTTTATACAAAAAAGTTTACTATTTTTTCTGTAATACAATGACTTACATAAACTTATATGTGACATAAGTTAATAGAAAATATTTTTAAAAGAGCCATTTTGTCTATTTTGTGGCTACCGTTACGCCCCCTAGCGGTCGACTTAGGATTTTAAAAATTATTTTCAGCAATTTTTCTTGGCCATATTTACCAAGGATTTTTTTTCGGAAGCCGTACGATAAATAGTTCCCGAGATATAGCCGCGGTACTCGCTGCCGCAGCAAATGTTAATAAATTAATAACAGAAAAAATGTATATTAAATGCCTTTTACCTTTAAATATTCAGATAATTTATTTTCAACGTCAATATCGGCAACTTCTTTATCTAAAAACTTTTCAACAGGAACAGGTGTAGCTTGAGAGAATGTGTGAATACTGATATCTTTTTCCTTGTCTATCAGAACTAGTACACTTAGGTCAAACCAACTAAAAAGAAAAAACATTATAGTATAGATGGATAAACTAAAGCAGAACTTCTTCCATTAAATACTTATTTCTTTATTATAAAAATAGCAAAAATAATTTGAATATCTTATTCCAATCAAAAATAAATATTATGAATACAGTTAAGTTTGATAACAATTTAGCATAAGATAGATATGTATGATAAAAATATTTAAAATAGATAAGTTTAAATTAACTAATAATTAATAATATATTTTAAATAACCATGACACAACTATAAAAAGCTAGGAAACATATTCAGATTTAAAAACTAGCTGGAAATTCAAAATTTGATAATTTGCATTGGCTCATTACTTTCTCTTTTAATTTCCTTATCTTTATGAGATCCAAGAAACCTAATAATCTTAGTGCGGCCTTCATATGCCCCCAATTAAATCACCAGGAATCCTTTAACCTTAACCCTAACCTCAGTATATTTTCAGCAGAAGCTGCCGCAATAAATCATGCACTTATATGGGCCACCAGTCAAAATTACAAAAATGTTTTAATCTGCTCGGATTCACAATCTGTCCTAAATTGCCTTAAATATTTTTCGACAAACAAACACATCAATCCTAACATCTTTATAGCCAACATAATTAATATCATCCATACCACTACAAACAGAGAAATAAAATTTATTTGGACAAAGGCTCACTCAGGTATATTAGGCAACGAATTAGCAGACCAATTAGCTAACAAGGCACCTAAAACCACTCAGGATGAAACCATCATAATGCAAGACCTTATTTCTATCATTAAAACAAATATAAATGACAAATGGAATAGAGAATGGCGTGCTTATGGTAGCGAAACTAATACATTCTATTATAAAATTCATGATAGTATCCCAAAGACACATTGGTATTATAACCACCCTACAAATAGAAAATTAATTGCCACCATAAGTCGTCTAAAGCTTAACCATGGACGTTTTCCTAGTCATCTATATAAAATCGGCATCAAAGATAGCCCATTATGCTCCTGCGGCCAATATGGCGACCTAAACCATATTTTGTTCAACTGTCATCTCCATCAACAACAAACAAACAAATTTATTAATGAGCTACTGTCCAGCAAATTTTTGTTACCAATATGGCTACCAGAAATACTAAAATCTAATAACTACAAAATTTTTACTTCTCTTGGCAAATACTGTCAAGAAATAGGCCAAAATATATAAAATAATAAGTAATATAAAAAAACCCTCGTCTTTCCATTATGTGTCTTCCTGTTTTAGTGGTCTTTTTGTGTGTCTTGCATTAAAAGTCATCCTGATGGACCCCAGGATGTGAAGCGTGTGTCCCTGTTCATATGTGTTTATATAATTAAAGATAAATATACGAGTAAAATAAGTAGTTCCGTGGCCAAAACAATTAGTATGTAAGGCCAAACCAACCTAGATATAAAAAAAAAAATTATCTTTATGACCTCCAAATAAGACTTGCATCATACCCGTGTTCTAGATACCGTGGGTGTCGAGTTTTTAGATGTGTAATCTACAGCAGGGAATCGTATTAACACACTAACCAGAACTAACATGACTACCCTAAACTGCAAATCAAAAACCATAAATTTTAAACGGTTTTTATGGAATAATTCCACAATAGTATTTTGGAATAAAAAAAATTAAGTATTGTCTATTTTTTGTGCTTAGGTAGAGGTTTAAATAAAAACAAACTGACTGACCTAGTTTTTAATTAGGAGGCAAGAGAATTTATAATCTATGATGATTGTTACAAAATAGCACACAATAAATGAAACTTAAAAACACTTTAGTTGTGATTATTTACAATACACAATATCAAATAGAGCTAGACCTTAGATTCCTTTGTTATTCATGGACTATCAAAATTCAGGAATTCATCAAAAAACATCGCAAAAATGTAATTAAAAAATTTCGGATGTCCAGTTCCTGTACCACCCCTGTACGTATCGTTTTTTAGATAATTGGCCATACCCAATCGTTTTTGAATTCATTTCGAAAGAGGCATTATGCCATATCTCCGAAATTGACAGGAGTAAAAAAGATGATATCAGGTCATAAGAAAGTTAATACCAAGGTTAGTTTATATTTATAAGGTTGCGACACATCCTTAACTTTTAGGCGGTTCGAGGTCGAGGACGCAAGGAAGGGCACTCCACGACGAAAAGTTGGCAAGACTGGGTAAAATCAAAGCTAATGATCAATCCAGTGGCGTCAAGACTTTGCGCATTTCATTTTGCATTGTTTGGGAAGTGATATTTGTTGAAAGATGTAATTCCAAATGTTTTTTATTTAAAGTAAAAGAATAATTAAAAACTGTTGTGTAAACGGTCGCTCTACTAATACAATAAACTGTATATCTCCGGCACTGAACAACATGGCCGAAAAATGGGAGATGTGATGTCATAACACGTCAAAGCAATATGGCGGAATGTCGCGACCCTATATAGACCGACTTTGGTTAATACAAGCAATTGATATAATAAAAATTAGGGTATTCTATTTAAAAAAATTTAAAATTCTCTATCCTAGAGAGAAAACTATAAACTTGGCAACTTTGCAAAAATAATTTTTGAATCGCACAACATTTGGTTCATTAATACTTGACGGTTGCTGAGATAATCCACCGTTCCGGTTTTTTCTAACCCTGTATTATTATTTTTACTAAATCAGTATCACTAGTTTGCATTATAAGTATAATTTTTGATCCTTATTTATTTTGTATGAGTTAATATTTACAATACTTACTTTTTGTCTTGTCTTAGTAAAACATTTTCAAGTGCAACCGTAGCTGTTTTTCTGAATTTATATGAATACTCAATTCTTTCTTTTGCATTGTTAATGGCACTTTCAAATCCAACAGCCTGTACTTTTTGAGGTGGCATTCCCAACTTTATTCCGCTAAAATGTAATCATAACATTTATTAAATACCATATACAGGGTGACACCGGGAACTGCCGCGATGGATTTCTCAAAAGTACGCTTTGAAAAATTTTGAAAATTTGGGTACATTATAAAGTCAGTGCGGGACATACAACTAAAATAATTTAACAGCTCTTACCACTTCCGGTGATTCCGGAAGTTAATGTCAACTTCCTTATTTTAAATGGAACACCCCATATATTATTTATTTTTTAGATTCTGCGTAAAATTCTTAACATAATTTATGCATAATGTTCTATACCTATGTCCAACCGTTTTTGACTTATTTTAAATTTTATGTCAAAAATGACGTTTGCATAGCCATTACATAACCATTAATTTCTTCTAAACAAAGGCCTTTAATATGAGTTGGGGTTGGGTTCCTTGTAAAAAAAAAAAAAAACTTTTTAGTAGACTGTATCGATATTTTCACAATTAATAAATACAGAGTATTCAAAAATAATCGGTAAAAATTATAACGACAGAAACCTTCAAAGTAATTTTTTCAAATGGAAACCCCATCTTTTATTACCTTTTCCTATTAGGCATTAAAAATAAGGATAAGTTTGTATAAGGATGTCTATTCCAAAATTTATAGTTTTACAAATATAAACTATTTAATATTTATCTACTCTAACAATGCATTTAAGTACGGGTAGTTGGCTGTGACGCCGCATTTTGTTGTCAAGGTCAACTAGAAGCCAAACTAAGCCGTACTTAAAAGCATTGTTCCAATAGATAAATATTAAATTTTTAATATTTCAAAAACTATAGATTTTTGGAATAGACATCCTTATTTTTGATGCTTATTAGGATAAGGTAAAAAGATAGGGGTTTCCATTTAAAAAAATTACCTTTTAAGGTTTTTGTCTTGATAATTTTTAACGATTATTTTTGACCACTCTGTATTTATTAATTGTGAAAATTTAATACAGTCTGCTAAAGCAGTTTCTTTACGAAAAACCCAACCTCAACTCATATTAAAGGCTTTTGTTTAGAAGAAATTGATGGTTATGTTATGGCTTGCAAACGTCATTTTTGATATCAAATTTAAAATAAGTCAAAAACGGTTGGACTTAGGTATAGAACAATGTGCATAAATTATGTTAAGAATTTTACGCAGAATCTAAAATATAAATCATATATAGGGTGTTCCATTTAAACTAAGGAAGTTGACATTAACTTCCGGTATAACCGGAAGTTATAGAGCTGTCAAAATATTTTAGTTGTATCGAGAAATCGATGGTGGGACACCCTGTATTTAAGCAAATTTATAAATAAAACTGTAGAAAATATTAGGGAGGAGGTGGTGAAATAACAAATTAGGACAAAATACATGTAAAAAAATTGTCACACAGAAGTGATTATGATAAGAATAACATTGTAAGAATCAATTGCAGTAAATTTTCTCCTGTGTTTTTAAAGCAAAAATAGATATTACTTACTTGACCCAAGCTTGTCCAAAAACCGAATGGGCTGCTTCTCTGACTCCACTTACAATATCTTCTTCCTCTGATGTAACAGTAATCTCTAAATCCCCACCAGAATCTAAAAATAAACTACCAGTTTACTACCAATTTATTATTATACTTTTAATAAAGTAAATATTCTGTGAAATATGTTGCTAATATTGCACAGTTAAATTGCAAAACCATTTTTAAATATTAAAACTATAAATACCTTGCAACTTTTCCCATATAGGTATTAGGCTGGGTCAAAAAATCGACTATTTTAATTTTGACTTTTTACACTGAAAAATTGGTTCCTAGGCACCTCCAGGGAAGGCTTGGCAACGATAAGCTCTTAATTTTAATAGGAGATTCGCCTTATTACAGTTCTGCATATTTTTCTCAATCCTATACAAAAAAAATATATCTCACCCAGGGTTGGCAAAACAAAAAAGCCACCTAAAGAAGCCACTGGCTTTTTATGGGAAAAAACACTATAAATTTAAACAAAAAGCCACCACACAAAAATTCATACAAAAGTCCAGTAAACAAACTATTTTTAACGGAAATACGTAATTTATTGACATTAACGGCACTATAAATAATTTATAAAACTTAAAAATAAAACAGTACTTATTCTAAAATACTGAAATAACTTAGATAATGATAATACCCAATAATTTAACAAGTTTAAGAACTCTCTTTGGATGAAGCCTGTTTTTTAAGTCATTCCAGACAAATCTATAAGTATTAAATATAGTCTACAAAAAGCAAATGTTGCAGGACAACTATGGAGATGTAAAAAAATCTGTCATTTTAATTAAATTATTATCTTTTTTATTAAATAATTAAATTTAGATTTGACAGTTTGCCACCACTTACTATATGCTGGAATACTGTTTAATACAGAAGTTTCAAACAATGATTTTGAAAAACAGTTCAGTGTCTTTTATTCGTAACAGCCGGTAATTTTGTATGAAATCAGTAAATCATTCCAAAAGACATTTGTTTGTCTGCCGTCAATTTGCTAATTTGCCAATTTGATATTAAAATTTGAGGTGAGTACAGTCAAAAATTCAGAAAAACAAAAAATCCTTCAAAAACACAAAAACCACCACAAAACACAAAAAAGCCAAAATCCAGCCATCACTACACAAAGAGCCGGTTTTTTGCCAACCCTGATCTCACCATTTGTTATTCATACAGCAAAACTCTAAAAAAATTTTGTTGAAAATTAAACGCTCTACAAAAATTGTTTCCTACACATTTTAAATAAAGTAAAAAGGTTCAAGGTCAAAGATTAAAGAGTTTTAAAAAACATGACTTTTATCTTTGAAATTAAAAAAATTTCTGACCATTGACAATTGAGTTTCTACTATCTCTATCGAAAATTAAACGCCCCACGAAAATGGTTTCTTATACTTTTTGATAAACCCAAAGACAATTATAGTTTCACTATAGACTCCCAGAACAAAGCTAAATTTTTGATCATCAGTTTGGACAGGCTGAATTTATGAAGCGGCAAATTATACGTACTGTTTACGTGGTACTCGATGGATACCCGCTTCATAAATTCCACGAAGCGAGCGTCCAAGCTGATGACCAAAAATTTAGCATTGTTCTGAATGTCTATAGTGAAACTATAATTGTCTTTCATAAACCTAACCAATAAAAAGATATTCAAGGTCAAAGATTAAAAATTTTAGAAAAATAACTTTTTGTTTGAATTTTATAACTTACCTAAAAAGTATTAGAGACCCTTCTTTGTTAGAGCATTTAATTTCCAATGGAAATAGTAGAAACTCAATTAAAACTTTTTAGTAAGATACAAATTCAAAACAAAAATGTTATTTTTCTTAAAATTCTTTAATCTTTCACCTGAAATATCGTTTTAATGGTTAGGTTTATCAAAAAGTATAAGAGGCCTTTATTGTAGAGCCTTTAATTTTTTACAAAATTTTTATCTGAATTTTGCTGTATGATTAACAAAAGGTATTATATTAATTTTTTTTTATGGGACTGAAAAATATGCAAAACTGGAATAAGACGGACCATCCTATTAAAATAAGGAACTCAACGTTGCTAAGCGCACTCCAGATGTGCTTAGGAACCAATTTTTCAGTGTCAGAAGTCAAAATAAAAGAGTCAATTTTTTCAAACCGCCCTCACATGTATATATTTTTTTTTAGTTAAGTAGATAAAAACAAAATGGATAAATAAAATACCTATTTATTACCTACTTACAAATATATTCACTCATTTGAGGATCCAAGGTAGTGATAATTGAGTCCACAGAACTTTTGGCTTTTTCAACCATTTTTGTAACCACCTGACTTGAAAGAGCTCCTTTGACAAGCCCCAATAAGCTGCTAGGGGCTGCTACTTCTGCTTCAGGAGGTTGCACAGCTCTTGAATGTGTTGGGGCCTCTTGAGGTTTCCCTTTGTTTGGAGGGATAGCTGCACTAAAAATAATAAGAATAGTTTTGGTGTGACTTTAAAAACTACAAATTACACTCTTGAATGTTTGATATTTTGCAATGAAGTGGGCGTGTCAAATTTAGTGAGATTTAAAATTTTCAATATTTCAGCTTTGCTAGTTGCCAAGTTATGACAGGGCATTTTCATTAAAACCTTACAACAGTAGAGTAAACATCAGTGGTAAAAAGCCAAGCGGTCATCAGTTCTGTCTCACTTTCAAATATTCCCTTTTGCTTGCTTGCATACTATTTAAACGACGCGTTTAGAAATAAATAGTTGTTTCCGTCTTTATTTGTACGACGCTTGTGGCTTCTTTATAACTGGTTTTACTTTACTGAAGCCACTGTTCAAATAAGCCAACATCACTACTTAAAATTCTTCAGGTACCATTTTTTTAAAAATATTTAGTGGTTTTAAGATGCTTAGGCGATAACATACTTTTTACTAAAAGTTTAGTAGGTTATATCTTAGCAAATAGTAGATATAGATTTGGAAAATTTAAAAACTAGTTATTATCACTAACAACCAGTTTCACAATATTTGGTTAACACTAAACGTAGGTTTGTTACTATAACAACAATTAAATACAACAAATTAAATGATTGGTGTTGCCAAAATAGTTAACCCAAAAGTGATGGTAACCATATATTGTGAAACTTGGCATAAGTTATGTGACCTAAAACTGATTATTACCACATTTAACACAGTAAAATTGTCAGTAGTTTACCTAGATTACATGAATCTTACTAATTAGGTGTTCTTTATAGTTTTCTAAATAGTTTTATACAGGTTATTATTTACATAAATAGAGAAAAGTTAGTTACACATTTTAAATAAAAAAATAACCATTTTATTAAGTTAAACATACCTAAATTGTGTGGTAGGAAACTGATTAACAATCACAGGAGCTGCTGTTACAACTGCATTTGGATTAGTAGTAACAGTAGCACCCTGTAATTGTGTAGTAATTCCTTCAACATTCATAGGTACTTCTGGCTTAGCTTCAGGTGGACTACTGTTAGCTGAAGAGCTCCATAAGGTAAAATCTGGTATTGAAGAGGGAGGTGCTACATTTGATAGCAAATTTCCAGTTGACAAACTTACACTACTTGGTGATGGAATTGAATATGGTGAAGAAACACTGCTTAAGGTTCCTAAAATAGATATAGCCTAGTAGCCACAAATGTACAGGGTGGTTTTTTTTGGTTGGTATTATAGGGTACTTAATGGTAAGAGATACAAAAAACGAAGATACGTGTCCCGTCCTCTTTTTAGTGTTTAGTTTAATGGAGCAATTAGATCTACGCTAACTTGATTGGTTTAGAAGATACAGGGTGATCCTCAAAATTCGTCGATTTTTATTATGTCCTATTACTTGAACACTTATGGAGATAGAAAGAAACTTTAAATACAAAAGTTTTATAACTTTTTACGTAGAGTCCAGTGGCGTACATAAAAAATATATTTGTTTTAAATTTTGAAATATAACACAAACTTGCATTTTTTAAATGGGACACCCTGTATTTGAGTATCATAAAAAATACATTTTTGGTTGCGATTACAACAATATATAACACTTAATATTTTGCATTATTCTACACAGCAAAACTAACAAAAAAATATAAAAAATAGTTGGCCATGGATTGAATCAATATTCATTTATTTTTAAAGGCTGTGTATGTTAAAATTCAATTTAACAAGAATACTAAAACATTTATTAACCAAAACAATAACAACCACAGAAAATAGGTTTATTTATAATAGTACTTAATAATTTTTTGCGCTGGTGATTACAAGATGTGCTCAAATGCGCTCCATTTTTTCAATGCATTTTTGGACTCTACTTGTAATCAAACTAGTGGCGATATAGATGTAAATATTTGGTATTCTTCTGGTATCTATTTTTAAAAAACTTAAAGCAACTTATTTAAATTTTATTCAAAGCATACCAATTATTTACATCCATATCGCCATTACTTTGATTACAAGTAGAGTCCAAAAATGCATCAAACAAAATGGAATGCATTTGAACACATCTTGTAATTAATCACCACCGCAAAAAATTATGAAGTACTTAAGATAATTATTTAGTTGCTATTATAAATGAACCCATTTTCTGTCGTTGCTATTGTTTTGGTTAATAAATGTTTTAATATTCTTGTTAAATTGGCTTTTTAATATACATACCCTTTAAAAAAGAATGAATATTGATTCAATCCATTGCAAACAATTTCTTTTTTATTTTTTTGTTACTTTCACTGTGTATACCAATGCAAAATATTAAGTGTTGTCATAAAGTAACATACCTACAGATAAGAGAAACCATGGCATGCTAAAATTTTCGTACCGCTTTTGCGGCAGGTTGGCGGCAGGCTTGTCATTTTTTCAGTTTACACTTTAAAAGCGTCGGTCGAAGCCTCGCCTCGTGTAACATCAGCGGTGGGGAGATACGGCTTACTGAAATGACTAACTGGCGGTATTTCAACGAAAAACGGATAAAATTATATTGGGAGTTTTCGCATGACCTGTCCTTAAATCGGCTATTCCATGATAACTCTTATAATTTCCTTACTCTATGGTGTTGTATATTGTTGTAATCGCAACAAAAAATGCGATTTTTTGAGATACTCAGATACAGGGTGTCCCATTTAAAAAATGCAAGTTTGTGTTATATCGCAAAAATTAAAACATTCATATTTATTTTATGTACGCCACTGGATTCTACGTAAAAATCTCGATAAGTGTCCGATTAATAAGACAATAAAAATCGACGAATTTTGAGAATCATCCTGTATCTTCTAAACCAATCAAGAGAGAGTGGATCTAATTGCTCCATTAAACTAAACACTAAAAAGAGGAGGGGACACGAATCTTAGATTTCTTGTATCTTTTACCGTTTAGCCTGTACCCTATAATACCAACCAAAAACGACTCTGTACAGGTTGTACAAATATGGGCGTTTTTATTACAAAAAGCATGTTATTACAAAAGTTACAAAAAACTGATGTGGTTGTAATGGGCTTGATTTAGGAGAAACTAGGGTGAAACTAAAAATGGCATACTTAGAAGTGTAATAATATTTATCTTAAAGATACAAGGAGAAATTTAAAAACTGTCGTTTTTGATTTCCCCCTTTATGTTCCTTATTAAAAGAGATAGCCATAGAAAAACAATGAAGACAATTTTTGTAGAACTTATCATGTAGAATCTACAGAATATTTTACAGGGTTGTGTTAAAAAGTAAAGGTGAGAACATCATGTTTTTCTTATGGAACACCCTATATATTTTTTAGGATTTAAATTCTTTAGGCTATTCCTGATATTAAATATATAATATACCCTTAACCTATCTTTTTAGTTTTAGAGAAAACAGTGTTTAAAAAGGTCCAGACGACGATACAATATCCATGAAACTGTTTATTGTGAGGTCGTTCGGACCTTTTTAAACTCTGCTTTCTCCAGAACTAAGAAAGAATTTAAATCTTAAAAATATATAGGGTCCATTTAAACAGGAAGTAGTATTATAATGGTATCTAAAGATAAAGTCTTAAAAAAACCTATTTTAAACTTTTAAATTTTTATGTTCATTTGTTTTTCCCATAAAACTGCATATTGTGCTGTACTTTGGACATTTTCAAACGCCATTTTCTCTAAAACCAAAAAAGTTAGGTTTGGATATATTTAACATTACAGGAATGACCTGTAGAATTCAAATCCTAAAAAATATAGAGGGTATTCCATTTAAAATATCGAAGTTTATATTACTTTTGGTTAAACCAGAGGTAATACACAAATGCTATTATATCTAAAATTGGCATCTAGTCGTCCATAAATTTGAAAACTATACGATTGCCCTGAAGAAAATAAATTGCTGAATAGTAATTTCATTGTCACCCGGTATAGCACTGTTTTCAATTACAAACAATTACAATTTAGATTAAAAATAATTTAAATAAAAATACCAATCTATACTAATATTATAAAGAGGTAATGTTTGTAGGGGTAATCTTCGAAAATACTGAACCGATAAAAAATTCTTGGTAATTTTCTAGAAACCTGCGGCAACTCCGATTTTAACGAACTTTGGTACACGGGGGTTTTTTGGGGCGCTGATCACGAATCTAAAAGAATCTTTTGGCGGAAACGTTTCTGTTCTCGAGATATTCATCATGAAAGTTCAAATTTGAACTAAGCTGATTTTCACTATCTTCCCCTTCTTTTGCACACAATTCTTGATTTAAAGCTAAACTGTCACAAAATATTTGATTTTCACCTTTTAAAACCACGTTTTTCTACGTTTTTTACATTATTTTTGCATTAAATTGTGTGGCTTTTCTTTGATAATGCAGCAACCATACATACACATTGGGCTTCATGGCACACTGGGATTAAAATGATTCAAAGTATAGCTATGCAATTTAATGCAAAAATAATGCAAAATACATAAAAAATGGGTTTTAAAAAGGTGAAAATCAAATATTGTGCGCCACTTTAGCTTTAAATCAAGAATTGTATGCAAGAAGAAGGGGGAATATTGTAAAAATAGGATTAGTTTAAATTTCAAGTCTGATGATGAATATCTCCAGAACGAAGCGCCCCAAAAACCCCGTATAACAAATTTCGTCAAAATGTTGCCGCAGGTTTTTAGAAAATTACCAAATTCTTTCACAATCAGAAAGCTATACTACTCAGGAGTGCTATAGGCTATATTTCATTATCATTGAAGTTTAGAAAAAAATATAATTAATGCCCAATGAAGTGGGGACAGGTAAAAATCCAGATAATTATAAATATTTAAAAACTAGAGGAGATAAAGGACTTTGTTAATTGTTATCATAGTGACCAGAGCTAATAATTAGTAAATAAATATATAGGGTGTTTCATAAGAAAAACATGAAGTTATCAACATAAGTTTTATTTCAATCCTGTATAAAAAAATCAAACACTTTCTGTAGACTCTATATCATAACTTCTACAAAAATTGTCCTTATGGTTTTTCACTATCTCTTATAATAAAGAATATAAAGGGTAAAATCAAAAGCGACATTTTTTCAATTTTCACTTGTATCTGTTAGATACATAATTTAATTAAAATTCTAGATAAGCCATTTTTAGTTTCTTTAAAATTGAGTCTTGAGTAGCACTTACATTGTTTTTTTAATAATCCCAGTAATAATTGAGATAGCCCTTTAAAAGAACCATCTTTTCTCATCCTGTACTTTTGGTAAGTTTGTGCTAGTAGGAAAGTTTAAAGTTTTTTTATAAATTGACTGCTATTCAGGGGAGTGTAGAGTTGGCCATATTAACTAATCGCATCTCAGAATAATGTGGGTTTTGGTTTTAAAAAAAATTATTAAAATAATTGGTAATATATAATTCGATAAAATTATAATTTTTAAATTGGCATCCGGTGATACAATATAACGTCCCTAAATTTAAAAACTATCCGGTTGCATTGAAGATAATAAATTGTTGGATAGTAATTTCGTTGTTACACTTTAACTCCTGGGGAGGTTTGGGGACGGTCTAGAAGGTGACTAGGAGGTCAAAATTATTTTTATTCGTCAAGATCAGTTTTAGTGCACCCAATCACGTAGGAATGCATATTAATTTTGTTTTTAATAATAAGTTATATTTTACCCTTCTTGGAGGGTGGTGGGGAAAAATTAAACGGATAAAATTTATTTTTATTATAATATATCGTTTAAGCACCCCAAATTACTAAGAACTAGTGGGGTCTACCCTCTAGGTCTTGACTTTTATTTTTTTGTGGGGTTGTTATCAAACTATGTCATCACATATGAGCTGTTGACCATTGGGTTTTTGTAAGGCTTTAGCTAAAAAAGTGTTAAAGTAACATTTTGTTCAATGTTAAAAATCAAATCTGCACATTTTTTTCGGTTTTATACTTACCACTACTTGCTTGCTCAACGGATTTTTTATCTATAATTTCAAAAGAAGTTCCGTTTGAGTCATCTTTATCCATTTTTAGCTTTTAGCAGTTTTTATTTTCTATTTTACAGACTCAAAATTTTATTAAAGACTCAGCAAAGTAAATCCAACCAAAATATGCCAACATAAACAAAATCCATTTGACAATTCTGTGACACATAAACATTACGTCAAATGAACACGAAAACTACGTACCTTTATTAAATCGAAAACGCTTATATTGTTTAATAATTTAGGGTATGTACAGTTTTCATTCTTGGTTATGCAATTCGAAAAAAGAAACATATATTTTAACTACACAATATCTATGTTTAAATGTATACCCTTTTCAACATTGATTATAATTTTGTTTATAATGATAATTTGAAAAAGAGGAAAATACTCACCATTCTTGTTGCACCAGTGTAAAACTAGTTCCCAATGGTTTTCGCTATTGGTGTTATTCCAAAATTTGCCTAATATTTTAGTTACATTTTGTATCTTTGTTTTGGCTAACTTCCCATTATTGCTTTGTCGCTTGTCGCATTGTCAATCCGCCATTTTTAGAAGCGCGCGTGAAAGTGGAAAGGCCGGTAATTTTATTATTTTAGAAAAAATCTATAACTAAAAAAAATCTAAATTGATTTCACGTAAGTACACGATGAATAGTTTTGAGTAAAGTATTGATTGAGTTTCAGTTTCTGGGTTAATTAGTGGAAAAATGTGCGCAAAGTATGTATTTTCTTTAGTGTATTTTTGATGCACCATTTTTTTCCACGTTTTAAAACCTTTTAAGTGACCATTTTTCTATTTTTTAGTTGGCTTTTAATTAATCTTATAAGTACTTTACTTAAGTACAGCGTTTAAGACAATGTGGTAATCATAATTTACTTAAAACAAGGACATAGTTATAAAACCAACTCTTGGTTAACTGTTCTCTATAAACTGTTAATTTTTATACTTCTAGCATTTTGTTTTCAAAAGTCTAAGGCTGTTAGGCCAATATCATTGTTTATTTTTTCTATTTCAGTGTATTTAACACATTATTGATAGAAAAAAACATAAATTTCAGTAAATTTCTATTTTAATGGATTTTTATACTTTTGACCTAATATAGTAGACCTGCTCGAATCTTATAGTTTTTTCAGCCCTTTCTAGTTATATACTTTTATTTGATTTAATGAACTGTTAGTATGTATAATTATTAGGTGGCCCTTATTTAGGGTATGTTTAATTTGTTTTTAATGATAGTTCTGAATATATAGGTTCAAAATATATGGAAAAAAAATCATGTCAAATTACAGTTCTAAATTTTGATATTAACCTGTCTTTCACCACAGCTAAAGTGTAAAGTGAAATAGTAATTTTTAAGTTATAATAATTCTTGTTGCAAATTTAACTCTCTACAAAAAAAGGTCTCATTGATTTTTGACTAACTTAATTGGTTCAAGAGTTATTTGATGTTAAAATCATCCATTTTTGATGTGTTTTTTTGTTATTTAAATTTAAATTAATTAAGATAGCAAAAATCATTAGAAACAGTTTTTGTAGTGTCAAATTTGCAACAAAATTTTAAAGTAATAACAGAGGTTATTCCATATTAATTTACACAACACTTTGGATGTCATGGGGGTCGCGTTAATATTAAAATTAAAAGCTGTAATTTGGCACAATTTTTTTAATATAGTGGAACCTATTCAGAACTATTGTAAAAAAACAACATACACTAAATAAGGACCACCCTAACATTCACACCTTACATTACATAATTAAAAAACTAATTTTAAATGCTCCCATAATGTTATTAATCAAGGATATCTTAATATGAATTTATTTTATCTCTATCTTTATGTGATTGTGAACATAAATAAATATTTATCTATTTATCTAGCTATTTATTCTTGAGAAAACTTATAGCATGAACAGACATGAAAAAGTTGTGGATTCCATATCTGCCCTGCTTAGTTAAAACATCCTAACTACAAAATTTTCACTTTTTGTTTTTTAACTTATATTGGCATATAATTAGGATATAGGTGTTTTAGTCTGTATTAAAAATTTTACTTAAATTTTCTGATTTTTCAAATGCAGCTAAAAAAATTAAAATGGCCATATTTTTTAATCAAATTAATAATAAAAATAAAATACCTAGCGATGATTTACTGAATTTAAAAAGCATAGGAGAATATTTTTTATGCTTCATTTATTAGGTAGGTTAGGTAATATTTTTTTAATTAATAGTATAATGGCCTTATATTTAATCTGGGCTAACAGTGTAACAAAATGCTGGGAAAACCAAAAATTACTTTGCTTGTATTTTCTAATTCATAATAAAGAACTTGGTTATAAATCCTTTTTACAGAAAATGGCCGATAATGACGATTTAGACAGTGGCAACCCTTTACTTGGTGGAATGGGTGAGGACCAACTGGATACCTTTGATGAAACAAATGGTGTGCATGATGAAAATTTGCTAAACGATACTGATGGTGATGGAGCTGCAGGTGATGATCCTGAATTGGAAGCTATAAAAGCCAGAGTTAGGGAAATGGAGGAAGAAGCTGAGAAACTTAAACAGTTACAAAGTGAAGTAGATAAGCAGATGAATATGGGTAGTCCACCTGGCATAAGTAAGTTAAATTTCACCAAACTTTGGTTTGCTTTAACTTGTACAGTATTTTTTTAAAACCATTTATTCCTCCCAGTTTCATACATAATACTGAAAATGGCTTAATTATTCATATTTTTAATGTTTTAAATGTTTTGTTTTTAGCAAGCCCTCTAAACATGTCAATTGAAGAGAAAATGGAAGTGGATAATCGAAGTATATATGTTGGTAATGTAGATTATGGTGCCACAGCAGAAGAATTAGAACAGCATTTCCATGGGTGCGGGTCTATAAACCGTGTCACGATCCTGTGTAACAAGTATGATGGGCATCCAAAGGGATTTGCCTACATTGAGTTTGGTGATCGAGACTCTGTGCAAACAGCTATGGCAATGGATGAGTCACTGTTCAGAGGAAGACCTATTAAGGTTAATATGATTTTATATTAAAATGTGTTCTGCTTTATTTGTTTAATCCCATAAATTAAAGGAACCTGGTATAAGCAAAACTATTAGTATAGGAGGTAGCCACATTCGCGAAAAAAATTTAGGTCAGCTGATTTTTTGACCTGTTGTTCTTCTTTCTCTTCTAGATAGACCCTGGTCTATCTGGCCGGGCCCTAAAAATAAATAAAAACAATTGAATAACCTATTGCACTGAAGATATATCATCTTCAATATCCGAAAAATATTCTTTAGTAATTTTAATTGATCAATTAATCAAACTTTTATGGAGAAGCCAACAGCTGTACAGTATTTTCTTAAAACTATTACAGGACATTTTTTAACACAAACAAAGCGGCTTTGCCAGATTGCAGAAACAACTGATAATTCAATATTGCACTTTATGTTGAACTTTTTAAACATTCGAAAACAAACTGGGTTATCACTAATTTTATTTATGTTTTGAAACCATCTAAAAATCAAATTTAAAACAGAAAGGTGTCTAACTAAATAAGTTGGTGCCATATAGAGTGTAGTCCATCAAGTGTGCAAGAAAATGGGAAATGTTTTATTTGCAATTTATTAGAATTTTTATTCCTTATAAGAGTTGGTGCATGTTCTTAAAGTGTATTAATAGTAGTAAGTTTAATAAGGTGGTGAAAGGATATACAAGGAAGTGCAAAATCTAAAACTGCTTAAGAGTAAAGTAACCTAGTTTTTAACAATACACCAAAATGTTAAATATAAAGGTCATTTAATTCAAAAAGTTATGCTCAAATACAAAAAGCCATATTTTTACCATAAAGATTTCAAAATAATTTTAAACCACAATTTCGTCATTTACATCACTGTTTATAAAGTCGCGAAATTAAATTAATGCTTTTAAAATTATTTAATTTTATTTTCATGGGAAAATTTTGACCTTACCCTGTATAATACATATTTTTAAGATTCTGATTTAATACTTCTATAAAGCAGTTATAACCAAATTACTTTTAAATGAATTTAATAAAATCGAACTGAATTTGTAAAACAAATATGCTAATAATTTGCATAAAAACTTCCTGATTTACCATACAAAACTGTTTTCAATAAATCAAAATTATTAAATAAATAAATTAAATTTTCAATGGAGGCTATGACTTGGTATTTTGGAAAACTTAATTGAAGTTACTTTCTATTTAACATTTTGGTGTATTTTTAGAAATTAGGGTAGTTTACTCTTAAAAGTTTTTTTTGTTTTGATCCACTCTGTATAGTCTTTCGCCCAAATAAGCTCAGTCGGCATGATCTACTATAAAAATAACCCCCTAAGAAGATTAACTCTGTAGTCGGGAGAGCACGAGTCGTATTGTGAAGGTATAATACGAACGTGCTCTCCCGACTACTTTTTATCGTTTTATTGCAGGCAATCGGCTTTTTAAGGAGTTTTTTTTTATTAGTAGATCATGCCGACCGGAGCTATTAGGCGAAAAAACTATATATCCTTAGACTTTTAATAAACTAACTACTGCTTATACAGTTTGAGACCATTCACCACTTTTAAAGGAAAAGAGTCGACAAAATCAAATATAAAGTTTTCCATTTGTTCCACACTTACAGGACCATAATGTTGATTTTTTTAAAATTTGAAAAAAAATCTTTTAAATAGTTCTGTATGGTCCAGAACTTAATGAGCAACCATTAGATTGGAATAATAAATTGCATTTGTCACCTGTAAGGATTGATATAAAAATGTAATTTTTGCTTAAGAGTAAACCTCTATTTTTGATAACATCAAAAATTGTTATAAAAAAGATATTTAGGGATTAAAAATAAGTTTCCAAAATGCGGGCCTGTTCAGTTACATGTTTTTTTTTTTTTTTTTTTTGATATAGGTGAAAATTTCATCTATTTCATAACTCATAATTTCATCTTTATTAATCATCTAGATTTAATATATTTTTTTAGATTATTCTATATAAAAAATTTATTTCGGGTTGTCTTGTACTTAACTCTTAAGCAAAATCACTCTTGTTTTTTCAAACCCCATAAATGACTGATACAATTTGATATTTGATGGTTGTCTAAGGTTTTTACCATGCAGAACATTTAATAAACCATAATTTTTTTCCTAGAATTATTTACAAAGTTTTCCATATCACCCCAACTTAAATTTACACACTATCTAACTTAACTTCTTAAATTATTTCATTGAACAAAAATTCATCTACTTTTCTTTTCTTAAATGATGTTCATGTATTTAGGCAAAAATTTTATATTCTTTTGAAAATGGAAAACTTGTCTAAGTTTCTTAGGCTTTGACTAGCTCTTAATCGTCATTTTTCGAAGATATGTTACTATTGACCACCAGTTCCAAAGCAAGTAAATTACAAAATATGTTGTAGCTGGTTTTTTTGTTTAAAGCTGCAAAAAATTTTAACGATAATATAAATTTTAGTCTTGAAAAGTTAAGGGAAATAACATTTTATTTTAATTTTAAAGGTTAAGAGGCCACATTAGGAACAAGAGTGCAACCTGTTAACATTTCCTTATACATTTTTTTAAGTTTTACTTCCTATTATTTATTATTGTATTTTTTTACTGTTTTTTTATTTTGTTCTTTATTTTTATACATAGAATAAATTATGTTTAGCGTTTTTTAGTTATTTTATTTGAAAGCTATTGTTACCTTTTTGTTAATTAATAATTATAATAATATTTTGTAAATTAGTTTTTGTTTTAGTTTACCTTATGCTGTTTCTATTTTTGGGCTAAAACTTGTAATTTTAAAAGGACTCGATCTCTACATTTTTAGGTCTTATAGACGAGGCGGATATTTCGCACCATACTGATGGGTAGTAAGGAACCAATCCACTTTTTTAGTGTTACATGTTTACTTTTAACACACTTTCCTAAAAAAGAAAGGAAATAATGGCAAAAAGAAAAAAACCAAATGCAGGACAGAAAAGATACATTTAAATAGTTTTATACCAAGTAACAATTTTTGACCATAATTAACTTAGATTATAAACTAGAGTATGAGCTGATGTTTGTGAGTGAGTGTTTCCATAGGAATTCATAAAAAATATTGTTCTGACATCCGTTTAAGTGTTTTCAGAATTTAGAATAGATTTTTTTTAAGGTGGTGTAATTTTTACATCAATATTTAATATTTAAATTATATCGATTTGTAATGTTACAGATCACCAAGCTTAGAAAGGTTCCATGTCATATTTTTATCATAATAATTGATAGAAAATATTACTTGACTAAAAAATGTATAAAATATGTGTGTACAATTTAATAAAGATCAATAAAATGATTTGGGTATGTGCATTGTCTTTAGATGCAGGATAATTTTATATACGCTACTCTTAAGGTAAGGACCTAGTTTTTACAATATATGTAAATAGTTGTAGCAAATTGACTCTTGAATTAACCTTTAATTAGGCGAGAAAAATACAGGAATTGGTCGTATGGTGTAGAATTAATACACCAAAACACATTTTTTAAATTTCTTTATGTTTTTAATATTTGTTATAGAATTTGGTGCAATGATTAAACATTCTTTTTGATTCATAAATTATAGATTTGAATCATGGTTTTGAATGTGGTATAGATCAATGCTAATAAAGGTATTTTGATTAAAGCAATTTTAGGCAAACCATTTTTAAGATATCTGATTTGCGCAATCACTTACTAAAGGTTTCAGCACTTTACACAGAAAAACAAATATGTTTTAGAATTAGATGCTTATCTTTGGGTGTGAATCCCAAGTGATTTTAGGGAATAAAAGTTTCCAGTGGACCCATGTCTTAAAAATAAATATATTTTTTTTTTAGATAAGGTGAAAGTTTTAAAAATAAGCTTTGTTACCACTATGTATCTGTTAGTGGTTTGGAACCAGGACATAGGTTTATATAAATTTTCTAAATCAGTAGATTTAGGCTCCTCATAAAGATTAAAGACTAATTCTGGAAACACCCTGTATAGTTTAGACCTCGTCATACAGAAAGTGATTTTTTAAAATCCAGGATATCTCTGAACTACCGCTTCCAAATCCACATTAACAATGAAGAACTTTTTTATGTAATATATGGTAAAAGATAATATTTGTAAAACAGCGAAAATACGTAAAGATAAATTTTTACTTATAAGGCACTCAGGTGGCGCCCTCTTCAAACTAAACGGCAAATTATGATCATAAAAACCCATATCTTCCACTTAAAACCCCTTTTAATGGGAGATAATAGTAGACTGGCATACTAACAAATTATTTATAAAAACTAAAACCAGAATATATTTTTGACACCTTCTATCTTCTAAAAGCAATCTAGTTTTTGACTAAGGTAGTTGGGTTAGATCGTCATACTTTTGACTTGAATCTGTGGTGCTTTTTTCCGCACCTTTCAGAGACCTTCTGCAGACATATTATATTTATCTTGGTGTTACGTGGTAATGTATTTAATTGTATATTTTTAAAATATCTATACCAATTTTAGAAAGGAACTTGGAAAACAAATAACGATATTTCTCATGATCAAATAAATGTTTTGACTAAGACTGTCAAAGCATACCAAGGACATCCTTCTGCTAAGATACACAGACCCGTAGAAGAAGAAATTGTTTTTTTTTAACAAACTGTGATGTTTTTTTTTAAAGATTGGTTTACAAGATACACCGTTGCGCCTAATTACGGGTTAAATATATTATATTGAATATTGGACAAAAAGTTTAAGACTAACCCTAGAAAAATTACCCAAGATATATTATCCATGAATCTTATGAACATTTCATTTTATATTTTTTAGTGCTCAGAATTTTAATGTGTATCATAACTTCAAAACTATTGCACCAATCATTTTGAAATTTTTACCACCATTTCGTTACATAATTAACAAGGTCATGCTGGAGTTTTTTTATTTTGTCAATATTTCTAATGTTTATAAAATTAAATAGGCATATCTTTTCTCTTAAAAATAGCGTTTTTCGCTTTACCCTTCTAGCGCTTCCAAGAAAAAAGATCACTTAACGAAATTTTCTTGCTTACAATTTAGTTTATTTTGTATTACTAAAGTCTACAAATTTTCATGAAAATATACCGAAAAATTTAAAAGTTAGGAGGAAGTCCTGAATTTAGATACACCCTCTATTTTTCGTTAGAAATAATTCCAGTATTTTAGCCATAATTAAAAATACCGAATTATCCATAAGATCAATTATAATTATTAAAGCTACTTTTTATTTTAGGTCTCGTTGATGCTTAAGACTCCTAAAGGAACTCGCAAAAATAAATACCCAGTTTTAAACAACAATATAATATTTTTAATTTTAAAATATAAAGGAAAATAATCATAAAATATAGATAAGAGAAAGTAACTATAATAAGTTTTTTTAAAAATAATACTAAAAATCTAATCTAAAGCTCCATAATGATATGAAAAAAAATAAGCAATATAGCTGCTTAAATTTTATTCTTTTTTTTTTAATAATTGTGCATCAACAAAATCTCTAGGTGAAATTGAAATCAGAATGTCCAAATATAATAAAAGGCCCAAGTTTAGGTTAGTTTTTGGTTTATAAAAAAGGGATGGAAATAAAAATTAAGTAGCCTAAGAATCTTGATCTTTGGTCCTCTTAGATTGTAGCGTACAACCACTGCGCTATCAAAGGCTTATTCTAAACAAAGAAAAATCACGTTAAACAGCAAAATTAGATTCGAGATTCCTATAAAGAAAAAATAATTCTAGAGTTTCTGTCAACGCACCATTCAGCTTTGCTGCTTATGTATTACTGCCAAAATTGATCCATATTCAAAAATTCCACCCATATTTATCAGATGAATAAAAAATGGCATTTCTAAGTGAAATTTTATCCCAATATTGGGTATTTTAATTTAAAAATAAAGTACTCCGGTGTTGCATTTGGCATAAATTAAAATTCCGAGAAAAATATATTAAAAAAAATATACACAACAGTTTTAAAAACAGAGTGGATAAGAAAGCAAAAGACTCTCAGTATGGATTATATTTACTTGTGTACATACGGTGTATCTAAGTAAGTTGGAGTCATATAGGAAACTTTTTTAATATTGATTTTATGAAAAAAATCTTTATAAAAAGTTCTGTATGGTCCAAATCTAAAAAGCAACCATCAGATATAATTGTATCCGTCATCTACGAGGTTTGGCCAAAAATGTTTTGGCTTAAGAGTAAAGTACCTGTATTTTTGATAATATCAAAAATTGGTATAAAGAAAAGATGTTTAGAATTAAAAATTACTTCTAAATATGCAATTTTGTTTATTTATAATAAAAAACTGATTTTTGTTTTCGGCGATAATGGTGAAAATTTAGGTTTGTACATTAGTTCAATACATTTCATGATTATAAATGTCAAAGGACAGTTTTAAATAAACTTCTTAGATTTAGTGTTATTAAAATAAGAAAAATATGCAATGCATTAATGTACAAACTTAAATTTTCTTGATTTTCGCAGATAAAAAAATGGAAATGAACAAAATTGCATATTTTAAAGTTATTTTTAATTCTAAACATCTTTTCTTTATAACACTGCGATATTAGCAAAAATACAGGTACTTCACTCTTGACATTTTTGGCTAAACCTCGTAGACGACTGACACAATTTGATATCTGATGATTGTATTAGGTTTGTTCCAGCTGGCTGTCAGAAATATTTGCAACCGTTCGGATTCTGCGCACGTAAATGTGTCGTTCGAGCAGTGCCATGTTTGTAACATTATACAGTTGTTTGTTGTTCCAGCAGTAGTTTTAAGATGTTGGAAACTGTTTGAAAAGTACCTCAATACAAGAAAACCTTGGCCAAAACACTTAGTATGTAAGACCAAACCAACCTAGATATAAAAAAAAAAACAAGAAAACCTTTCTTGTATTGACGTATAAGCAGTATGCAAGCCTTGTTTATTTTTCTTTCCAGCAGAAAACTGTTGCCAACATTTCTGACTAATGTTTGTAACAATTTCTGCGTTTTACGATTGTTGCTAACATAGCTTCCAACATTCTGCTGGAACAAACCTATTATAGGTTTTGGACCATGCAGAAGTTTTTATAAATAATATCTTTTTTCATAAAATTAATAGTAAAAAAATCCCATATGACGCCAAGTTAGGTAGACACATTGTATGTAGCTAAACATGCATTAAAAAAGACGATACAAACTATTGAAAATTGACTAGTAACAGCAAACAGTTCAAAGGAATATCTCGCTTACTTATGAAGTAATATTTTAAAATTTTGCATATTTTGACAGAACTACATTATACAAATAATATTGCCTTATACCTAAGTTAAAGAGTAAATGAAAAATTTAAATATTCACGTACAATATTCCTCTTACCACACATGAGAAACACCCCTTTGGCAAAATTGTAAAGCTCTAAGCTTTTTACATATTATTTTTTCCTAAGTTAGATTATACAGGGTGATTCTTAACCATACGCATAAACTTGGGAAATTACTACTAAGGACAAATAATGACTAATAATGAAAAAAAAGTTAGTAAAATATTTTTACTTAGGGGAGATATTTAATTTATTTATTTATTTGCCAACGGATTACACAATTTTTACATTAAATTTTTTATTTATTATTTTAAATAAAACAAAGAACGTACATTTTGAGCACAAATAATACGTCTTGATGAAAAAATGTGTTTCCATTATTAGTAATTATTTTTCCTCAGAATTTAGGTTCTTTCTTTATTACAAAATGATTAATTATCTCTTCCAATTAAACATATTTTACTCACTTTTTTTTACATTAGTGTTTGTCCTTAGCAATTATTTCCTAAGTTTACGTGTAAAGACTAAGAATCATCCTGTATAAAAAATATTCTATTTTTAGACAAACATTTAGAGCTTTTTTTTACAGCAATTCTAAGATTTGTTCATTTAAATCTGCCCCAATTGTTAAATAATCCATTTATGGCGTTTAACAGTAGTTCCTTTTAATTGTCCAGCACAGTTATATTTATCTTTGTATAACTAAACACAACAAAATGTTTTTTACTTACTCCGTGTACATCGTCGTCATACAACGACATCTTTATGCCTGAATCCGATTTAACCGATCGGATAAAACTTAATCCAACAAAAAATTGCGATATACACGTTTCCGATTAAGTAAAAGATTGGATTGAATGCCGTAAGTCAATTCTTGTTTTTCAAGTGATTTGAACTGAGTTCAATGCGATCGTGGGTTCTATTTGAACGATATTCACGGATTTGAAAAAGGTTTAAAAAATGACAGTTAAGTGAAACAGCTGATAAGTTGAAGAAAAGAAATATTGGGAAATAAAATAACCTTAAATTTTGCTAAAATATTTTAATAGTGTTTCTTTAGTGGTTTTTGTTATCATTTGGTGTATTTTTTTATTAGATGAAATGAATTGGAAAATACCACAAAAGTAAAGTTAGAAGTTTCTTTTATTTCTTTGCTCTCTTTGTCAAATTAAAAAGGTTTTTGAACCGAATTATCTGCATCCGATAAAATCTAAGACGAAAAGAACAGTAGAAGGTTCAATGCGATCCGTCCAATCGGATTCGATAGTTACAATGTACCCTTACTCACTGAATCAAAAATATAGTTAATAGCAAAATCTTTTCCACAAAGAATCTTAGAATTAGACATTTACTATGTCTCGAGAATAATGGTACATTTAATTTTAAATTTATTGGCTAGATACAGGGCCGGATTTTATTCACTTATTTATTGATGAGGACCTTTTTTTGGTACAAAATTTTACTTTCAGGGGACCCCTACACCTCTAAATTTGGCCCTGGCTAGATATAAAATTCAGCCAAAAACATTAAATTTTACTAATAAAGTAAAAATAAAATTTAAATAATTAGATGATCGATAGATACGCCTATGAATTAAAAAAAGTAGATCAAATGAACAACTCTTCAGAATAGATAATAATAATGCTTTAAAACATGATTTAATATTCGTAAAATAAGTTTATACATTTTTTTTTAAATGAGACTAACCACTTTTACTAGAGATGAGCGTTGTTTTAAATGCCTACGATAATACATATCACAAACATGAGAGCTACTTAAGCATTAAAAGCGGAATTTAGCAGGCATTTGAACTACTTAAAGTTACAGTTTATTAACAAGTGCTTAGAGAATAATTAAATATCGTCAAGAGAAAATATTAAAAATATTTTATGATTATAATAAAATAAGCTGGGCCTCACGTCATTGATAATTAAAGTAAAAGCTACGCTTACACTATATTTACGTTTGACGCCATATCATTTTTATTAGTTTATACATTTATTGTATGGATTTAATATAAGTTAAAAAGGGAATAAAAGAAAATAAAGAACATTTCACACGGTCACCCTCTGCAGTCAAGTGTACCTTAAATAGATTGAACCACCTTCATTTAGCAATAAATGTGTATATTTTTATTTTTCTAAACACTTCTTGAGTGTCTAATAACCAATGAGTGATATCCAAAATAACTAGATTTATCAAAAGATGAGTGATACCAGACATTAAAAGCTCGCGGTCTACTGTACCTAATATTTTTGAATTGCAAAAATTCTTGGATTTAATTTTTTATTCATACAAAAATAAAACAAATTTTTTAATGCCTTTTTATATTTTGGCAAATATTTCATAAGTGATTTAAAATATCAAATGCGATGAAACATTAAGACAAATCATAGAAAAACAATGAAAACATTTGATTGTCATTTTAATTTGTAATCAATAAAATATATTATTAGTGGTTTTACAGATATAGACTATATTAAATGTAAGTACTAAAATCGAATTAAATATGTTCAAAACGATCAAGGCGTATTAAAAATGAAACAAAAATTTATAAATAAAAAAAAAAAAAATTTGTACCACTTTAAAAATAAAATTTAATGGACCTACTTTAATACCTTGTCTATTGCTTTATGGTCCAAAAGTTAACATCCTACAAATTTAAGATCCTTTAACATTATTTTCAAACTAATTTACATCTTGTAGAACCATACTTTCTATAGGGTGGTGTAAAGTATACACCATCTTTGGTAAGTTTTTTGCTAAATCAAGAAACACTGGACTACTGAGGGCTATGTTTTTTGCAGGAGTAATAGACAATCTAACAACTAAAAACAACTTCGTAGTGCATTTTTTGATATGAAAGACCAAACAAATATTTTAAAAACTGGAGCAGTATAATTTAATCATGTATCAAACTTAGGATATCGTTTATACAGTGTGTCTACTTAAGTTTACCAAACAAGTTATTTCTTATAAAAAGTTCTGCATGTTTAAAAACCTACAATTTAACCATCAGATATTGTTTCTTTAGTGATATAGGAGGTATCCCAAAATTTTAATTTTGCTAAAGAGGAAAGTACCGTTATTTTTGACAGTATCGAAAATTTTTATGAAGAATAAATTTTAAGGATAAAAATTAGTTTCAGATATGCAAACTGGTTTATTTTCAAGAGTAACTTTTTTCTATTTCTTAATGGGATAACAATTAAAATTCAAGTTTGTACATTAGTTCATACTTATTTCGAAATGTAATATATGTAAAGAAAGCTTAAAAACTGTCAAGACAGGGAAAAGCCACATTTTCTCTTAAGCATAATTCAGGTTTTTGATACATCTTATGCTACTAAGAAAAATGATTATTTTAATGTTTGATTTTCATGTTTTAGAAATTTTAGACCATGCAGAACCTTTTATAAAGAATATCTTTTTTTTCATAAAAATAATAATAAAAGTTTTCCATATGGTGCGGGCTTAAGTAGACACACTGTATATAGACTAAAATAGATTAAAAAATAGATACTGGGTTTCTGCCTAGTAATATAAATATAAAACATCGGAAAGACCTCATTAAAGTGAGAAAAAAGGCCATTTAATGTGGGCTTTTGACTGACACTTTATACAGGGTTTTCAAAATTCACTACAAATATTGAAAGTATCTATTTTCTTATAAATAGATATCCTAAAATGCACCCCTTCAAGCTACAGCTATTATAGGTTACTTACTTTAGGCAATGTATTTTTGATTATCGTAAAAATGGTAAAAACTAATTTTAGGAGTGATTGAGAGGGACAAACACTGTTGACGACCAAAATTTTATGGGTAGGATAATTTAAAAAAAAAAAAAACAAGTTGCAAATCAAATGGTAATAGGATGTGACAGCTTGATTTAGTTATGATTATTTATGTTATTTATTAGTTAGTTTTTTTTTGCAGAAAAAAGCGCAGCTTTTCTTAGCGTAGCTCAAAGGGGGTGGATTTTAGGACATATGTTTATAGGGAAAAAGTGGTATCTTGACCTCAAAAATACGCCCCTAAAATATTTTTATTGAATTTTGAAACACCCTGTATGTACTTATGTTTCACAAAACTGGGGGCATATTGTGGAAGTATTAGAAATCGTTGGTGTTAATACACTTTTTACATTTCGGGAAATCGCCAATAGGAATGTAGATGCTGCTATTCTTTGCAGATATCCTCTAGTCAGGCAATGGCTTTGGCCTCCGGTAGAAACATCTCCCAATATTTAACAAGCTAAAAATAAAAAAATATATCATCTTTAAAAGAAAACCTTAGAGAACATATCTATGTTTTAAAGGTCAAGGAACTACCAAATTTTTTTAAAATATTTAATATTAAATAATGTATCAGATGGTGACGCTTCTAGCCTAAAAAAAAATAAGTTACCTGTGTTTGATGTTCCAAATGATTTTCCAAATATTTGATAAACATTACTTTAAAATCATGAATTCTACATTTTTCAAATCGCTCCATCTCTTTCTTAATCATTTGGGATATTTTATCAAAGTTTTCTTGTCCTCTCTCTACTTTGGACTCCCACTAAAAATGGCACTTATTCAATAATACATCCTTTTTGATTAATTTTACTTAAAACAAATATTTTAATATATTCTGAGCTACTATTTTAAAGTTTTAAGAAAAAATGTCATGCTTAATGTCAAAAAAAATAGTACAGTATATAATATCTATGGCTGAACTACGGTTACGTCGCCATTTTGCTTTCTTTGTTTATTGTTAAAAAGTCTAAATTTCAATAAAAACCAATGGGTTTTATGTATAGGAGAAATAATCATACACTTTGAAATACCCTGTACTCTCAAACATTTACATTTTTTAAAGTCCATTTGGGATTGAAATATTGCATAATTATATTACAAAAGTAGAAAATGTAAATTATTCAAAAATATCTAACAGATATCCCCAATACAGTGTGTCCAAGATAATGATTCTAAGCATGGGAATCTCAGTACCTGTTGGAGATACAGCTTAGGTTAAATTAGAAAAAGTTGTGTTTTTAAAAGCTTATTTACATGCCGTTTAGAAAGTTGAAAAATTTTCATAGCCTGCTGAGATATTTGGCAAAAACGGAAATTTGACTATATCGATTTTATTTTTTTCTGACTTTATTTTAAGAGATATGAAAAAACTAATGGCACTTTTTAGTTACTACATGATTGTTTTTTTAAATTTAATATCCGACGTTTTGTTTTCAAGAAACCATCATCAACTTTATTTTTTATATGGCTCGGAAAAAAGTACACCCTGTATCTGATCCCATTTTTTATAACAAATTTAACGATGTATCACATGCCATATTTTTAATTTTAGTTAAAAGGAAAAATGTTTTTTTTTTATTTTTTAAAGGTATTTTTAAGTTGGTCTTGCAAACAAATGCTTTGACGTTAATACCTGTTACCGAGTCTGTAACATAATTTAATGTCATGTTAAAATAGTAATTATCGTTATTACCCTGTTTGTCAAGTTGTTGTTTTTATGAAATTGTTCTTATTTTTACTGTTGTCTTTATTATTGTTTATTGGTGAATAGCTAATATCTATTGTATTATTATGGTCGAATACGCCGGTTGGTCATTATAGCCATGAAGAAAAGTTTAACATGCTAACGTGCTACATTTTGTGCCGCAAAAATAAATGAAGGTATCATTTTTGCGGTTAATAATTTATGTTAAATAAATGAACCTAGTATTTTAGTTCTTAAAATTCCACACCACATATTAAACCCAAAACGTTCTTGATGTTTCGATATTTTCTTAACACGCGGATTTTGTTCAGCCTTAGCATTACTAGGCTAGGCATTGCGACGATTGAAGATACCATGATTAGTGACCATACTTTCGTCGGACCATATTTTTTTTGAAAAGAAATTTAAATTTTCTTCACACGTGCGTGTATACCACTCGCAAAAATATCGGTACCGTTCAAAATCTTCCGGTTTAAGTCCTTGGCAAATCTTAAATTTATAGGAGTGATATCTATTTTTACGCAAAAGAAATTGAGTTGTACATTTTGTTTAATTTGCCAAGTTGATATCTTAGTGTTCTCAACAACTGCTGGTAAAACATTATTTTGGGTTTCCTTTTTTCGAGATAAAACTGGCTTTTTAAATTTCGAGCCAGCTGTAAGAAAATGGAATTACAAGGCTGTTTTCTTTCTGGATATGTATAAAGATACATTGCTGCTGTATTCACAGTATTTTTATGGCCCAAAATGTAGCATGTCAAACTTTTCATCATGGCTATAATGGCCACTAAGCATATTCGACGATAATAATACAATAGATATTAACTGTTTACCAATAAACAATAATAAAGACAAAAGTAACCAGATGAACAATTGTTCTGAAAACAACAACCCGACAAACAGGGTAATAACGACGATTACTATTTTATCATGATATTAAATTATGTTACAGACACGGTAACAGGTATTAACGTCAAAGCATTTGTTTTGCAAGGCCTACTTAAAAATACCTTAAAAAAATAGAAAAAAATGCAATTTTTCTTTTAACTAAAATTTTAAATATGGCATGTGAGATACATCGTTGAATTTGTAATAAAAAATGGGATCAAGTACAGGGTGTACTTTTTTTTCGAGCCATATAAAAAAATAAAGTTGATGGTTTCTTGAAAACGAAACGTCGGATATAAAATCTAAAAATACCATCATATGGTAGCTAAAAAGTGCCAATGAAAAAGTGTTACTAGTTTTTTCATATCTTTTTAAATAGAGTCAGAAAAAAATAAAATCAAAATAGTCAAATTTCCGTTTTTGCCAAATATCTCAGCAGGCCATGAAAATTTTTCAAGTTTCTAAACGGCATGTAAATAAGCTTTAAAAAACAAATTTTTCCTAATTTAACCTAAGCTGTATCTCCAACAGGTACTGAGATTCCCATGCTTAGGATCCTTATCTTGGACACACTGTATATGTGTATTAAATTGTACAATAAATTGCCGATTCGCATTAAAAGATTAGAAAGTGAAAGACAATTAAAAAAAAGTTTAAAAAATGTTAGTACAGTTAGAACCAACGAATTCAGAACTGGTTAGAACTATACGATATAGATGATTATTTAAACATGATACAGATATTAGTCTTGTGTGTGTCCATTTCTTAGAAATTGAGATTGAATTCTTTCTGTTTTTTATTGAATTTATCTCACTTTGTTATCTTGTAACAATTTTAAAATAAAGGGTTTTATTATCATTATACATACCTCAAACACTTCTTCATTGGCTTGCTTGGCCAACTTATCGTTACGATTTTGAAGCTCAAACTTAGCTTTGGCCTCTCGTTTTTTGGCCAACATCTGTTGAGAATGTTGCCAATGCTGGAAAAGTTTCGTACGCTCATGAAATGCATCTCTTACAGCACCCAAGAGACCTAAATAATCTTTAAGAAGTTCGCAGAGAATGTAGAAATCTGTATTTGCTTGTTCCAAATGAAGAGATTCAACCTAAAAATTATTAAAATTAAATTTAGGATTTTAGCCCTAGGAAATATTTAAAATGAACATTGATGGTAGAATTATTGTTGTTTAGTTTCGCCTTTCCTATTTTACTTTTTGATTAATATTTTACACGAATTATGTTTTTCTTTTCTAGACAGAACCCTTCTTCCCTCTAACACACACATTCATTTATAAAACCCATAGACAAAAATAGCAATACTTATAGGTATTTTTGGTTTCTTAACTTTTGTAAATTAAAAATAATTTTGTTTTATTGTAATAAATGAGTGTCTAAGTAAAGAAAGACATACATAGTATGCAGAGTTTTAGAAAATGAAATAACATACTTGAAACTTTACTCATATACAAAAAAACTTGATAGTTTTATTTATATCTATAGAAAAAAAAAGTATTTAAATTAAAAAAAAACAAACAAAAAGTCAAAGTACTACTAGAAAATAACAATTTTTCTTGTTTCTTAGCACATTTTTTAAAGCTTCTAAAATTTTAATTTTGCTTTCAGGTAGTTTTTATATATGTAACTGGAACTTTAAATTTTATGCAGTAATTTTTGTTGGGAAAACGATTATAAAAAGTAATATAATGTTATATTTATTAGGCAATTCATAAATTAACTAATTAAAAAAATGGAAATTTTATTTTAACACTACTTTAATATTTTTACAGTACTAAGAAATGTTTTAAATTATTATTTGTATTGTAATGATTAACACAGTTTTTAAAATAGTGATCTATATTAAAGTATACTACACTAATTATCATTTTTTATTTTTTTTGGTAAGAGTCCGTTTATGTTGGTGCTGCGTAAAACGACGCCGTTTATCAAAGCTTTAACATAAAAGCACCCTAACACGTGGCTTATTTTTTTTGCTCTTTACTAAGAGGAAGATTAGAGCACTCAATTCAAATAAATTTAAGCTGCTATCGGCGAACCATGACGACGTGATTTGACAAAAGCCTTTAATAGGTGTGGTTTTAACCCATCTAAGCTTCACATTGCCATATGGCAAAGCCAAAACTATTTTTTTGCAAGCCATCTAGCTTTATTTGTTTTGACTAAAAATAATAAATGAAAGGTTATACTGATAATAAAATGTGTACTTTTAATAATTTAGTTGTTTACTTTTAGTTTAGAAAAGGATTTGTGTTTTGTGGATCACTTTATTATACCTTCTTTCGATAAATTACAAATAATGAATGTCAAAGTTATGTAGTTGTTAAAAAATACTAAAATTTATTCTACCATGTCCAAACTTTTCAATACTTTATTTAACGGGTTAGGTTGGTTTTAGAGATTCAAAAAAGGATATTTTTACAATTTTTTTTTATATACTCGTTAAGCAAGTAGGTATTAGGATATCGGCCAGTAAAGTAACAAAAAAGATGACTAATCGTCATCCAATGCGAAATGTTTATATGCGGGTATTCACGTTAGACTGTTTCATTTCCTCAAATTGCCTGTGTTATCCTATGTAGCTGATTCTATATACAATCATATACATATTTTATTTAAACAATTTAGCATATCAAAGATACATATTAAAACATTATTTTGTGATTTTTTTTAAACAATTCCGAAAAAGTCAGCCGTTGGTACCTTATCTTCCTTGGCGTCTAAAAAAAAATGATTTTGCTGTGGAGAGCATAACTCATGGTTTCATCCAAAATTAAAAAACCAAAAATATTTTGTTAGATGGATAAATCTCGTTGTTGGACGAAGGAAAAAAATAATAAAATTTGAACTTTTTACACACTGAACATGTTTTAGTCAAATTTTCGCCATGTATTGGATCGAAAAAATTTGTTGTAATAATAATAAAAAAATATCCTTCATTTAATCACTTGATAAAGGTATTTCAAAGATGTGTGCAAAATTGGAACAAAACCGCTTCATAACTTTTTAAGAAATCGTGTCCACCAACTTAAAAAATTGAATTGAAGATATGTTCTGTAGTTTGGCGGATTTATTAAATAGATGGTATTTATTTGGGTACACGCCAAAATAAAATTAAAAGTACTAAAAAAACAAAAAATTTTAAACAAGTAAACAGATAATTAAAAATCGACGTTTCGGTGGCAAATCTGCCACCGTTGTCAAGATAAATGGAATAAAACTAATAAAAATAAAAACTTACTATTATTTAGGCTTTAAAATTCATAATAATAAAATAAATAAATAAAATAAATGTCAAAGTTTTCAGAATATCCCAGAAAAACAGAAAAAATTGTGAATTTTAAAGCCTAAATAATAGTAAGTTTTTATTTTTATTAGTTTTATTCCATTTATCTGACAACGGTGGCAGATTTGCCACCGAAAGGTCGATTTTTAATTATCTGTTTACTTGTTTAAAATTTTTTGGTTTTTAGTACTTTTAATTTTATTTTGGCGTGTACCCAAATAAATACCATCTATTAAAAAATTGAGTTTTGAGATAAACGCGTTTAAAGTTTTAAATGCTGCACTAACTTGGTTGATGGACAGAACTAAAAAAACTTTATTTAAATGTTTTAAAAAATGATCATGCAAAGGTAGTAAGTGTTACCTTTAAAATACTTTTCTAACTACAAAAAAACGAAATTTATTAAAAACAACCTTTTTATAAATTCCGTCTTTATTGGACTAAGATACCCAAAGATAGTCCTATTGCTTACCTTTTCTTCTGTGTCAGCCAACTGTGCAAGAGCCCTGGACAAAGAATTATGGTCCTCACAAGAGCTTAACATAGCAGCAGATCTAGACACTCCATTTCGTAAGATTAGCTAATTCCTTTCTATAGGTGACCATAGCTTCTACATTAGCATGAAGTTTTCGAAGTTGGGTTTCTAACGCCTCCGACGTGGGCTAGTTTTTCTTCAAACCACTTTAAAAAATAATGTTTTGAATTAATTTTTGATGCTGGATTAATTTTTAAAAGTCACAACAAGTAAAGAGGTATCTGAGTCTTAAGGGTATATGGTGCTAATATACAGGGTGCAGGGCCGTGCCTAGCGGGTGGTGCAAGGCACCAGGGCCAGGGTTGGCAAAGAACCGCCTCTTTGTGTAATGGTGGTTGGATTTTTGGCTTTTTGTGTTTTTGAAGGATTTTTAGTGTTTTTCTGAATTTTTGACCGTCCTCACCTCAAATTTTAATATCAAATCGGCAAATTAGTAAATTGGCGGCAGACAAAAAAATGTCTTTTAAGGAATGATCTACTGATTTCATACAAAATTACCTGCTGTTACGAATAAAAGACACTGTTAATCATCGTTTGAAACTTCTGTATTAAACAGTATTCCAGCATAAGTATGTTGTGGCAAACAAAGTATGTTGTGGCAAACTGTCAAATCTAAATGTAATTATTTAATAAAAAGATAATAATTTAATTAAAATGACACATTTTTTACATCTCCATAGGAGTCCTGCAACATTTGCTTTTTTGCAGACAATATTTAATTCTTATAGATTTGTCTGGAATGACTTAAAAACAGGCTTCATCCAGAGAGGTTCCCAAACTTGTAAAGTTATTGGGTATTATCATTATCTATGTTATTTTAGTATTCTAGGATAAGTACTGTTTTATTTTTATGTTTTTAATAAATTATGTTTTTCTGTTAAAAATAGTTTGTTTATTGGACTTTTGTATGGATTTTTGTGTGGTGGCTTTTTGTTTAAAATTATAGTGGTTTTTTCCCACAAAAGACAGTGGCTTTTCAGGTAGCTTTTTTATTTTGCCAACCCTGACCAGGGCGCAATGCTGTAGAGGCAGAAATATGTGAAATAAATGGCGGAAAATTTGAAAGAAAGGGCGGACGGCAGAAGAATGACATTGACATGACAATGTTTTTGAAAATCGGAAAAAAGCAATTGAGAAGTGAGGACAAAAATAGGGGAAAGAAGTGTAGAGAAGTAAAGAGTATAATGTAGAAAATTTTAAGAAATTGAGGTAAGGACCTTTTTTTTGCTCTTTAACATTATTTAAACCCCAAATTGATTTTTGTTCCAAGGGCGGCAAATAATTTTTGCAGCACGGCGCCAGATACGCCTAGGAACGGTCCCTGACTGGGTGTTTCCTAACTACGGTACGAAACTTAATTTGTTATGTCTTTTTATAAAAAAAAGTTCCTATAAATACATGCGTCATTTATGAGATACAGTCGCTATTTTTTAAGGATCTTAAAAACCCGCCAACCGATTTTGATAAAATTTTGTACACTTATTTAATGTAATAAGGCGCTTCTAAAGCTTTACCTAGAATATGAATATTGGTTTCAGTAACAACTCAGTGGGCACCACAGCAAGATATGTCACTAACTTCTTATAAAGTTTTTATATTTTTTCCAGATTAAGCAATATTAGACGCAACTTTAGTATTTTGTATTTTCTTCATATTCACTTCGTTTTAGAAAAAAAATGCAAAAACAGCATAAAGAGTAATCCAAAATTAAAAAATAATTAATTTTGACCTCAGTTAAAAATGAATATATGATGATTTTTGATAAAATGCATGATTGCTTATTTATTTTAAGGTAAATATTTGTTTCATTTTTATTTTCGTTTTTATATCATATCTATGGGTACTTTTTAAAAGAAATTAAAGTGGTTTTAATATTATTTCTTGAAAACAAAGCCAAATACCAAGAAAATACAAGAAACTAAAACTTTGATTTTTAAAATTTTAACCTAGGTAGAGATTTCAGAAATAAAGCAAGTCTGGACATACATATGTTCATAGGAGCGTTTTTATAAAAAGAAATTACCCTATTTTTCATAAGGTAGTTAGGAAACACCTTCGTATAACTTAATTTAATAAAATAAAATTATTGATTTGATTATGTTATAAAGAGTAATAATGGCTTTTCAGATATTCTTCATATACTTTCTAAAACAATATCTTCTGTAAAGAATTGAAGAACTTATTAAATAAAAACCATGAAACTACTTAATTTATAAGAAATAGTCTTTTTCCAGCTATATTATTCCAATTAAAAGTTCTGCAGTGAATTATATTATGCATAATTTAAAGGTATACTACTTAACATTTAACTTCTGTTTAGTATGCATTTTTAAATAATAAACAAAAAACTGAGATAAGTACTTACAGGATCTGTTTCATCCATTTTATAAGTAATTTTATTTACGGTTTCTCCTACTTTATTAAATAGTCTCATTACTCCAGCACTACTAAGGGCTGATGTACTTGTAGCTTTAGGCAATTCCACATCTAAAAAGAGTTAATCAAATTAAACCTGACTTCAACAGACATAAAATAAAGTTACTGTTTGTACACAAACTAAAATCTTATTTTAATAATAATAATAATAATATTTATTTATAAATGTACATACTATTTATTATTTTCACAAGTCAATATTTAATAAAACTATAGCTAAACGCACAATATTAATTAAAAAATAAAAAGTAAAAAAAAAGCGTAGTACATCAAATTACCATTTAAAAGTATCAGTTAAAAACAGTAGTCATTATACACTAAAAAGAACATGAACAATAGGGCGCTTTCAGGAGTACTCAGCGGCTTAGCCGCTAGGTAAGCGAGTGTCAAAACTGTCAAATTAAACCAATAGCATGGCTTTATTTTGACAGTTTTAACAGTTCGCTTACTTAGCAGCTGGGTACTCCTGAATGCAATATTCTACAAATCTAAACATTACAGACTGAAAGATATAGAAACTAACACAATACATTTGAATCTGCATACATTAGTTGAAGAAGAAACAACATTAAGATCAAGCCTATAGCATTATGATATTAGATATGCTATTTTAAGTCTTCGAAATTATCATCAAAATATTCATTAGCGCTATAGAATGCCTTTTTTTACATATTTTTAAATTTATATTTAAATGACTTAATACTAAAATGTTTAATTGAATCAAGTAGAACATTAAACATTTTTAAACTATGGTGGTTTCTACCATTCCTGGCTCTAGCAACTCTGTTGTAGCTAAAGGCAAAACAATTTTTTGATCTTGTGTTATAACTGTGGTATTCACAGTTATGAAATTACTTAGCTGTGATATTTTTTATATGCATTAGACATGACAGTATGTAAATTGATGGCAACATCATAATGTCAAGAGAGATGAAACTTTTCTTACATTATTCTTATGCAGCGCCTTTGTACGGTGAAAACTTTAGCCAAATGCGGCGAATGTTCTCAACACCATATCACATATGAAGGTGGGAGTGGAAGTGACCACAGAGGGCCCTCATTAAGACTTCCCCAGTAACAATATTCTTAAGGCTACGAATAATAAAAATGATCTTGCTCAACAAGCCTGTAAGATGTTCAGCATGTTTTCCCATGTCAATCTTGAGATCAGGTATTCTTGATTTTGAGAGAAAGTCACACTCCCTCAGCTTTTCTACTCCCCAGATTTTTATCGTTTTTAAATGACAGTATTCCTAAACGAGCTCGATAGAAAGGAGAATGGGAAAATATGAGCCAGCGTTGCCAAGCATATAGGTTTAATTTGGGCCAATGAAAATAAAGATAATTTTGACAGTAAACAACTAACCAAAGATATTTTGTTTGGGAGTTTGAAACCGAAATTTTGTAGAGTAAACGAACGTTTAACTTCTCTGGTGTTTAGCTTTTTATTAACGTTTAAATCTATATCATGGAGACAAAAATCTCTAAAAGCACTAGCGTACCAAGGCGCCGGGCGGCCCGCTTCGGGCTCCCAAAAGAGGGTCTTTATACAAAGAGGTACATATTAGGGTTGAAGAGCATAGTTTTGAGGGTAGATACCTTTTTTTTTATTGTAAAATACAAAAGTAGGGGGCCTGACTATTAGGAAAATATAATAATATGATGTTATGTTAGAAGTGGACCCTCATATTGAGGTGATGACCTTTTTTTTCTTTTTTCTTTCGTATTTGGTTGTCAACTTTGTTGCACGAAGAATGAAGGAAGGCCCCAATCTGGTGTAGTTCAAGAACATCCCCAAATGTACCAGAGATTATAGATTTAATATTTTTTTATTAGGTTTCTAAAAGTATTTATGACAATAAACACACAACCACACTATTGTTTTCTTGGTAAAAAGTGTGTGTGTGTGTGTGTGATTGAGTTTTATTGGCACTGGATATAATCCAACAGGCCAGTCTATTTTTCAAAAAAAAAAAAAAATTATATATACATTTAAATGACACGTCAGGGTATCATTATTATTTTATACTATGTATCTTGTTATATTTTCTAAATCAGATTTTGATTTGATCTTGGTTAACTTAAATAGTAATATCTAAATCTATTTATACATTGGAAACTTATTCTATATATATTTTGCATATTTTTTTCTGTTTTGATTTTTTTTTGTTTTTTTTTTTAATAATCTTATAATATGTTTATGTGAATATTTTTGTATTTTTTTTTATTTTATATAAATATATATTTTTCTTTTTCCTTTTGTTTTTTTCCTGTTTTTGTTTTTGTTTTTTTTTTCCTTTTTTTTTCTCTTTTTTTTCAATAAGTGTTGGTAAAAAGTAAATATCTGCTTACATTAGTAGTTATTGAAAGTGCCGAAGCTCGTGGTTGTGGTTCTTGTATGAAAGGAGTCAGTACCCGTACCAATTCGTAAACCAAATTTTTGCCCAATCTAAACATTTTTACAAATTTTTGGTCTGAAACTGCAACTGTAAACTTTGAATAAGAATATTTCTCCCAATCTACCACTTATCAACTGCCTCCTCTACATTTTTTCATTAATAATGTCGTTCCAATATATTAAGTGATTAATGTAAATACTATTTATTTTTTTACAATCAAAATAAAAAAATAAAGATAATTTATGTAAAAATGTATTAATAAAAATCTCCACATGATAGTCAATGCCAAATGCTTAAGTTTATAGGTTATGTAAACCTATTTTCTACTCATTTTTTTACTTTCTCTCAGTCATTACCAAGAGAAATCAATTGCTCCCAAAGGAAATTGATTTCTATCACTTCTTGATAGAATTGGCTTCAAGAATACAGGGTTTCTTGGCCACTCTCACTTTCTCTCAAAATTTCTACTCCCTAAAACTCAAGAATATGGGCCCAGATATATTCCCAGAAACTTGACAAATCCAGATACTGTCTCCAGTGGTCTAAGAGAAAAGTCCAATGTCCGAGTTTTAGTTTTATTTATACTCGGACCATTTGATAGAAACCAATTCTGGATTTCATATTGCACAATTTACACTTTTCTGTTCAAGTTGTTCTAAATCTTTTGATTTAGCAAGTGCTGTGATTCATCATTAGTTAACAGTGTTATTAAATTTATTATAATAATCAAAAATATTTAAAAAGTCAAGGCAAGTTAGTAGAGGGTCTAAGACACATGAAGATCTAAATATGCATCTTTATTTAAGCAAACAAAGTAAACATTTTAATAAGTCAGGATTTACAATGGAGTGACACAATCTCAATATTTCACATAAAGAATTGGGTATGAGTAATAAGAGTAATAAGTAACTAATAAAAAGATTAGTAAGTTAAAATTTTGCTACTTACCATATTCTAAAAATTCTCTAAAATCAGGATCGAGGATCAGAACTGGATGTTGCGATGTTCTGCGCAAGTATCTTTCCAAAGCTGCTCTTCTTCTTTCAACAAAGTCACTACCATTACTTTGATTATTATCAGTGCTGCTACCCATTTTAATTTTGGTCATACCTGATAAAATAAAGAAATAAGAAATAACTAAATGATTTATAAAGTGTAAGTAGAAAACAACATAATTCAATTAAAAAAAGTCACCCAGTAGAATTATTTTGGAAAAATGGAAAATATTGATTTCTCTTACCTATCACACTCTTTTCAGGAGCTGGTGGTATAATTCTACCAACCTTCAAATATTTTTCTGTTAGTTTGTCATGAAGGCCCAGAAAATCACTGAACCGTCTGGTTACTGCAAACTCCCTTCTTTTGAAAATTGGCATGTTTGTTCTGGTTGTCACTCTGTAGGCGACATATGCTCCCATACCTTCACCAACTTTTTGGGATTCTCCTATGCTTATTTCAATAAATTTATCGCCACCTTCTGCCTCAACCTATAAATGTATTTTTATAAACTAGATTACACCAATTAAACACCAATAATATTCAATCTTTTAATATTTTATGTTTGTGGTTTTAGATGTCCTAAAAATACTAAATATATTTTAAGTTTTGGCTGTCTTAATTTACCTGTTGTTTCTCCTGCTATTATATCTTAAAATGCTTGTTATAATCCTACACCATATCTTTCATCCAGAAGAAAAGTGTCGCAACTCATAAAATAACTTTCTTTAGAAAAAAACATTATTTTTTTTAGATCATTAGGCACTTATTTTCAAAAGGCAAATTTAAAACTTTGTAAATTATAAACAGATAAGTAACTGTTTCTAGTTGAGTAAGTAGCAAGTAACGATTTTTAGAGCCCATTTAACAATATACACTAAAATTTTGCATTTTTTGAGTTGTGTTACTTCTTTTCTGGATAAGCGATATGCAATATATGCAACTATGTTATTATAATTTTAGAAATTGTAATATGCAGTTAATCAATCAATCAATTTTTGTATCACCTGTTTTGTCTACCTACTTATTATTAGATAACAAAGTGTAGAAAAAAAAGAGCAGAATTTGTGGTTAGTCTAGTTTTTAGTGAGTGTCAGTAAATAAAATCTGTACATTTGGTTTTAAAAATTAATAATACTTAGGAAACAAATTAATCTTTTAATACTTTTCAAATTTAAAGTTTGTATTTAAGTTTTTCTTTGAAAAGTTGAATAAGCTATGTAACCTATATTTTCTTTTTACAAAACAACCAGTTTAAGTAAAATTTTCAGTTATTTTTATAAATCAAAATTTAATTTCAATATTAGTATTAGCATTAGTCACAAGACTCAAAAACATACATTAAAATTGAAGTGTTTATAAATCAAAATTTAATTTTTTTAGTCGTAAGAAACGACCTTGAAACTCTCTAAACTTCAAAACTTAATACTAAAATGTAACTTCTTTTTATTTAAGTTTGATTACTTATTTTTTAAAATGAAGCTAAACATCATCATGAAAATTGCTAAATTTATTTTAGGTTAATACTAATACTAATGTTATTACTATTACTTAAATTAAATTCTGATTTATAAACTCGGCCTTAAACTATAATTTTTAATTCATAATCAGTGTTTTTGCAAATTATTTTTCTTACCCTTTCAATGGGATCAAGAACAGGATCATTATTTATGGGGACTGTCTCCATTTCAGCTTTGGGTTCAGAAATTGTTAATTTTGAAATATCAGCTTCACTGGTTCCATTGGTAATTTTAATAGTACTCTCTTCTATTGGATCCTAAACAAAATATATTTTTAAACCTACACAAAAACTACAACTAGAAACTAACGAAATAAAATGAAATTGCAAATATTTTATCTCATTAAAACCTAAAAATATTTCCTTTCACAAGTATTAAGGCCAAATAATTCCCATTTAATTTTACTCTCATTTGACTCTAGTAGGTAGAATATCAATATTTAAAGAAATATGTTAAGAAGTTATTCTAAAAATGATCTGAAGGTAATTAATAGGACTTTGAATTATTTAAAAAATACTTTTAATTATGTCTCGTAGGAACATTACCCAAAGATTTGTCTACAAAAATGAAACACTTAAATTGTACTAAAGGCAAATGGGCGTAAAAAATTATAAATGATGGGTTTTAATCACTAAACTAAATATGATAACATATATGGAAACAGCTAAGGTATGGTACTACTTGAATCTGGGCTAAGTAAACTAATTTTTTTATTAAATTTAGGTATTTTTTACCTGTCTAGCCGATACAAAAGGTCATCTTCCTTATCTTCACTGTTAATATTAACATTAACATCTTCAAAAGAGGGGGTGGATCGGCTCTGTTATCATCAGCCATGTTTCGTTCTAGTGTTCAAGAAAAATACCTTTGAGTCAATTTCGGCGTATGTGCCTTTAAAGAGAATACCGTTTTTTAATATCAATGAGATTATTGTATATATAAGATAAATTATAAGTACTTATCGATACACACCTCAAGTTCTTCCCAGAACTAGATTAAAATCTATCGAACTCACTTAAACCACTTTTGCCACTTTTGAAAATCAACAACAAAGGTGACAACGGTACGGTGACAGCTAAAAATCTGACACAGGAAATTTTTGACATTTATCTTAGTCTAATTTAAGCGAAATACTATTTTTCGGTTATTTCTGGTTAGTCTTTCAAGTGTGGCAACTCTGTAAATAAAAATAGATAATCTTGAAACATAAACCTATTAGAAGCAGCCTTAGCGTGCATGGTATCTTTCTCCCACTCTGCGTATTTTGACTGGGGCAGTGCAGTGCCGTACTCTAGGCTACAGCGCTACAGCCTAGTGCGCCGTGAAAATATAGGCACCAAACAATGGAGATTTTTAAAAAAGGTTTAGGGCGGGGTGGGATAAAATAGGGGCTAGAGAGGGAAGCACCTGTTTTTTTATCTTTAATTTAATTTCTGGATAAGATGGAATGAAAATAGGGCGACAGGAAAAGACCTTTTTTTTGCTTTTCAAAAATGTTTCCCCTTTTTTTTATAAAATATGCGTCCCCAAACATTCTAGCCTAGGGCGCCCCAAACAGTTAATACGGCCCTGGGGCAGAGAATAGGGCAAGTGCTCTTTCAAAATCTTGGTATAAGGGTCCATTATTAATAACTTTGTAATTACGTAAATAAAATACAAAATTATTGTTTAAATTGGCAAACTACACTAAAGTATAATAGTAGCATTTTTAACTCTCTTTAAGATTAATTTTCACCATTTAAAAATTTGTCACGGAGCTTTAAAAAATCCAAATTTTAATAGTTTCAGAAATATGGTTATCATCGACTTCGATAGTAAACTAGTATTTTTTAAACGAAACACTGTATTACCATTAAAGAGCTTAAGCTAAGTGCCGTAGGTAAAATGGATATTATATCTATTTATTTTTTAGATTAGGATAGCCATATATATTGCCAAAGAAAAAATTTTTCGAAGAGTAACGAAAAAAAATAAGGTCATTCCGCCCTTTTCGCGCCTATTTTCATTTATTTCAAAGCGCCTGATTCACAGAGAAATTAGGTTTTTTAGAGAAAGAGAAACCCTTCCCAATTTATTTGATAAAGAGGTAGCAAATACAGATAGAGAAAAACGGGCTTTAAAAGGTGAAAATCAAAATGATGTGGGCCACTTTAGCTTTAAATCAAGAATTGTGTGCAAAAAGAAGGAGGAATATGGTGAAAATAAGGCTAGTTCAAATGCCAACTTTGATGATGCATATCTCGGAAACTAAACGTTTCCTACTAAAAATTCGTGATTAGTGCCCCAAAAAACCCCCGTATAACAAATTTGATCAAAATCGGAGTTGCGGACAGTTTCTAGACAATTACCGATTTTTTTGTAAAATTGTAAATTTTTTGGCTTCTAGCATTGACGAAGCCAGGATGTTAGTTTGGGGGAGAGTGGAGTAAGCTGCCCCACACCCGAATAGGCCAATGCATGTAAGCATAATGTTTAAATTTGGTCGCTGTGTGCTTTAATTTTTTTTTGCGTAATAATCGCACCTTTCATAATATAGGGGCACAATTAAAAATTTTGTGAAATTGAGTTTTTGTGATATATGGGCACAAAAACAATTACTTTGCATGATGCCCTTGACAGAAAGAGACAGAGCCACTCATGGGGCGCACAGAAACATAATTGTGTCTCTATCTTATTTCCGAGTAACTTGCGACCCGATGATTTAATATCAATTTCACAAAATTTACCCCAATTGTGCCCCATAATATGAAAGGTGCGTAATGTACAATGAAAATAAATTTATTACAAAAAGAAGAGCAGACATCAGTAGAGGTACTCAAATAAAACACAAAATTTACATCAAATCATGTAAGTATACTTAAATTAACTTAATTAATGAGTAAGACAGACTACATTAAATTAAAAATATATTAACTAACTATACATTTGTTTTTTTTTTAATAACTGTTTAAATGCTGTTATCAAAATTCAACCCCTACTAAGGGAATGTGACAAATTAACGTTCTTCTAATATCACAGTTTCTTGTGGACACAGCTTTAGATCCTTTAATGTTTGACTTTCATCCAGTGATGTTAACTGCAAAATAAAAAAATAGTGTTAGGAGCATGTATCATACTATTCTATACTTTAGCATAGGCATAGTCCAAAAGACGAAAAGTAAGACTCACATTAAGGGAAAAATAGGTTCAGATGGTTCAAAAATTTGTTCTTTTTTTAATTTTGTAAATTATTAGTATAACTACAGAAGAATGTGTTACCAACGTTTTAAAGGAAATTTTAATTTGTTTCGGTGTTACAAGAGAGTTTAAGTAAACGCGTTTTCTCCAAATGACTTTTTTGAATTTGCGTACAATCTAGCTTAAAGGTTTTTGACCAATCATTCTAAGAATTGGCAGATATTTCTTTATATAATTACGCTCTATTTGAACCAAAACCCGTAAGTAATATCATTGTTTCAGTCATTGTCATCTGTCATTTCATTGACAGAAGCTGACATCTTTTATGTTTATGAAGAAAATATTTTAATAATTTAACAATAATTTTTTGAATATAGGTATAAATAAATTATATGCAATACCTTTATATGAATTTTTTTATGAAAATCATTTAAAAAACCTGTTCTTAACCTATTTCCCCCTTAAGGCTTGTGAGTTTACTTTTAATTGATGTATCAATCGGTGTTTATATTATGGTACAAAATTTACCCAAGTGTTATTGCTTCCTTAACAGTTCGATATTTTTAAGTTTTTTTTAAACTACTCCCAAAATTATGGTATACATTTATGTCTCAAAGGTTCCACAAATTGAAATAATAATAAGGAAAACAATTTTAAATAAAATTTAATATAAGTTAATTAAATTATTTTACTTACATCTCTTCGAGGCCAACTTGATATAACTTTATATTCATCATTTGGGTATCCTTGTACGATTAAAAAGTCAAGTAAAACCTGTGAACAAGAAAAAATTAGTTGAGAAACCAAAGAACAACACTTAGTATGAGTAGCTAATCAAATA
>JACEGR010001208.1:0-182956 GCA_014170235.1 Listronotus bonariensis | reverse complement strand
CAGGTATGCTTCAGTTCAGGATTGCATATTACCTTCATAGGTGTTGGTGGAGTCATGGCATGTTTAATCATTTTTTGTTTAATCTTTAATCAAACATCACACTCACAACTTTATAAAACTGGAAAAATTACTGTTTTAAGATTTTTATGAAAGTCTAAGTAGGTTTGGCAAACATCGTAAACACAAATACCCAAATTTAAAAAATATTATACCAAATTTTTTGATAAAATCGGAGTAGATGAAACTTTCCAGACCTCGAACAAACAAACTTTTGTTTAAATTTAATCTTATTTAACTTTTTGGTTTTTGACAAATTTTAATGATTTTTGATTCAGTTGTAGTTCCTTTCATCAAAATTATTATTTATTATGGAAATAGCAAAAAGTTTTATAGGGTTAGGTGTTATACAGGAGAAAGCCAAAAGCATTTTGCCCAAATTTTCAAACACCTTGTGGAATAATAACGTCGATATCGCCGATATTTTTTATTAATATTTTCCTTTTTCATTTATCTCAGTATCTCCATTCTAAAGGAAGCACAATTTTTAAAGGAAAACAATGCACATTTAATTCAGATGGTCGCAGAAGCGGCGGGTTTTTGGTTTTCATATGGGTGCCGGTGCCAAAGTGTCAAAAATTTTTGAAGAGCAAAAAAATGTTTATCACCTTCACATTCTATTTCGTAATTAAAACAAAATCTTTCAGTATTCCATCTTACTTTAAGAGGATGCCGTAGCACGTTAAATTATCTAAAACGCGATTCGCTCCCGTTTTTAAATATTTGTTTTGAGAAAAAGTTGTACATAGAAAAGTTTCTTAAAATGATATAACCATTGATTTTTGTTAATGCGGTAATAATTAACACATTAAATTTCCCAAAGTTACAAAACCGTAAAAATAACCAACTTTCCCATAATCTTTGGATCATTTTAAGAAACTTTTAATATACAATTTTTTTCTCAAACAAATATTAAAAAACGGCAAGCGTTTTAGCTCATTTAACGTGCTACGGCATCCCCTTGAATAAAAGTTCAAGAGAAAAAAAATAAAAAAATAGGTTCTCCACCCATCTCAACACAACACTTTTAAGGAACAAAAATGTTACAATGTTCAATGGGTTTATTGTATCCATACATTTACTTATTTGGGTGCATTGGCCCCCGTGCACCCACGTACTCGCCGCCACTGGATGGTCGTAATGTACGCTATATTGCGAACATATTGGGGAAATAAAATTTGAATGGCCATATTTTCAGAACTAATAAAGATAACCATGACAAAATGTATTATATTTCTAAAGGTCTTTTATAGACCTTTTTACTGGTGATATAATATACAGGGTGTTTTTTAAATTTAACTTTTTGTTTGCACGCTGTATATCTTAAGAGATGCCACAAAATCTGATAACTGATTTTGGAAAGTACGAAACCAACTTTATTACCCAAGATTTTTATTTATTTTTTATCATCAAAAATACAAATTTTAATGGAAGATGTAAAAATTATAACTTTAAAATTTTTATTTCATCTTAGAATAGAGATACCGAATGTAAGATTGGTAAACCTGCTGCAACTCGTTTAACGAGATTTGTATACGGGGTTATTTGGGGCGCTGGTCACGAATCTGAAAGAATTTCTTGGCGGAAACGTTTCGTTCTTGAGATATTCATCATTAGACTTGAAATTTAAACTAATCCTATTTTTACAATATCCCTCTTCTTTTTGCACACAATTCTTGATTTAAAGCTAAAGTGGCACACAATATTAGATTTTACCGTTTAAAACCCCGTTTTTAAGTATTTTACATTATTTTTGCATTAAATTGTATAGCTATACTTTGAATCATTTCGATCCCAGTGTTCCATGAAGCCATATGGGTATGTATGGTTGCCGCATTATTAAAGAAAAGCCACGCAATTTAACAGAAAAATAATGTAAAAACGTAGAAAAACGGGGTTTTAAAGGTGAAAATCAAATATTTTGTAGCTTTAGCTTTAAATCAAGAATTGTGTGCAAAAGAAGGAGGAATATAGTGAAAATAAGCTTAGTTCAAATTTGAATTTTGATGATGAATATCTCGAGAACGAAACATTTCCGCCAAAAATCTTTCAGATTCGTGATCAGCGCCAAAACCTCCGTATACCAAATTCGTTAAAATCAGAGTAGCCGCAGGTTTCTAGAAAATTACCGATATAAATAAATAAAAACAAGGAATAAAAATTAAAGATAGGGCTTTAAAATCCAATAAACTGGTAAAAATTATAAAGTTAAAGTATTCCATAAGGTGTTCGAAAATTTGGGACAAAACACAACATTTGGCTCTCCCATGTATAACACCGAATTCTATAAAAACTTTTTGCAATCCCCAAATTAAACAATAATCTAGACGAAAAGGAGCTACAGCTGGACCAAAAGATAATTAAAATCTGTCACAAAACCAAAAATGTATTTAACATTAAATTTAATCAAAATTTGGTTATCCGGTTTTTTTGTTTAGAGTGTAATTCTGTTTTTTAGGTTTAACCGCTTATTTAAATGTAAAATATTAGAAACAAACTACTTACTACTCCTAAAATTCCCAAAACACCGACATAGAACGGAGCAAACGCAAAAGCGCGATGCGAACACACAGTATTAATATAATATTTGTTTCTTCGTAACAGGGGCCCTACCACTGTGTAAAATGGAATTTTCATTATTTTCTGAAAGTTTTCGCTCATTCTACGTTTACATCTTACACCATTTTTATCGTATTTTTAATTTTCATACAAAAATAGTTTTGACTAAAGATTTTTGGACTTTGACATGGGAAACATGACAAAATAGGTAAGACAGGTAAAAAGAATCGGGAATTTTAAATGTTGTGTTAAAACAACCCCGGCGTACGGTTAAACACATTTTTCACGACCGTTAAAAAATTGCTGCTGTTTTTTTTTTTATTGTTTTACTCATTTTAGTACACTACATAAAGTGTTTTACAATATTTTCTAGAAACCGGCGGCAACTCCGATTTTGACGAAATTTGGTATACGGGGTTTTTGGGGCGCTGATCACGAATCTGAAAGAATTATTTGGCGGAAACGTTTCGTTCTCGAGATATTCATCATCAAAGTTCAAATTTGAACTAAGCTTATTTTCACTATATTCCCCCTTCTTTTGAACACAATTCTTAATTTAAAGCTAAAGTGTCACAAAATGTTTGATTTTCACCTCTTAAAACCCCGTTTTTTACGTATTTTACATTATTTTTGCATTAAATTGCATAGCTATACTTTGAATCATTTCAATCCCAGTGTGCCATGAAGCTCTATGTGTATGTATGGTTGCCGCATTATCAAAGAAAAGCCACGCAATTTATTGCAAAAATAATGTAAAACGTAGAAAACAGGGTTTTAAAAGTGAAAATCAAATATTGTGTGACACTTTAGCTTTAAATCAGAATTGTCTGCAAGAAGGAGATATAGTGAGAATAAGCTTAGATTCAAATACCAACTTTGATGATGGGTATCTCGAGAACGAAACGTTTCCGCCAAATAATTCTTCAGATTCGCGATCATCGCCCCAAAAACTACCCGTATACCAAATTTTGTCAAAATCGGAGTTGCCGCCGGTTTCTAGAAAATTCTAACTAGTGCTGAAACTGCCACTTTTCCGCCCGCTACGCGTAGCGTAATTCGGTTAAGCAGTCAGGCGCGGAAAAGTGCAACTTTCGGCACATGTTGGGAACGCTATTTTTTAAACTACATTCTACCTAATTTTGCAGGTTAATAGCGGATGAAAGGATTCTTTTGCTGTGGTAATATTATTGTCTGCAGAATGTGTTTCTTCCACCTCTTGAGTTGGTTTGGCCAAGGCAAAATTTTCCTTTAAACATAAAGTGTATAAAAATCCTTCATCGCGACATACTAAAATATTTGGTTCAACATTTTTGAACTTTTCCGCACTAGTGCGGAAAAGTGAACTTTTTAAATTAACTATTTTGTGCTATTTTAACTTTAAATCAGGAATTGTGTGCAAAAAGAAGAGGAATATAGTAAAAATGAGGCTATATCTTGAAAACGAACCATTTCCGACTAAAAATTCGTTCAGATTCGTGATCAGCGCCTCAAAAACCCCCCTGCGGAATGTGTTTTTCAATATCTTGATTTTGGTTGGTTTAGCCAAAGCAATTTTTTAATGTGTGCATGAAAATCCTTCATTGCGACTCACTAATATTTGGTTTAAAATGTTTGTACTTTTTTCGCACTAGTGCGAAAAAGTGGCACATTCAGAACAAAAAATGGATAACTGTCTAGAAAGTGGGAGCAACTCCGATTGTGACGAAATTTGGCATATGGAGGTCTTTGGGGCGCTGATCACGAATCTAACGTGCCGTTCCCGAGGATATCCACCATCAAAGTGGAAAATCAAACTATTCCTATTTTCACTATATTGCCCTTCTTTTGCACGCAATTTCTTGATTTAAAGCTAAAGTGGCACACAATATTTGATTTTCACCTTTTAAAACCCCGTTTTTTAACGTTTATTAGATTATTTTTGCATTAAATTGCATAGTTTTACTTTGAATTATTTTAATTCCAGTGTGCCATGAAGCGCTATGTGTATGTATGGTTGCGGCATTATAAAAGTAAAGCAATGCAATTTAATGCAAAATATTGTAATAAACTTAAAAAACGGGGTTTTAAAGAGTTAAAAATCAACTATTGTGTGCCATTTTAGCTTTTAAATTATGAAATGTTTGGAAAAAGAAGGGGAATATAATAAGAAATAAGATTAGTTTGATTTTTTACTTTGATGATGAATCATCTTGGAAACGAAACGTTTCCGAAAAATTGGTAATCTTCTAAATTCGTGGCAACTTCGTTTAACGAAATTTGGTATACGGGTTTTTGGGGCGCTGATCACGAATCTGAAGAACTGTGGAAACGTTTCGTTCTCGAGATATTCATCATCAGACTCTAACTTAAACTAATCCTATGTTTACATTATTCCCCTTTTTGCACATACAATTCTCGATTTAAAGCTAAAGTGGCACATAATATTAGATTTTCACCGTTTAAAACACAGTATTTTTACGTAGTTTTACATTATTTTTGCATTAAATTGTATAGCTATACTTTGAATCATTTCTGATCCCAGTGTGCCATGAAGCCATATGTGTATGTATGGTTGCCGCATTATTAAAGAAAAGCCACGCAATTTAACACAAAAATAATGTAAAAACGTAGAAAAACGGGGTTTTAAAAGGTGAAAATCAAATATTTTGTGACACTTTAGCTTTAAATCAAAAATTGTGTGCAAAAAGAAGGGGGAATATAGTGAAAATAAGCTTAGTTCAAATTTGAACTTTGAAGATGAATATCTCGAGAACGAAACGTTTCCGCCAAAAAATCTCTTCAGATTCGTGATCAGCGCCCCAAAAAAACCCCGTATACCAAATTTCGTGAAAATCGGAGCTGCTTGCAGGTTTCTTTAGAAAATTACACAAAAATTCTTCACATTCGTGAACAGCGCCCCAATAAACCCCCATATGCCAAATTTCGTCAAAATCGGAGTTGCTCCCACTTTCTAATCAATTACCCAAAAATGCGGGCGGAAAAGTAAACTTTTTCGCACGCTAGTAGGAAAAGGTACTTTTTGAACTAGTGCAGAACTAACTAGAACTAAAATGCGTGCGAAAATGTGAGGTTTTCCACACCCGATATAATGTACTACTGTTAAAAAAAGAGGAAACCCATTTTTATTTTCAAAGGTATACCAAGCGATGTTTAGGACGGCATTGTTACAATCTGACACTTGTCACGCCGAAATTGTTAAAAATGTGTTGATACCCCAAAATTTTCGAAAAATCAAAATTAAAAATGAGTTCGAGCACAGTGGCCGTTAGTGGCAACTGTACCACAGAAGAGATCAATTTTAAAGCGCCAAAATTTCAAGAGCCCAAACCTTCTGTTTTGTTAGTAATATCATTATGGCTATTCCAGTCGATCTTTTCTGCTTGCAAAATGGAATTCACTGGCAATATTCAAGGTAAAATAATAAGTAATTTATTTCATTAAAAAGATGTCTGAAAGTAGTTTTTTTTTGTAATTTTCTAGAAACCTGCGGCAACTCCCATTTTGACGAAATTTGGTATACGGGAGTTTTGGGGCGCTGATCACGAATCTAAAAGATGTTTAGCGGAAACGTTTCGTTCTCGAGATATTCATCATCAAAGTTCAAATTTCAGCTAGCTTATTTTCACTATATTCCCCTTCTTTTTGCACACAATTCTTGATTTAAAGCTAGTGTCACACAATATTTGATTTTCACCTTTAAAAACCCTGTTTTTTATGTATTTTACATTATTTTTGCATTAAATTGCATAGCTATACTTTGAATCATTTCAATCCCAGTGTGCCATGAAGCCCTATGTGTATGTAAGGTTGCCGCATTATCAAAGAAAAGCCTCGCAATTTAATGCAGAAATAATGTAAAAACGTAGAAAAACGGGGTTTTAAAAGATAAAAATAAAATATTGTGTGCCACTTTAGCTTTAAATCAAGAATTGTGTGCAAAAGAAGGGGGAATATTGTAAAAATAGGATAAGTTTAAATTTCAAGTCTGATGATGAATATCTCAAGAACGAAACGTTTCCGCCTGAAAAAATTCTTTCAAATTCGTGATCAGCGCCCAAAAAATCCCCGTATACCAAATTTCGTCAAAATCGGAGTTCCCACAGGTTTCTAGAAAATTACCATTTATTTCATTAAAAAGATGTTTGAAAGTAGTTTTTTTGCTTTTAGGAATATCTATATCATTTAACATTCAAGATGTGGTGTTAATAGTTTTCGCGGCCTGGATGCTACATCGTGGACTTTCAACTGTAAGTTTACAAGCTTTGCTATTTTAAGTACTCACGGTAATTATTTACAAACCGGACGCATCGCCGATTTTAATGAAATTTTGTATACGGATTTTTTGGGGCGCTGATTACGAATCCGAAAGATTTTTTTTGGACACGTTTCGTTCTTGAGATATTCATCATCAGATTTGATAACCAAAACTAACCCTAATACACTATTTCCTTCTTTGCACTCAATTCCTAATTAAAAGCTAAATTGGTACTTAATATTTGATTTCCACCTCCAAAAACATTTTTCTATTTATTTTACCTGTTTTTCCATAACTGCCAAGCTTCACTTTCAATCATTTCGTCCGCAATAGCCTTGGCGCCGTGATGCGATTTAAAGTGAAGCTTTACAATTTTATGGAAAAAATGGGTAAAATAAATAGAAAAATTGGGTTTTTAGAGGTGGAAATTAAATATTAAATACCAATTTAGCAGAAAACTCAATAATTAAGTGCAAAAAGAAGGGGAAATAGTGAATTCAGGTTAGTTTTGGTTATCAAGTCTGTCGAGAACGAAACGTGTCCGAAAAAAATCTTTCAGATTCGTATTCAGCGCCCCAAAAATCCCGTATACCAAATTTTATTAAAATCGGTGATGCGTCCGGTTTGTAAATAATTACCGAACTCAGAAACCCTTTTAAAATATTTTTGCATAAAAAGTTAAAGTTAAAGCCGAAAACTTTAAGGGTTGGTTCTACAATTTTAAATTAAAAAACTTCGTATAAACATATGTACTAAACACCTTAGTTTTTGAACTACGGTGTGTTAAATATTAACAATAAAAAACTTCTTTTTTTTTTAACACCCCGTAGTTGAAAAACTAAGACGTTTAGGACATACATTTATATTTAGTTTTTGTCTTATTTTTTGTTGTAGAATCACCCCCGAAGTTTGTTTGTTAAGTTACTGGTCACCCTGTATGTATGTAGGTAATTTGATTGAAATAATAAAAACTTTGATGTCGATTGGTGCCTAAACGGTGAGGTTTATCGACTTTAATAAAGAGTACTTTTTTAAAGTTTTTGATTGTCTATAAAATGGCGCCCCCAGCTTTGCGATATCTGTCAAAATAAAAAAGTTATGATGTAAATAAATTTTAAGTTTTAGGTAAAGTCCCTCTGGCGGTATTTAAAAAAGTACTTTTGTCTTAAAATTTTAAAATCTGCAAAGCTCGATTGTGTGCCAAATATCAACTGAATTGGTTAAAAAATAAATGCAATATGGTGAAAAACCCAAAATAAAAATTGAATTTTGACGGCTTGTAACTCGAAAACGAATGACATTATGAAAACAATTTATATGAAGCTCTACCCTTCTTTTGTTAATTAGAATCACCCCTTAAGTTTCGTGATCGATTTCTGCATCACCCTGTATTAAGAAACCAGTTGCACAGTGGGTCCATTTTTAATGTTTGTCGTTAATTTTTTAATTATTACTTGTAGAGAAACATAGCCTTGATTTTTCCCTGGGTGATAGTGACACTATATGGACTGTACTACAACCATTACAAGAGCCTTAGAAGAATGATGGCTATTTTAAAGGCCGTAAGACAAACTACACCTCTACCTTGGATGGCACTGTTCTTAACTGCAATTGGTCTAGGTATTGTATTACAGTGTATACTAGTGTTGGAACCTTTCAAATAATCTTCTGAATGATATTCGAACATCGATATATTCGAAATGTTTCGAATATTTCTTCCGAATATTCGTATTTCGTCGTGAAATATTTCATGAACGATCAGTTATGAATTTATATTCGTAACACCGAACACAAATACGAAAGATACCGATTGAATGATGAATGATATTTATATCTAGGCGTTTAATATAGGAAAGAATGGGACCGCTTCGGTCCTGGTCCCGGGGTATACGAGCTGACCCTGTTCAGCCCTATTGACCTCTATGAACTGGCCGGTCGCCTAAAACAAAATTAAGAAAAACCCAAAAAAATCTAATTAAAAAACGACGTTTCGGTGGCAAGTCTGCCACCGTTGTCAAGTTATTTTAAGTTAAAAAATTAAATAAAAAATTAACTCATATTTAAATTAAAAATGATTAAAATTTTATGCTTTAAAACACGCTTTTATTAGCTTGGGTTGTATGTATGTATGTATGTAACGGAATCTTTAACCTTAATTTTTACCAACTTCCTGCGATTCGATTTCTTTGAAACTTTGCACACGTATCAAGGACCCATGACAATGCAATAATCTGCAAACAGTATCCCGTTATCCTGATTAGAATCGCCAGGATAAATAAATTCCTTTATAGATTTTCTGTAGGAGAGTAACAGAGAAAGAGCTAGTGCGCGATCTGCGCATGCGTGCAGTTTCGGACGTACTCTCAGCATAAGGCTGACAGAAACTTGTTCGGAGTAGTTGCGTTCTGAAACCCCATGCAACAGTGAAGCTTTAAATGAAATGATTAGATTACGAAATAGTTCGTGAAACCTTTTAATATCACATGTCCGCAGAAAACTAATTGATATATCGAACTAAAAAATGAAAAATAAATAATAGTCTAAAAAACACGCTTTTATATGCAACCAAACTAAATTTAGAAAATAATTTTTCATTACAAAGAGTGTGTATTACAGTAATAAAAGGTCAAACAATGAATCATAATTATATACCTCAAAATAGAATTATAATAAAATTTAAGATAATAACAGAATAATTCACTTCAGAATAAAAGCGTGGGGTGCTTAATATATTAAATGTTATAATTATTTCTATACTAAAAAAAAATTCGAATACCAGAAAAGAAAAAAACCTACCGATAATTAAAAATTTGAAGAGAAAAAAGAAAAAGGTCCTGGCATCATTTTTTGAATTAGCAATTAAAATCCAATTGACCGATCACTTTGAGAACAATGCACTGTTTTTCCAGGGACAATTTGGCTTTAGAAATAAAAATCCACATCACTAGCAATAACCTGTCTCGTTGAGCACATTCAAAGAGGTTTTGAGAATGGTCTTGATACTTTTGCTTCCTGCTTGGACCTAACAAAGGCCTTTGACTGTGTTCGGCATGATATTTTGCTGGAAAAGTTGCCATATTACAGAGTTGGCAATAGTATGAGAAACCTATTAAAATCCTACCTTTCATCACGATTCCAATTTGTTGCGTTTAGAGGGGAAAACTCAAGTTCAAAGTCAATAAATTATGGGGTGCCCCAGGGTTCAGTCCTGGGCCCGGTGTTGTTTCTTATATTTATAAATGACCTTCCAAATTTTCAGGACTTACTCAAAATAATCTTATTTCCTGATGACACCACAACACTTAATAGTTATCATCAATCTCAAATACAGGGAATTGTGGAAACACAATCCAACATTCAGCAATGGTTTCTTGCAAATAGGCGGTGTCTTAACATACAAAAACTCAGCACATTAACTTTACGCTAAGACAGTCACACAAGCCATTTGACACTGGTAAAGAAGTTGTATTTCTTGGAGTTACACTTGACTCAGGACTGGCTTGGGAAGCCCACGTAGACAATCTTTGTAAAAAATTGTCGAGAGCATTGTTTTTAATAAGGGGTCTTTCTCGCTGTGTATCCTTGGATGTTGTACTCTGTGCTTACCACGGAAATTTTGCATCAAGGCTATCTTATGCTTTAATTGGATGGGGACATTCAGCCCATGCTGCTAAAGTTTTTACATTGCAGAGGAGATGCGTTCGCATAATTGCTAATATTGGCTACCGGGAGGAATGTAGACCATATTTTATCAAATTGGGGCTTTTTACTCTTCCCTGTTTATATTTTTTCCAGTGCCTTATGTTTATTAAACAAAATATTCACTTGTATCAAACTAATCAACAAATCCATAATTATAATACTCGTAACAGTCAGGATTTAATCCATTACTTTCATAGACTTGGAAGATCCAGGGGTGGCTCCAATTACTTCTGTATAACATACTTTAATGCGCTTCCTCAGCACATTAGATGTTTGAACGACAAGATTTTTAGAAGCACTATAAAAAAGTACCTATTAAAACATGCCTTTTTTTCTGTGAATGAATACCTGAGCAGCGGCTTTATTTTTTAGTTAATTTGAATTTTGACTTAAAGAGGTAAAAAAAAATAATAAATTATTTCAGGACCTCATGAGGGCTAAACTTTAGTAAAACATTATTGTTTTAGTTTAAATACTTTTTAATAATTGTGATTGACTGTCAGTGTTATTCTGCCGTGATTAGCAGAAACGCCGTATCAATTTTTGTTTTTTCAAATCAATAAGTTTAAAATTGCATTATTTTCTGCCCAATTAGTAAAAACGCCCAATTGTACGTAAAAACTCTAAAACGCAATATCTAAAACGAAAATCAAAATCTGTTATAATATAAAACAGCTCAGGATAAACGCCATATCTACTGGCTGTTCAACAAAAACAGACAAACCTGAAGAAACAAAGTCGGATCTGGAAAAAGACAATTTTTCTTCAAGGACTAAAGGTAGTCGTGCTAGTGAACCGTCTAGTCCCAGTGATAGTGAAACCGATTCGGGTGAAGACAGCGACGATTCATCAGCTTCAGCAAAACGTCCACTTCCTGCTAATCTTCCAGTGTTTAAACCTCGTGCAAGAATGTACAGAGCACCAGCAGCCCAAGCTGCACCAAGTCAATATATCATGGATGTTCCAGAAATGTGGGGTGTGGGTGCCGATGGATCTATGATGGAAGCTTTTAATAAGTTTGAAATTAAAGACTAAAGAATGGTGTTAAATATAATTTTGTAAAAAGTGATTGAAGCTTTTAGTTTGCAATTCTCATAATGAGAAAATATGTATTAAAAGATTCAAAATTACACAAAAATACTGCATCTAAATTGCAAGTGATGCATTTGTCCTAAGCATACATCAGCTGCCGCGTTTTAAAAAATGATGCGGTAAAAAAGGTTTTAGAAAATCGTTTGGTACGGCTGGACAATTTACTTTAAACACGATTTACTTCGTTTCAACTTTTTGCACATACGGCGTTTTTGCTAATCACGGCAGTATTGTGATGTAACTGTATTTTTTTATTTCATTGAGTATAATGTTTAGGAAAATTTAAGAATATTTTTAAATGTTTCTTGTCTAATTAATTTAAATTGACGTGTAAAAACACTTCTGTAGGGTAATTCTTACCAATAAATAAATAAATTCTACCGAATACCAAACACACAAATGTATTCAAATACTATTCGAATACCAGTAAAATGTATTCTGAATACTATTCAGAATACTGAGTATTCGAATACAACCCAACTCTGCTAGTATGAGGTCAAATGCAGCACTTAGAATATTTTTTTAGTTTTTCCCATATGTTTTTTTTTAACTTTACCTCCGTTATATTTTTAATTTATAGTTACTTACAATTTAAAAATCAACAGAAACTTCTTCGTCTGAAGTGTACTTTTCTGTATTTAACGTTTCACGAACATACTAAAATTAAATTTTACTTACTACATTAAAGCAGTCAGCGAGTATTGAATGTATTCGTTCCCTGTATAATTGCTACCTACTTGTGTTCAACACACTAAAAGTCTATTAAACAAACCGAGCTGGCACGACGTGTATAAAAATGTTTAATAGACATCACGATTTTCTATTGTGTTATAAATTTAGAATTTATTTAAGTAGTTTGAATTAAAATAAAAGATTTAATGTTGTTACCAAGGATTAAAATTTAATTAAACGTTTTATTTATATTGTATAACCATAATCAGAAAACTTATAGGGATAAAAAGTCTAGGGAGGTTAAAAACCTACTGCGGATGTGATCATTTGCGAGTTTTTACTCTTTTCTCCTTAAAGGCAGTTGCACACCTGTACACTTTTGTGGGGCAATTTTTTATACGCGGGATAAGTAATAAACTTAATGTTTACACAAGCATGCCTGTGTAAAACATAAAGTTTATTTATTATCCTGATATAGGGTAGGGCGGGGCTAGTTGAGCATAGAGGTAAGTTGGGCAATCAAAATATCTCAAAAACCATCGACCGCACGCGAACGCATTAAATAGCGCAAAGAAGGGGTTGCGCAAGGGGAACTGATTGTGCAACCACTAGTGGTGACGCGGCGATTGAGAAAAGTATCCGTGCGCATTGTTTATTTTGTGATTAAAAAGTAAAATAATTGCAAGCCGGAAAATTTTATCTTTAATAGTTAAATGTATTCCGTTCTCAATCAGGTAAGTGTTAATCTTAAGTAAATTTATTGCAGTTTTAATATGTATAAAGATTTTGAATACAATTCTAACCGGTTTTTAATAAATTCACTTTTTCTTTAAAATTTCAGATTGGGGTTAGTTGAGCTACAGTTGCCCAACTAACCCCACGGTTTTAAGTATAAAATGTTTTTTTTTTTTATTTTTAGGATACGGACTTATAACATCAAAACACTAAAGTCTTCTCAAGATTCAAAAGAGGCTGCAACCTGACTTTATACAAGCAACAAAGAAAACGAGCTTACCTATCTAACTTATAAATTTTCTCTGGAAATAGTTCGACCATACCCAGAGGTCCAAGAAAAGCTGCAATTTTAACAGATACAGAAGGCATTACAAGAGAAACAAAATAAAACTGCTTAAAAAGTTTAAAAACGAAGATGAATTGATGAGATATTAAATCCAAAAGTTAAGCTAAGCTGGCTACGTTACTGTTTTATTAATAACATTTGTTGTTTTGTCACTATAAGAATATAAATATAAAAAGCAAATTGTCAAAATGTATTTTTATTGTAAACGTATCTAACATTTAAGCCATGATTTGACTATACTTTCTAAGTGCTCCACTAGCCCCATACCCTTGCTCAACTTACCTCACCTATGGGGTACGTTGGGCATACTTGACTATCTACATTAAAATAGATGTAGGTCCTAAATTCGACTTATTAGAAAGAAACTACTATGGACACTATTAATAAGGAATAAATTGCTAATCCGTCAGTATGCGTTATAAGCCATTAAGACCTATTTTTGAGGAGCTATAACTGATCAAGTGAAAAATTGCTCAACTAGCCCCGCCCTACCCTACAAAGTTGTGCCACAAAAGTGTACATACATGTGTGTACGTACGTGAGTACCTTAAGGGGGTAAGGTATTTAATTTACAGCTCACGTTTTCAAAGTCGGTGCCCTGATAACTCCAAAACTACTGCACCGATCCTTTTGAAATTTTAAACACTATTTCTGTACATCATTTACGAGGTAACGCTGTCGAGTTTATTTTAAGCGCATTGGTTTAAGGGGGCGGTAAGGTATTCAATTCACAACTCACGTTTTCAAAGTCGGTGCCCCTGATAACTCCAAAACTACTGCACCGATCCTTTTGAAATTTTAAACACTATTTCTGTACATCATTTACGAGGTAACGCTGTCGAGTTTTTTTTTTTTTCATAATTTTGATTTTGCAATAACAAATTAGCCGATTTTTTCCCACAAAATTGTGTTTTTCACTTCAAAGTGTTCGAAAAAATGAAAAAATTTGGAAAAAAATAAAAACTCGACAGCGTTACCTGGGAAAACTATTATCTAACGAATGAACTTTGATTTTTTGATTTCGGATGATCCAGCACCAAGTTATGAGGGGCACCGCAATTCAACTTTTTTCGAGACACGTCCGAACAATTGCTGCCATTGCCGTATTTTTTAATATTTTTTTGTAAAAATTTGATGAAACATTCTTCGAATGTCATACTTTAATGTACCATTGGTTGAGTAAATAAATTTTAACTGTGTCGTCAGAAAAAATCACGAAAACATGGCTTTTTTGTACGATTTGACCTTAGCCCCCCTTAAGTGTATTAATTATTTTAGGGCTAAGGGTGATACTTACCCTCAGAACTCTTCAACTCTCTGCAAACTTATGGTACCGTAGAAAATTGGAGAAAGAACTGTATGAAACCCTCAACTAAAATTCAATGTTGTGATTGTAATTTGTAATTTTTTGGTGAAATAAAAAACATTTATATATATAAAAAAAATGTTTTATTAGCTTAAATAGAAATTGTTAAAAGTAAAAAAAAACATCTTATCATGGTAATCATATTGCTAGTATTTTTAAATACGAGAGAAACACTATCAGTATCATAAAATACATACACTGTGTGCAAAAAGTCCCGGAACCCCTTAATAATTCGCAAATGCGCTCATTTATCGAAAAGTCTTCCAAATAAAGTTTATAGATATATTTTAGATCTATTTTATAAAAATATGTTTACATGTACAGGGGACATCACAACGAAGATATAGACACAAGTTACCTTTTTTAAATGGAATGGTGTATATTTTATTGGATTTTTGAATTCTCCACAAAATTTTAACATGACCTTGTGTAACATATGCTATACCTAAACTCACTAGTTTAAAAGATACAAGGGTTTAAAAAGTATTTTATCGATATTTTTATTTTCACCTGTTACAATATTTACCTAGTTACATTTACATAGTAACATTTATGTGTATGTATGACATGTATAAGTGACGTTTGGTAATTATTGAGCAGTTGTTAGTTAAACAATTTAAAATAACTAGTCATGGCACTTTCTTAGAAAGAGATAATAACGCTTCTTATGATTCCAGGGTTTGGGGATCGCGAGCGGTCTTACCAAGAAACCCGAGATCTTTTTAATACAACCTTTCCAGAGCCTACGCCAATCTCAATGCTTTATTACAAAGTAGCACATTGTCAAGCCGTTCAAGGAGGTCACTTCCAACATTTAATTAAATAGGTTAAGTGTTTACAAGTTATTTTTGTGTCAATTCTGTTTTTATTAATAAGTGTTTTCATATTTTAAAAGTTAATAAATATTTACATTATATTTTTTTAAACCCTTGTATCTTTTAAACTAGTGAGTTTAGGTATAGCATATGTTACACAAATTCATGTTAAAATTTTGTGGAGAATTCAAAAATCCAATAAAATATACACCATGCTATTTAAAAAAGGTAACTTGTGTCTATATCTTCGTTGTGATGCCCCCTGTACATGTAAACATATTTTTATAAAATAGATCTAAAATATATCTATAAACTTTATTTGGAAGACTTTTCGATAAATGAGCGCATTTGCGAATTATTAAGGGGTACCGGGACTTTTTGCACACAGTGTATAAGGAATACTAACGGCCGTATTCACCAAGCTCTGACAAATATTTATCAGACTGATAGCCTGCTTAAAAGCTAGTTCATACAGGCGCGAAAAGCGAATTGCAAATATTTGGCCAAAAATTCGCGTTTTTTTTTCATGTTCATACAGCTGTGAAATTCGCCGAAATTCTAGGCAACAACATAACCTACAAATTTCTATATTGCTTTTACTTTCGGTGGTGACGCTACGCTTGGGTTCTTTTCAGATTTTCTTAGGTTTTCCTTTTAATAATATAACATTTGTATGTTGTAATGAATAAAGAATACAGCACATTTATTTGGCAACAAATACGTAGAATCGCTGCAAATTTATTATAAATAAAAAGGGCTAAAAAAGTTAATATAAATTCAAATCAAAAAACACAAAATACTTAAGAAAATAAACACAAAAATAACGTTCCAGACAACTTATAGAATGACATAAAAATAACAATAACAAAATTATTTTTGAAATAACATATGATTAATAACCTCTTGTTTCTACGCATGTGCACACGCGAATATTCGCCAGAAATTGAAATGATCTTAAGTTTCCCGCCCACTAGATTTTAAATTTTGCGAATTCGCAACATCTTTAAACTATCTTTATTTTGAATTACCCGCCTTTAATTTTAGGTGAAACTGGCCAATGAGAATGAAATTCGCGTTTCGCAATTCGCTTTTCGTGTCTGTATGAAGTAGCTTTAAGACAATGTTTTTTTTCGTATATTTTAAATCTTTTGTCTGACATTACTAATAACTATTTGCCTTAATCGTGTTATTGTATAAACAAGTTTTCCAAAAAAAAACCTTTATCCAACACTTACATATAATACCTACATAATTGATCAGATTTTGAGGATATAAAGTGTACTATACGTCACTAGTGAGCTAAAGTACCCTTTAGCTCACTAGTGAATTATAGACAATACAAAATTTTGTTGCTGGTGTTGACAATGACAAGTAACAAATAATGGATGACGTTTTCAAATTATTTTCGATATTAAAAACGATTTATACGAAAGTGTTGGATAAAATTTTGTGAGTTAGACACGTGAGTTATTACATATAAGTCACTTAAGAAAATTACCCTCTCGCCCTTCGACCTCGAGAGTTAAACTTTTCTTGCGTGACTTATATGTAATATAACTCACTTATCTAATAAATAACTATTAACAAAAAAGAAAGCATTATTTGGTACATTAGTTTACTAAAAGAAATCTAAGAAAATCTGATTCTCAAATTAAATAACAGAACAATCGCCAAAAATGTTGTTACCAACCCTGAAACTAATTTGGAATTAACGATCTCAACCCTTAGGAAAAATCCTGTATAAGTGAATTTTACTGCAATTTTACCTTTTGTGATGCTTAGTGTGCAATATGTATTACCAACTTTACAACCTAAAATAAAATATCAACATATAAATTAACTAAACACGTCACTCCACTCACGCTGCTGGTTTTTTTGCCGGAACTTCTTCGGCGGCTTTTTCCTCACTTTCATCCAACTTTTCGCTTCCTTTTAACCAAATGGGAAATATTAGTGACTTGTTTCGAGCTACCGGCGCCATCTTGAATTGGTTTCGCAGGTTCTTTCAAAGCTTCAGCTATCTCTCTTTTGGCCTATAAAATAAAAATATGACATTTCGTTAAACCATAGTGATTTATGTAACAAGTGCGGGCGAGTGCGGCAATACCATGAATAAAATGACACTTTATGCTTGTGTTGCATACCATATTTTTCTACAACTGTATAAATATTATATAAATTGAACTTCCTAGTTATTGGAATTCATTATTATTATTATTAATTTTCAATAATTTTTATACCCCAGTATAATTTTTAGTAAAAATTGAAATGTAGGTGATGGTACAGTTAATATTTTAGCAATCTAACATAATATACAAATTTAAGCCTAAGTAAGGTAGTATATATCAAAATTTTATTTTTGTCAAGAATTTTCCAAAATTCCTAAATTTCTTAAAAACCTTACATTTTTGGTATAGGTATCGCTGAAAAAATTTACGTTTTTTTATTTCAACAATCCAAAACTAATATACAGGGTGTTCCATTAAAAAAACACGGGTTTAATATGGACCTGTTTTTTAGAGCACCCTGTATAACTCCACCATCGTCGTCGCAGCTGACGCTCACAACAATTAATTTATACCCCTCTTAAAGCATTTTAAGAGTTATGGACTGAGAGGAATTGGTCATCAAAATCTGTCACTAGCTCACGGACCAATAAATTGCAGACTTTGTTATTGGCGACCCTACCAAAAACACCATGTCTTTTCGTAAAGTTTTGCTTAATATTTCTGCTAAGTTTTGCTTTTACTATTTCATTTTATTATTATTTTGGATACTTTTTAATTTTTTAAAATTTTTAAATTGGGCTAATGTATTCTAAGAGATATGCTTTTAAATACGGGGCCTTAAAACAAGTAAGGCATAACTACACATATTTTTTTAGTCTTATTAACAATATAATAGGAAACTTCTAGTGAAGAAAAGAAAAAATATATATAATTTATAAATATAAAATGTCGCCAGAATCACAAGTTTGTTAATTTTTTATATTTTACTACTATATTATTTAATTGAATTTATTAAATATGAAATATCTGTGAAGGACACAAAATTAAAAGATGATTATGAAACTTTTTTTTATCTTTAAACAAACCACGAAGGCTAAAAGCCTAAATACTAACGTACCGTGGGTGTCTTCAGCGAGGTAAGAGGGAGTTTGTTGACACGGGACTTAAATACTTGAAGATTTGGGGGAAGGAAAGACCTCCGCTGGCAGTAGGTTCCACAGTCTAGAAACTCTAGGAATAAAAGAACGAACAAAGTGAGAAGTACGGGGCCTGTCCAGTTGAACCATATAGGGATGCATACTAGCGGAGCCACGAGTTTCTCTGTTGGGAACCGTGAGTGGAGGAACTATACTGGACAATTCTTCAGAGCAGAAGAAATCAAAGTACCTATAATAAAGCGATAAATCCCCCACAGCCCGACGATGGGCAAGAGAGTGAAGCCTTTCTGTAAGTAAAGGATCATTAATGAGACGAATAGCTCTTCTTTGAATAGAATCAAGAATGCTTAGGGTTGTGGGGGAAGCCATGCCCCAGATATGAGAACAATATTCCAAGGGAGGTCGGATTTGGGACACATATAAAGTGTATAAATTAGAAGCGGAAAAATACTTTTTGGCTTGAAAAACTGATCAAAAATATCCATAAAAAATTATATAAATAAAATTATTTTAATTTACATAAAAACATAATAGGAGGGACACCAGCAACAAAACACAAAATAAAAAACGCAAGTTTTCCAAAAATATTTATTCCAAAAAGTAATAAAAAAGCAAAATAACATTTAAAAAAAGCACTAAATATAATAAAGCACAGCACATCTTTAAGCAAAAAGCTTTTTGAAGCAAAACAATAAGTCAAAAAAAAATACTGAATGGTTTTAGAAAAAAAAATTGATTTTTTGACGAGATTCTACATTTTCTTTTAAAATAACATACATAAAAGTTTAATAAATCATATAGTCTGGTAATTGGTAATTTTCTAGAAACCTGCGGCCACTCCGATTTTAACGAAACTTGGTATACGGGGGTTTTTGGGGCGCTGATCACGAATCTGAAAATTTTTTTGGCGGAAACGTTTCGCTCTCGAGATATTTATCATCAAAGTTCAAATTTGAACTAAGCTTATTTTCACTATATTCCCCCTTCTTTTGCACACAATTCTTGATTTAAAGCTAAAGTGTCACACAATATTTGATTTTCACCTTTTAAAACCCCGTTTTTCTAAGTTTTTTACATTATTTCAGCATTAAATTGCGTGGCTTTTCTTTGATAATGCAGCAACCATACATACACATAGGGCTTCATGGCACACTGGGATTGAAATGATTCAAAGTAAAGCTATGCAATTTAATGCAAAAATAGTGTAAAATACGTAAAAACGGGGTTTTAGATGGTGAAAATCAAATATTGTGTGCCACTTCAGCTTTAAATCAAGAATTGTGTGCAAAAGAAGGGGGATATTATAAATATAGAATTAGTTTAAAATTTAAGTCTGATGATAAATATCTCAAGAACAAAACGTTTCCGCCAAAAATTCTTTCAGATTCGTAATCAGCGCCTCAGAAACCCCGTATACCAAATTTCGTCAAAATCGGAGTTGCCGCAGGTTTCTAGAAAATTACTTAGTATTTTTTAAAAAAATATTAATTAAAAATTTTATCGTTCAAATTTTTGGTAAGTTTAGAAAAATGACAATGGCGCAAAAATTGCGTAATTTAAATAACCATAACATAAAAAATAGCAGATTATGAATTGCATTTTTAAATTAAAAATAAATGAAGGTCATTTTTTCTGATCTACATCCTCAATAACCTTTAACTTTTCAATCGCACACTCTATATTAGTATTTTGGGGTTGACGTCTAACCTCTATTGTATTAACAGCGCCCTCTACTGGTTTAAATTTAGGTTTAAGACAGTGCTTAACAATTTCCCTACACACACATACCTCTTCTTTGTACACTCCCATGTCGGCTATTTTATCTTCAATATCAGGAATAAGGCTTTTGATTTCTTCTATTTCGTCTTTGTGTTCTTGGGTCATCGATTTTATCTATAAAAAAACGCATTTTATTACGTAAAAACTCACTTTTAAAAATATTATTCTGAAAGTGTCCAAAAAATATGATTTAAATGTTTCTTATCTGATATATCGGGTGACAACAAGATCACTTTCCGGCTGCCATTTTTTATTTCTTTATTGATACTGACGAAACTTGGTAGCAGTTTTTATTTTTAGGTGTTTATGATAAGTTTTTACGACTTCCGGTTTCACCCAGAAATGACTGGAACTTTCGATTTTTCAATGGGACACCATGTATATTTTTGGTTTTTCGGATTCTCCAGATCATTTTTAGTCGGAATACAATATTTAAAGTTTAGAGCCCTCTAGTAAAAAGTTTACAAAGATAAAATCGATTTCGTATTTTTCTGAAAGTAAGTAAAGTACGAGGAGTGATTTTAGACTGATTATGGAACTCTAGATTAAAATAAAAATTTAATTTAATAATGAAATTTGACCGAAATTTCTTTTCAAAATATTGTATTCGAATAAAAATGATCTGGAGAATCCGAGGAACAAAAAATCTACAGTGTGTTCCATTTAACAATCAAAAGCTTTCATTTTCGGTGAAACCGGAAATCGTAAAAGCCTATAATAATCACCTAAAAATTACTTTTCGTTAGTCTAACAACTCTACCAAGTTTCGTCAGTATCGATAAAGAAATAAAAATGGCAGCTGGAAAGCTATCTCGTTCTGACCCGGTATATTTTTTTCTTAATATTGTTTTAAATCTTACTTTTCTACTAACTTATATTATTTGTGTGATATTTATTATCACTCATTGAATCTTGTAACCGAAAAACGTATTGGACTGGCATCAATTTTATGTCCCGATATACCATATTCGATAAACTTTTTCTGGCGCATAACCTTTCGGCGGCGTTGCCACATGTCAGTCACATAGCATATTTTTTCAATTATTTATTAATTACTTTTATCACAAGCTCTAAAGGTCGGATTTTAATCAGAATCTGAACACCAGTTTTTGTGAAGTAAAAATAAAATCTGCGATTTGCCATAAAGATCAATGTTAAAAGCAATTATTTAATATTATTTATAACTTTTTTTCAGTTCTCTGTAGACCTTTGAAAATTTAACTGGTTGACATTCTTATTATAAAGTACCAGTATGCTAAATTTCATATTTTTCTGAACATTAATTCTTATACCAGTAGTAATAGCTTAGCAAAAAAAAATCAATTTTTTTTAAATTACATGGGAAAACAAAAAAAAATGGAAAGTACTAGTTTAATTTTTGGATTTATTCTGCAAACATTATTATATTCGGGTTATGGTCTAAGTAGATTTTTTTAAATAGGAAAACTTCGACGAGAAATACAGTCAAATAAATCAAAGATTACATTCTTTTTGCAGATATCCTTTATTTTTTGTGACTAATGTAAACTTACCTCTTCTAGAGTTTTTATTCTGTTTCGTAAATAATCCAAAGAATGATTAAAACTTTCAATTGCCTCATCTAACTGCCTATTCGTAGAATAAGCCATTCCTAACTTATACAGACTTTCAGCAATAGTTCTGCTATCTTTGGTAAAAATTTCTTTTGGATGTCCAAACCCTGCTTGATATCGTTAATGGCGCATTCAAAATTTTCGCTTTCCAATGATACTTCTCCAAGTACTATTAATGTTTCAGCCAAACTTTTTTATCACCTACAAAAAAAATATACGTAAAAAAATAAAAATATATCCCTTCGGAATTGTCGAGCGCGTCAGATTAAGATAGGGTGAGTTAATTACATGCTAAACAGTATATATTCCACTAATCTGACATTGTTTATATGAAGTTTTTTTCATATTTTTTAATGTAGAATTGGCTCTAAAAGTTTGTCGGATAAGATGTGAAACACCCTTTATAACATTTTTTTCTTCTTATAATATAGGCTTTGCAACCCAATAGGTCTCTAAGACACTCGAGTAAATCCCCAGCATCGTGGGCTTCCCTACTAAAGTAATAAAATTTATTATCCAAATTACGAAAATATATATACATATATATATTTACCTAGCCTTTCAAATATCTTCTTAGCTAACTCCAACACTTCCCAAGCTACCTGCAGATCGCTAGTATCTTCATCGCCATTTTGTTCATCGGTAGCTTCATCACCTCCTTCCTTCTGCGAAGAAGAAGGCCCCGATTCTCCGTTACTTTCCACGGGTTCCGGCTTGCTAGATTCCGCTTGCTCTTCACCCTCGGTTTCCATTTCACCATTATCTTTACTCCCTTTTGGCTGTCATCTTTTTCTGACTCTTCGTTTGTTTCTTCCTCAGCCGTTTTCTCACCGTTTTCATCAGTCTTACTAGTTTCTGGTGTTTCAGATTCGGTAACTACAAATGATTTTATTAAAATTTTAATACAGTTACAACCTTTTTGAAGATTATGCTTACCTTCATCTTCATCTTCAGAACCTTCTTCTGAGTTCTTTGGAACTGCATCTCCTAAGGCTTCATTTTGTTCCCTTGAGAGCCCCAATAAGGCTTTGCCATAGTAGAGGTAGACCTCGGCTAAAGAGTCATGTAAGTCATCTTTGTGTTCAACGACAAGCAGCTCAGAGGCTTTGCTTAGGGCCAGTACAGAATTTTCATAGTCTTGAAGAACGAAGGCTCGTACACCTTTACCAAAAAAAATTGTAAATATACAGTATGTATTAGAATAGGCAGGCAATTTCCTATGTTTATATAGAACACACGAAAATAAATTGGCCAGTACCCTTTTTTTTTTTTTCATAAGCTCCTCTTAATAAAGGTATGTGCCCTTAAAAGACGCCTCTAAAAATAAAATATATTTTTTCACGACCCTTAAAAAAATGTTGTTTTATTAATCGTTAACATGAAGTTAAAGTACTCCATTCTAGTACACTACATAAAGTGTTAAAAAGTAACTTTTTTAACACTTCGAAGTTTTTTTCACACTTGGTGTTTTGTTTCAACGCCTACTACAATTTAACAGTAAACGCAATATTAACTGTACCAAACGGTTAAGTTACCTTTGATTTCGTCAGTATTTCTTTTAGTTCATGTGTCACTAGTTTTAAAATTTGACAGTTTGCAAATAAATTTAATAGAAATTATTGAAAATTAATAGTAATAATGAATTTGGATGACTAAGAAATTAAAAGGAATTTATACTTGTTTTAGCATTATTTCTACAAAAAGTAAGTAGATAATTTTTCAAATTAAATTATAAATGCTTTGTTTTGAAAAGGATAATTGTCTCTTAAAAAATAAGGAGGCTATGATTTTTTGTTGCAATATAACGGCTGTGCTGCCAAAAATTAAAATTAATTAGTATAGATAAAATAAAACATGTACAAAATGGTATTTTTGGGAAATTTTAATACGGTCAGTGCTAAAAAATATAGTATGTAACACATGCATAAGGTGTCTTTTTTTTGCTCATGGGATTGATCAGGATTGCCGCACTCGCCTGACGGCTCGAATGCTGTCAAACTTTCCATTCGTAAAAAAAGTATTACTTTATGCACTTGTTACATAAATTACTATTCTTAAAATACCTTTTAATAGTACTTGATATAATGAAATATTTTTAGCTAAGGGTATAAGCTTTTAAAATTACTATTCATACATTATTTTTAATATACAGGGTGTAAAAATAATTACCACCATTGTACTAGGGTTAGGTCGGGTGCACTTAGATAGTTCTAATATTTATTATATTAAAAAAATATTTTATTATAAAAAATAATAGAGAAAAGTTTATTTTCAGCGTTGAAAATTATGATTTTTTTTTAAATATTTAACACACCGTATTTCCAAAAACTAAGACGTTTAGGACATATGTTTATATGGAAGTTTTTTTCTTAGTTTTTGTTGTAGAATCGTTTCGGTTAAGTTTGTCGGTTAGTTACCGGAGACCCTGTATGTATGTAGCTAATTTGATTGAAATTGATGATAACTTTGATGTCTACGTTGGTGCCTAAACGGTGAGGTTTATCGACTTTAATAAATAGTACCTTATTTTTTAAGTTTTTGTTGTCTATAAAATGGCGCCCCAGTTTTGCGATATCTGTCAAAATAAAAAAGTTATGATGTAAATAAATTTTAAGTTTTAGGTAAAGTGCCCTCTGGCGGTATTTAAAAAAGTACTTTTATCTTAAAATTTTAGAATCTGCAAAGCTCGATTTGTGTGCCAAATATCAACTGGATTGGTTAAAAAATAAAGGCAATATGACGAAAAAACCAAAATAAAAATTGAACTTTGACGGCTTGTAACTCGAAAACGAATGACATTTTTGAAAAAAATTATATGAAACTCTACCCTTATTTTTTCAAGTAGAATCACCCCCTTAAGTTTCGTGATCGATTTTGAATAATCCTGTATATTTTACCTTGTCCAAAGAGTTCCTTGGGGTCTGTGCAATCAGGGATCAACAGTTATATCTGCCATCTGGAACAAACGAAACACAATCAAATATGGCGTTAGTTCTGGTTACCTCTTAATTTTTAGTTATTAAAAGCAATATCAGCTTTTGGTAAATATTTATAGATCAAGGTTTTAAGCATGTATAAAAGCATTTGAAGAAAACAGGGGCCATATTTTTTTTCTTACAACAGACTATTCTGCAGAAACCCTCATATCAATACCGTAATTCGCAAATTGGCTAACTCCATTTTCCTTAAAAATAGAAGGTATACTTGGGCTATTATAAAATATAAACCTGAAAGAATTTTTACGGTTTCTTTATTCAAAATAACCCCAAAAACATGATTCTACTAAACAAAGGTTAAAAAGCCCTATTTTAAATTATTTTAATATTATTTCTAAAATACTATTTGTCTGTGCTGTAAAATTTTGTGAATCTGGTAGTTGGCCGATTTTGCGAATTACGGTATCCACGTGTCAAATTAAAAAATGCGTGTAATTGTTTACTTATCGGACATCACGCCGATTTTGACAATTTTGGTATACAGAGGTCTCCTTTGGGGTGCTGATTACGAATCTAAAAGAATTTTTTAGTTGGCAACGTTTCGTTTTCGGCATATTTACCATCAAACTTGAAAAGCAAATTTACCTTATTTTCACTATATTTTCCCTTCTTTTTGCAAATAATTCTTGACTTAAAGCTAAATTGGCACTCAATATTTATTTCCACCTCCCAAAAACTATGTTTTCATGTAATTTACATTTATATACCATAAATTGTAAAGCTTCACTTTCAATCATATTAGCCATGGCGGTACCATGGCTACTGTGATTCAAATGATTAAAAGTAAAGCTTAACAATTTTATGGAAAAAAGAGGGAAAATAAATAGAAAAATGGGGTTTTAACAGGTGGAAATTAAATATTAAGTGCTAATTTAACAAAAAGCTCAAGAATTGCGTGCAACAAGAAGAGCGAATATGGCGAATTTAGGTTAGTTTTTATTCAAGTTTGATAATGAATATCTTGAGAACGAAACGTTACCGACTAAAAATTGTTTTGATTCGTATTCGGCGTCTCAAAAAATCATCATATGCAAAAAAAAATTAGGCAATTTTCTAGAAACCTGCGAGCAACTCCGATTTTAACGAAATTTGGTATACGGGGTTTTGGGGCACTGATCACGAATCTGAAAGAATTTTTGGCGGAAACGTTTTCGTTCTCGAGATATTCATCATCAAAATTCAAATTTGAACTAAGCTTATTTTCACTATATTCCCCTTCTTTTTGCACACAATTCTTGATTTAAAGCTAAAGTGTCACACAATATTTGATTTTCACCTTTTAAAACCCCGTTTTTCTACGTTTTTACATTATTTTGCATTAAATTGCGTGGCTTTTCTTTGATAATGTGGCAACCATACATACACATAGGGCTTCATGGCACACTGGGATTGAAATTGATTCAAAGTATAGCTATGCAATTTAATGCAAAAACAATGTAAAATACGTAAAAACGGGGTTTTAAGAGTAAAAATCAAATATTGTGTGCCACTTTTAGCTTTTAAATCAAAGTATTGTAAAGAAAAGGAAGAATATTGTAAAAATAGGATTAGTTTAAATTTCAAGACTGATGATGAATATCTCAAGAACGAAACGTTTCCGCAAGTGAATCAGCGCAAAAAACCCGTATAAATTTCGTCAAAATCTTGCCGCAATTTCTGAAAATTACCAAACATTAAAATCAGCGTGATGTCGGATAAGTAAACAATTAACAAAAAAATAAATAGCTTGTTTACACTTGTATAAGCCAAGTATTAGTTTAACCATAAATATTTTTTTTTTTACTTTTCCTCGAGAGTAACAATTCTGGCGACTAGTTGGGGTTTTTTGCAAAGAACGCCTAAAATAGTAAAGATATCCTAAACGTAATAATAAAAAATATTTATTACCTTTAAACAAAAAGTAGTACACAACTAAAATAGTAATGTGAAGAGTTATTAAAATAAAAACTTTTAAGAGATTAGTGTATTTTATGAAGATATTTTAAAAAAATAAGACTTTGGTATTAAGTCGATTTTATTTTGTAAAAAAGAATGTTAAACATTATCTTTTTGCATGCTCGTAAAAAAATAGTACTGACGGTACTGAATCATTTTTGTTTCATTGTCGCGTCCCGTTAGGAGTATTTATTATATACTTATTAACAAAATGTAAAATTAATTATTAACTCACAAAGATTTTAATGCACAGGGTGTGCTTAATGATAGGTTATTAATTTTAGGGAAAAATTCTTCGTTCCTAAGATACAAAGTGTTCAACTTTCTAAAAGTCTTTAAAATTTTTAAAACCCTTAGGGGGAGAGATCACCTATAAATTCTCAAATTCTCATTGATTTTTAACACGCTTTTATTAACTTGGGCTGTAACTATCTATCTGGCTGCCTATGTAACGGAATCTTTGAGCCTAATTTTAACCAACTTCCAGCTATTCGATTTCTTTGAAACTTTGCACACGTATTAAGGACCCATGACAATGCAATAATCTGCAAACAGTATCCCTTTATCTTTTTTTTAATCGCCAGGAAAAAAATTCCATTATATTATAAAAACAACACCTAGGATGCCATCTGTTGGAAAAATTTCAAACTTTGCTATTAAATGAAGAAGAAATTTTTTAGTGGATTGCAAAATGTTGGCAACGGTCCAAACATTGCCTGATTGCCATCTGTTGGCAAAATTTGAAACTTTGCTACTTAATGAAGAAGAAATTTTTTAGTGAGTTGCAATCTTTTTGCAAATTTTAAAATTTGCTACCATTGTCATTTCATAGGGGCTGGTTATTTTCTTTTTGCTGCTTAATTAAATAGTATGTTCTAATTTACTGTTATATTAAGAATTTTGTGCAATATAACGAACTAAAAAATGAAAAATAATTAATAGTTTAAAAAACTAAAAAACACGCTGTTATATGCAACCGAACTAAAAAATTAAAAAATAATTTTTCATTAAAAAAAATATTTTCACTTCATAGTAAAAAGCGTGGGGTGCATTTTACTATTTTTTTCATAACTTTTCCATCATAGATATTGGCAAATATAATAATTATAACATTTAATATATTAAGCACCCCACGCTTTTTACTATGAAGTGAAAATATTTTTTTTAATGAAAAATTATTTTTTAATTTTTAGTTCGGTTGCATATAAAAGCGTGTTTTTAGTTTTTAAACTATTAATTATTATGGTAATAGTTCGATATAGCGGTTTTCGCTATTATAAGAGATTTTTGAAAAATTCTTTTTCAGGGCGTTTCTATAGGTCGATTATGACACAAATCTGTGTGCGCGTTTTCCAAAATCCATTTCTATAATTTATTATTAATAAAAACATATTACGGGACGGTGGAGTGAACAGAGGTGCTGGGTGGGGACGAAACAGTAGAAATCCTACATTAAACGCCCAAAAACAGTATTTCAAAGTAACACCGCACTTTCTGTTTACAAAAATGTCCAAAGTAATTGTTAAAAAAAAAAAAAAATAAATAATAGTACAACAATCCCGCCATGGCTGTCACTGCATAAACAAGAAGAGTTTGCAATAGAATTGTAAATGTCTTGCGATGTTGCCAAATAAAGTGAGAAAGTGTCAATAACTTAAAAAAGGAAGATACAGGACAAAATTCATATGAAAAACTAAGTTATTCCTTCTTCCTAATATAATTTGTAGAGAAAAAAGGAAAATACCTAAACATAAAGAAGGAGGCATTTCTACAAAAAATACCATGGTTTCTCGTGGAAATGGTGGATAATCCCTGAAATAGGCTTGGTGTTAATTCTTCATAAGAAGTGTGGCAACGCTGCTTCTATCAAGACTGTCATTTTCATAATGACGAACTTCATGTTATCAGCTGACCAAAATAAATTTTCCTTCTTTAATTAATGGCGGACGAGATATCTCATATGTGTGGGATAGTTTTTCGAAAAATTTTATACTTTTCAAAATTAATTTATATTTTTCATGTGCCCCGAGTGCAGTGTATTAATGTTTTCTTGGGTTTGACGTTGGATTTATACTGTTTTGTCCCCACCCAGCACCCCTGTTCACTCCACCGTCCCGTAAATATGTTTTTATGAATAATAAATTATAGAAATGGATTTTGGAAAACGCGCACATAGAGTTTGTGTCATAATCGACCTATAGAAACGCCCTGAAAAAGAATTATTCAAAAATCTCTTATAATAAGGAAAACCGCTATATCGAACTATTACCATTTTTATTAATTAATATTTTAATAAAAGAGTCATTATATATATTTTCAAACATTGGTATGTAGTTTACTTAAATTTTTAAAATAATAGAGTTTTTTTTTTTTTTTTTAATTATTCCAAATGGAGCCTGTACGGTAAATTGTAAGGTCGGAGAGAGACTTCTTAATCGGCGGGCACTCTAGCATCGGTTCTAGTGATTTTAAAATTAAAAACTAAAACATTTTCGTGTTAATTAATGTAAGAATTTATTAGTGAACCTTAAAAAAACAATCCGCTTAATACAACGCTTGAAAAAAATAAAATGACTTTTGGCTAAATTGTTTCTGCCCTTTTTGCTTTAAAAAACCATTTTTTTTTTAAATTTGCATATTTAGGTTCACATATAAAGTACTGTTGTTAAAAAAATGTGTGCAACATTTCAGTAAGATCGGTCAAACCCTTTTTGAGATATCGTTCCCGCCAAATTGAACATATAATTTTGAGAAAAACGCGTTTAAAGTTTGAATAGGTACCTAAAAATTCAATCACTACGTTTACTATCGAATAGTTGAAGCTAGCTTGAGTTAAAGCGGCTTTTACAAGTGGCTTGAAAAAGCGATATAAACGCGTTTGAAAGTGACTTAAATCGTTCAAGTCAAGCCTGAAAATAAGGAGGGTTGACTTCACTGAAGCCGATTAGAAACACGATATAAACGATTCAAGCTGGCTTAATAACTGCCTAACTTCAGATGAATGCTTCCTCAAACGTCATCAGTATCAATTTCATTTATAATTTTCACATTTTTATACAAAATATGAGTGGAATAACAGGTGAAAAACTTTAAAACACGCTCACACTAACAAAAGCACACAAAACGGAATGAAATAAAAAGTGAGGTTTGTTTTTCATTTGATGTCTACTGTGAAGTTGGATGCAAAACTGCCGCATGCGTACGACGATGGCCTGAAATGTGCTTGACCTCGATTTTCAATCGACTTTCAAGCCACCGAAATAAACATGTAGACTTGGAAATCGCTTTAAAGCCGCTTTGTTTTCAAGCCAGCTTGAACTATTTGATATAAACGTAGTAAATGATTATACTTGACTTGACTTGACTTACCGACTCTGTAATATAGGAAATACTGAAAATTATGTTCTAAAATTTTAGTGACTTGAAGTTCTTAAAGGACTATACTAACATATAGGTTTTTTTAAACATTTTATAGGTATCTCCCTCCTAATTGGGAACACAAAGGGTAGCGAAAACGTTAAGTTCATAAACTGACCTTAAGAGCCACTAGAATTTTGTATCATCTTTGGCACTTTGCACTTCCAATAAGCAGCGACTGAATATAAACATTGTTCCATACCTATCATTTTTATTTGATCCTATTTTAATGGAAAATCCATAACTATAGATAAATTATAACTGAACGATAAATTTTCATCGGATAATCCAAGATTGATTTCCCAGTTAAACCGTCGGGATTTGCGCGAGTTCAGACGGGGTCAGAAGTGGGGTATGTCGAAAATAATGAGCGTGTTGTATCCGGCGATAATTTCAACTCTGGGACCGCAAGACGTCGGTTATCCCTTCTTTCTATTACACATATCGACGCGAAAAGATGGTATTTGCTGATGTTGCCAAAACTAACCAGGCAATCATGTTTTAGCTAATCTAACGGATTTTATTTTCATTGGTAAAAGTCAAAAACTAGTTAAAATTAGTGCTTTTTTCAAGCTTCTATTTAGTAATCCCATTCTAGTGCTAGCTTCATAGTCTGACTCTTAATAACTGCCTAATGCTTCCTTGAAATGTCATCAGTGTCAATTTCATATATGATTCTGACATTTTTATACAAAATATGAGTGAAAAAACAGGTGAAAAAACTTGAAAACACGCTCACACCAACAACAGCACACAAAACAGGACAAATTAAAAAGTGAGGTTTGTTTTTATTTGATGTCTACTGTGAAGTTGAATGCAAAACTGCCGCATGCGTACGACGATGACCTGAAATGTGCTTACGATCTTGATTTTCAATCGACTTTCAAGCCACCGAAATAAACACGTAGACTTGAAATCGCTTCAAAGCCGCTTTGTTTTTAAGCCAGCTTGAACTATTCAATATAAACGTGGTAATTGTGGAAAGCCGCTCTAGGTTTCGTAGCAAAAATAATCTTTAAACAGTTTTGTTTTTACAAATAAAAGTGAAAATATTCGATTAAGTTGAAAATCTGTACAAAATATTTACTCTAGCAATTTAAGTTTTTACCATATTATAGTAGAAATACCAGTCATTAGACCAGAATCATTTTAAAATTTTAGCATGAATGTTCTCTTCCTAACAAAAAATAATGTATTTTTAAAACTTTTGAAAAATTTCACGAATCGAAATTATAGGAATGTTTTTACTTATTTTCATGTGTGTAATACGCTTTTGGGACACCCTGTATATATGTTAAGAATTATTAAGGGGGAAATATTGTCGGTATTCTTTCGAGACATGATCAGTGAACAATCTGAGGGAGGTAAAACTGATAACATTCTTTTGAAACTTATGTTGCTAACTTCATTCTGAATGTTTAATAATATTTTAAATGGCATCTGTCACGTGATCAAATGATCATTTTCACTTGCAAGTGACGGAACTGAGGAAAGTGAAACTGATCGTGTCCACATAATACCACTATTATATTTCTGTTAACATAACCTAAAATAGGGTAAGATATTCTCACTCTTTCCGCGGTCTTCGAGTAGTGCTGTTCACGTTTACGTAGAAGTCTACATAGACTTCCCGGGTAGGCGGCTGAAGGTGTCGTACGAGCGTTGCTGTACCCTTGGGGATCGAGAAAAGATTCACGCTAAATTGGGGCTTCTTTCTTCTGGGGCTAAGCGCTGTGAGTGAAGATTCCTAAAGCCTGAGGTTTTTACGTTTTGGTGTTGAACACATGGTGTCTTCGTATGGTCGAGGAGGTGCGCATGCCTTGCGGAAAAGCGTCAGTGGTGAAAGTGACGGTTATGCGCGATACCAGTAGCAGCCCTTGGCTTGACAGCCACAATTTATGCATGTTCAGAAGTTCATCGCTGTTGTTGATTGTTTGAAGTGTTTCTTATTCATATGCTAGGAAAGTCTGAGTTCAGCTCGATTTTCCACGGACAAAGCCGGGAAAGCTTATAGGCAACAGCTTATATGACCGGAACCGGAGAACTGGCGAATTGACTACGTATCAGAGCCATAAAACAAAGAGATAGATAAGTATAAATTTAAAATATGAATTTTTTGACATTGATATTTAATAAGAAAAACAACCCTTAATTCTGACAACGCCGCATTTCACAGACGCAACGCGACATCAAGCCTTTCCAAATTTCCAGCATTTCCAGTATGAAAAGTCGCGGAAAGCGGAACGGACTGACGGAAAACTAGAATTGGGGAAAATTATTTCGATGACGTAAAATTCGAATCGGCCCGTGAAAATATTTAAGCACAAAAGTGATATTTCACAATCGTAATTCAAATAATTTAATTAGTAAATTGAAGTGCTCAACATAGCTTAAAAACGTTTTTTTTAGATATTAATTTCGTTATAAACATCTGTGTATTTCGGTAAATTATAGTACAAAAATTGACATATATTTATGTATATTATTGTGACTTATATTTGTTTATAGGATACCAATTTACCAAAATATTTTTATTAATTAATATTTTAAATAAGAAAATTGCTTGAGACACAACCGGATATGCCAAAGAAAAATATTTCAAATTTATAACAAAAATCATTATTTCCTTGCTCATTTTTAAATTAAAAATAAATACTTTACGAAAATTATTTCTTTAATTAATTAAGGTATAACTAATCAAATAGAAATGGCATGTCGTTTTAATTAAAACACCTTTTTAAATTAACAGGACTAAAGTGTTTTAAAATAAATGTTTTTGAGGCAACTTTTAAAGGGATATAAAAAATAATTGTTAAAAGTATTTTTATACAGGGTGTTTCCTAATAGCGGTAAAAAAATTTAAGGTCGTATCCCTGAGCCATTTTTCTAAAAAAAAGTTTATATAAACATGGGCCCCTAAGTTTTTCGTTCTCAAGATACAGAATGTTAAACTTTTCAAAAACCCTAAAAATTTCTAAAACACTTTTTTAGTTAAAATTGTAAGACTGGTTATGAACATTTTTAAATAAGTAATAGCTAATAATAAATTATAAAACTAATTTTTAAAAGAAAAAAATGTCCCAATGTTTCTTGTATGGTCACGCGATATGCAGTTTAGCGGACTTTTTAGTTCTGAAAACTAAACAAGCTACGTTAAAATAATAAGAAACAAAAAATTTCCATTTTTAGGTGTTTTACCCGAAAAACTATAAAAGTTGCATAAAAGTCAGTGGCGTACATTTATTTGGCAATAATATCAGCTGAGATGCGTCCCTCGCCGCCACTGGTCCCACTAATTAAAATTAATTTAGAGCTAAATTAACTTCGCTATTTTAACAAAAACCACAGCCAAATTTTAATAAGAATAATGCATATTTAAGATATTAAAACTCGATTTTCTTTTTAAAGTTTAACACTTAAATCTTTATCTTAGTAAACAAAGCATTTTCGGACATATGTTTATATAAACTTTTTGTACGACCAGCGTAAAATACAATTTTACGCCCCATTTGAGGGCGTAAAATTGCACTTTACGCCCTAGGGCAAAAAAGTATCCAAAACGCCCGCATTTATAAATAAGGGCGTAAAATAGCACTTTTACGCCCTGGGGCAAAAAAGTATCAAAAACGCCCGCATTTATAAATTTATAAAACAATAATGAAATTAAATAATACCCCATTTTTTTGGTATAAAACAACAATTTATTTAATTAAACATATGTTAAAAGTATACTGATTACAATTTGAAACATTAAAAGCTGGGAAATTTTCTCCTAACTACAGAGAATGCTTGTATATTAATTTCAGTCGTACAGAAAATATTGTTTTCACCTCTGGCGTAAAGCCATTTTACGTACGCCCACAGCTGATTGTTGCCCTCGCGGAACTCGGGCAACAACTTTTAGCCGCGGGCGTAAAAGTGCTATTTTACACCCTTGGTACAAAAAAAACTATTTTTTTCATAAAATTAGCTTAGAAAAACGCCCTTAAATTTTCTTACCGTAATAAGGACCCGGTATAAAATATCAGTTTAAGTTAATTGAAGAACTTCTTAAGGAATGTTTTTTTCTGGCAAATTTGTATCCAGGGCGCGGGCGTTTAGAAAGTCAACGATAGTACTTGAAGTCCTGAACAATCCATAAGCATCCAGAAAAATGTAAATGAACTCAGAAAAAATTCGACATATTGGTACTTGAAATTCGACCCCTTGGATCAGATTTTTGATTGTCACCAGGGATCGTTAATATCACGATATTTATGAAAAATATCAAAATATCAGATATTAACGATATATCGTATCAGCTATTTTTAAAGGTATTTTGGCCAGCAAGGCAATAACAAAACAAGCACTGTTAGTCACCCAATCCAAAATGTTTACATTTTTTTACTTTTCCACGCATTGCCTTTTTACACTAATTTACTGGCAGATTCTGTATATCGGATATTTTGATATTTTTATTTTCCATGGATAATACATTATGTTAATAATAATAAAAACTATCTATCTATCTCTTTGTTTTATGGCTCTGATACTAAGTCAACTCGCCAGTTCTCCCGTTCCGGTCATATAAGCTATTGCTTATAAGCATTCCCGGCTTTGTCCGTGGAAAATCTGGATAATCGAGCTCGAAACTCCCATACTTTCCTAGCATATGAATAAGAAACACTTCTAACAATCAACAACAGCGATGAACTTCTGAACATGCATAAATTGTGGCTGTCAAGCCAAGGGCTGCTACTGGTATCGCGCATAACCGTCACTTTCACTACTGACGTTTTTCCGCAAGGCATGCGCACCTCCTCGACCATACGAAGACACCATGTGTTCAACACCAAAACGTAAAAACTTCAGGCTTTAGGAATCTTCACTCACAGCGCTTAGTCCCAGAAGAAAGAAGACCCAATTTAGCGTGAATCTTTTCTCGATCCCCAAGGGTACAGCTACGCTCGTACAACGCCTTCAGCCGCCTACCCGGGAAGTCTATGTAGACTTCTACGTAAACGTGAACTGCACTTCTTGAAGACCGCGGAAAGGGTGAATAAAACTGCGAACCCTGATTGTCACACTTAAAGAAATGCATACTTTTAGATTTTTATTTTAGTTTTGCAGCACTGAATCTAACATAAACCAAAAATAATCACTTGTAATAACACTAGAGCTAAATTTATTTCCGGACATTTTTTCAAGGCCCCGAATATTTTGCAAAATTATTAGAATTTTCTTAAAATATTTGTGGCCGAGAAAAATTTCCCAGAATAATTTAAGCACGTGTGGTATTCGGTAAGAAAATTTGACACCACTCAAGTTTGTGTTAAATAATATTCTTTTCAATTAATATTTGTAACTTTGACACTTTTATATTATATATATCTTATATTACTACAATTGGTAAAAATAGTTTATTTTAATTTTTTAAACATATACCTTGCTTTCGTTTGCTCTTCACTTATGTCTAGTACTTCAGTCTTATGGTATTATTTTACTAACTGTAGTTGTATAAAATTGTCATTTAGGGTCTTAAAACCTTACATTATTTTATATTATGTTATATCTGAAATACTACAACTGGTACAAAATAACATTTTCTTTAATTATGTATGTGAATGACAGACATGACGTTAAAACAAATTAAATGATTATGTCAAAAAATGTCCTCTATAATTCGCTTCAGGGTCCCCAGGCAGGAGAAAAAAATTTCCGATAAATACTTGTGTTGTCATGGTAATGCAACCAAATCTACACATCTGATTGGTCAAAAGACAGTGGTGTGGAATTTTCTCTAAAAATTTACACCTTGTCCACAGATGGACCTTTAATAAAATTCACCAAATGATATACAGGGTGATTTTTTGGATGTTGCTTTCAATGGCCTTTAATATTATCGTTGACTTCCTGGACACCTCGTATTTTACTCTTTATTATTTTAAGTAAAAGCATTTGCTTGTCTTTACTCACATTAATAATTTTGTCAAAACTTTTGAAGCTACAAAATACAAGCAGAAGTTCGTTGCTAAGGCACCTTTAGTTAAGTACCTGTTGAAAATATTATGGTAATGAATAAAAAAATAATAAAATAGTGCAAAAGACCTAAATAAACAGAACATTAACTCATATAATTTTAACGAAATTAACCAGAGTTTTAAAAACAGCCAAAATAAATTAATTACAATGAGGCATCCCTCTGGACACATGGCACGCAACAAAAGTATTTTTGTCACATATTTTGCTGAATTTGTGAACTGGGCATGGGTAAATTTTGATTACTGTAATTAAGGTAAGTATAGGTATACAGGGTGTACCAACGGGAACTGCTGCGATCGATTTCTTAAAAGGTACGCTTAGAAAAATTTTGAAATTTTGTTAACATTATAAAGTCAGAGGGGGACATACAATTAAAATATTTTGACACCTCTACCACTTGCGGTTATTTATTTATTTATTTATTTATTCATAAATTTACAAAAAACCCGCTCAACAGAGAATCCAATTACAGAACAGGTACAATTTTTATACATATGTATATACATAATAATATAATACAATAAAAACATTACAATAAAATAACAAAAATGTACAATTTGCCAATACAAAAGACAGTAAACAGTAAAGGTGTGTGTGAACAAGTAAACATACTTCCAAAGAATAGTTCTAAACGAGTTAAGACTTACAGAAAAGATATCGCAATGAGCCTGGATTTTATTATAACCAGCGCACATTCTATACAGAGGTGAATTTAGAAGGTTATTATTCCTTGTAACCCTCCGCTGATAAAAGGTGTTGGAACATCTAGTAGCATATGGAGGCACATGCAACGGAACAAGTGACAAAAGTGCTGGATCATCAATTTCATTATGTAAAATCTTGTACAGATAAAGAAGAGCATGCACATTTCTTCTTTTTGACAGGGTATGCAGATTATATCTCTGTAATAAATATGATTTTGATACGTTAAAATCGTACATGCCAGTTTCCTTATAGTACAAGTATAGCAAAAATTTATTTTGCACTTTTTCAATTGCGTATCCGTGACACTGGTAGTAGGGACTCCACACAACCGAACAGTATTCTAATATACTGCGGACATAATTAAAAAATAAAACTCTGATACAATTTATATTGCTGAACTCACGAGTGTTTCTTACTACAAAACCGTACATGCTCATAGCTCTACCCACAATATCTTCCACATGCCTGTTAAATGAAAGGCCACTGTCAAACAAAACCCCCAAATCCCTTACTTCCTCTACTCTCGTAAGAATTGAGCCATCTATTTTATATGGAAATATAACTGGATGTTTTTTCTTTGTATACCGGTTAATGTCCACTTCCTTATTTTAAATGGAACACCCTATATATTAATTATTTTTAGATTCTGCGTAAAATTCTGAACATAATTTAGGTATAATGTTCTATACCTAACTCCAACCGTTTTTGACTTATTTTTTGACATCAATAATGACGTTTGCAAGCCATTACATAACCATCAATTTCTTCTAAACAAAAGCCTTTAATATAAGTTGGGGTTGGTTTCCTTGTAAAGAAAGAACTTCTTTAGTAGACTGTATCGATATTTTCACAAATCATAAATACAGAGTGGTCAAAAATAATCGTTGAAAATCATCACGAGAAAAACTTTCAAAATCTTTTTTTTTTTTTAATGGAAATCCCTGTCTTTTATTACCTTATCCAATTAGCCATTAAAAATAATGGTAAGTTTGTAGAAGGATGTCTATTTCAAAAATTTATAGTTTTCGAAATATTAGGTTTGTTCCAGCAGAATGTTGGAAACATGTTAGCAACAATCGTAAAACGCAGAAATTGTTACAAACATTAATCAGATATGTTGGCAACAGTTTTCTGCTGAAACGAAAAATAAACAAGGCGTGCATACTGCTTTACGTCAATACAAAAAGGTTATGTTAAAAATTTGTCAGTAATGTTTGAAGAAAGTCTGCAAACTTTTCAAACAGTTTCCAACATGTTTCCAACATCCTAAAACTACTGCTGAAACAACGAACAATTGTATAATGTTACAAACATAGCACTGCGGAAACGACAAATTTGACGTGCGCAGAATCCGAAGGGTTGCAAACATTTCTGACAGCCAGCTGGAACAAACCTATTTATCTATTCTAACAATGCATTTAAGTACGGTTAGGTACGGGGTAGTTGGCTGAGATGCCGCATTTTGTTGTCAAGGCCAACTAGAAGCAAAACTAAGCCGTATTTAAAAGCATTGTTAGAATAGATAAATATTAAATTGTTAGTATTTCAAAAACTATAAATTTTTGAAATAGACATCCCTATACAAACTTATCCTTATTTTTGATGCTTAATAGGATAAGGTAAAAAAGATAGGGATTTCCATAAAAAAAAGACTTTTAAGGTTTTTGTCGTAATAATGTTTTAACAATTATTTTTGACCACTCTGTATTTATTAATTGTGAAAATATTAAAACACTCTGCTAAAGTAGTTCTTTCTTTACGAGAAACCCAACCCCAAGTTATATTAAAGGCTTTTGTTCAGAGGAAATTGATGGTTATGTAATGGGTTGCAATCGTCATTTTTGACATAAAATTTAAAATAAGTAAAAAACGGTTGGACTTAGGTATAGAACATTATACATAAATTATGTTAGGAATTTTAAGCAGAATCTAAAAATAGATAATATTTGGGTGTTCCAATTAAAATAAGGAAGTTGACATTAACTTCCGGTATAACCGGAAGTGGTAGAGCTGTCAAAATATTTTAGTTCTATGTCCCCCAATGAATTTATATTGTTACCAAATTTTCATAATATTTCAAAGCTTACTTTTTGAGAAATCGATCGCAGCAGTTGCCGGTGGGAACCCTGTATAAATAAGAATATACTAGTCATAATAGTCTAAGAGCTGGTAAGCATTTTTAAGCAGGTATTTAAGGCACAATAAAAATCATCCACAATGCTTTTTATTGTTATTTAAATACAAAAACGCAGAACTGGCTTAGGAACTCTCACTCTTAAAAACTTGCATTTAAGACACATTCTTAGTGAGATTTTGTATTGAAATCGGGCACAGTTTCGGGTAAAAGTACGCACAGGGTCCTGAAAAAAATCAAAATTTTTCGATTCAACCCATATGTTCAACCTGTATACCGTATTTTTTAGATATTAGGAAAAAACGACTCAACTTTAAAATCAACTGACAGTTCATATCTTTTAAACCAACCTTGTATATACTTATGTCCTTGTGTAGACAAAATCGCGATTTTTCGTCAGCTAAATTTGACTAGACGGTTGTGAAATCGAGCGCGGACATAAGTATATACCAGGTTGGTTAAAAAGATATTAACGGTCAGGGGCTTAGTACTTATCAGACCGCCCTCGTACATATTTAAAAGACATAATTAAATTAGTAAAATACCCATGCAGGGAGTATTATATTAGGCTGTTTTCACTGTTGCATCGCAAAAATAATATTGCTCTTTTTGGATAAATCTTAATATTTTACCATAAGGAATCCATGGTTTCTATGTATGCCATTAAGTAATGGATACCCTGTAAAAAATACAATAAAAACATTAGATTTTTGCGTTTACCGGACCTAGCCGAAACAATTTTCCTCTCTCTATTTTTTTTGTCTTGGTTTTGGTTCCTTCAGGTCCAATCCACCACTCTCCCCTTCCGGACTATGCTTTCCAGGGCTTCGTCGGCGGAAAATCTGGATAATCGAGTTCGTAGCTCCCAGAAATTCCAAAAAGAAAACAAATAATTCAACAATCGATGCAATGCATAAATTGTCGGCTATCAAACCAAGATCTGCTACTGGTGTTACGTATAACCTTCACTTTCACTACTGACAGTTCCCATGGCACGCCCATCTATTTCCCGCCATTTGAGAAATACCTCGTGTTCACCACCAAACAGGATACCATCAGCTTATAGGAATCTTCGCTCACAGCGCTTAGATCCAGAAGAAAGATGCCGTCAATTTAGCGTGAATCTTTCCTTGATCCCCGAAGGTAAAAACGTCCGTACGGCACCTCTAACCGCCACTCCGGGAAGAACTTTGTAGTCCTCTACGCACGTCCGCACTGTCCGGAGGTCACACAAAGAGTCCCGAAACAATTTTATTAACAAAAAAATTAACCCAGTTAAAATTTAAAGATTTCAACCCTCACTAAAAGAAAAATATTATCGCCAGCATTCTTGACCATCCCAAAATATTTTTCTTACCGCAATGAATAAAATAAAATTGGACACGACTTCGACGGTCATAAAGCTCATAAAGAATTGCCTTCGATTTATGTTTCGAAAACATTAAACTACATCGCAACTGAGATGCTGAAACGGCTTTCAAGAAAAACGGTTTTGACACATCTCAGGAAAATAAATAGTTATATTTTTCGAAACATTGTGTGTTATTTATTATATTGCTTTCTTTAAGAAATTATAGACCAGTGTTAAAGCTTTTGAAAGAGGTAGAATGTGAAGAAAAATTATAGTAGAATCAGAGACAAGAATGAGACGAGCAACTAAATGTAAATAAATTATCCGAGAGAAAGATAGCTGCTGGGCCTTCCTTGTCTGTCTTCAAGGAAGGTAAACGCAGATGGCGCGTGAGTCGACTTTATCGTTTGCCCGCCAAATTCAAATTATATAGCTGTGCTATTTTTGCCCTTAATGTTAGGTACTTGTTTTTGTTTCCTATTAATATAAAATATTGGGGTTTAGTTCAATAATTACACACACCTAATTAAAAATGTCATTTATTTGGTTTTTATAAAAAAATTTCTTACAGATAACCATGTCAATATTACCTTAAATTATCTGTTGAAAAGCACAAATTTAATATATACACTGTGATCACTAATAAAAGTCAATATTCAAAGTCCCATTAAAGGTAAAAAACCACGAAACAGACAATAAGTCACAGAAAATGTAAACAAACTGTCCAAACAAATCGGCCATTGAAAAATATCAAATACAAATATCGAATAACATTTCGGCGTGACTGCCTGCGGCAACGTTGTCAAGTTAAAAATATTCGATTCATGGTATATTTTCTTTCTCTTAATTAGATGCGAGCCAAAAAGGACATTAAAGTTTACATGCAAAAATTGTAAACAACTTGGCAACCAGGGCAAAGCGATGATTGCTCCATCTACGATAGTTTGCCATGATCAAAGACAAAGACATATTTATTGGAAGACTCTTTGTTTGACCTCCGAACAGTGCGGACGTGCGTAGAGGACTACAAAGTTCTTCCCGGAGTGGCGGCTAGAGGTGTGCGTATTAACGTTTTTTGCCTTCGGGGATCAAGGAAAGATTCACGCTAAATTGACGGCATCTTTCTTCTGGATCTAAGCGCTGTGAGCGAAGATTCCTATAAGCTGATGGTATCCTGTTTGGTGGTAAACACGAGGTATTTCTCAAATGGCGGGAAATAGATGGGCGTGCCATGGGAACTGTCAGTAGTGAAAGTGAAGGTTATACGTAACACCAGTAGCAGATCTTGGTTAGACAGTCGACAATTTATGCATTGCATCGATTGTGGAGTTATTTGTTTTCTTTTGGAATTTCTGAGAGCTACGAGCTCGATTATCCAGAATTTCCGCCGACGAAGCCCTGGAAAGCATAGTCCGGAAGGGGAGAGTGGTGGATTGGACCTGAAGGGACCAAAACCAAGAAAAAAAAATAGAATAGAATAGAATATTTATTGGAACTTGCGTTAAACCAGAAAGAGATAAATACAATGGACAAATTGTTAGGACCAAATACTCGTCTCATTCTTGTCTCTGGTAGAATGAAACCCATTGAAAAAGGTATAGAATATAACAAAAATGAAAGAAAACTTAAATTACGGGTAATTTAAGGTCGGGAAGGGGGAGAGCGAGGGTTAAGTGTAAAATACGGGTTTTCTCGGCAAAACTACAAATCCTATGGAAAAAGATAAACGGCAAAGTTGTATAGGCAATAAAAATATCTACAACTTTTGTATTTACGTTTTTTAAAATTTGGTAAAATCGTACTTTTGCAAGTCCCACATACATTTTATTTTTTTTTTGTTTAAAATATTCATTTTTTACATTACTTTGACTTACTATCGAAAAAGTCCCTTTATTTTCAATCGAAAAATCGGCATTTTGTTATATTGTTATAAATTAAAATAATTATTTTATAATAAATATTAAATCAATTTATTTTTTTAAAGTAATCTTAACTTTTATTGCATTATGCAAGGACAGAATAGTTCTTCATAGTATAAAAAAGTTTAATTTTCTTAAAATGTTTATTAAAACTTTTTAATTCTGGAGAAAAGCCAAATATTATTTTGTTTATTTAAATTTAAACTCCCAGAAAACAAATAAACTATAAAATACGACTTGGGTGGTTTTTCATAGGAAATATATAATATAGCTTTTGAATAATAAGATTTGAAAGGTCAGAGGAGGAAAAGATGGATGTTTATAAAAGATAAAAACACTAATTTTAGGTTTTATGCCAAATAGTTTTGTGTGGGAAAATCATACCAAAAAAATAAAATCTTAGATAATATTTATGCATACACAAGATCAACAATTATTAAAACAATACACGTAAAAAAATAAATTATGTTAGTAAGAACAGTGTCAATACATACAAGAAAAAAATAATGTTAGTATGTCCTTTGACAAAATAAAAAGTTATGATGTAAATAAATTTTAAGTTTTAGTTAAAGTGCCCTCTGACGGTATTAAAAAAAGTACTTTAATCTTGTAATTTTAGAATCCGCATAGCTCAATTTGTATGCCAAATGTCACCTAGATTGGTTAAAAAATAAATGCAATATGGCGAAAAAACAAAAATAAAAATTGAACTTTTAACCCCTGTAACTTGGTAACCATGGAGATTTTGACATTTTGTCAAAGGCTAAATAACATTATTTTACATTGCAGAATGACCCCTTAAAATTTTCTAACGCATATTTCGAACACCCTGTATTAAATAACACGTTTAATCTTAAATATCTCTAAAACGGTGTTGGTAAAAATTTACCAAGTATACCTTTTTGTGAATAAAATATAAAATTTACATTTTAAATATAAGCAAAACACTACAAGAAAATCGTAAAAAACCACCTAATCTAGAATTTTGTACAAAAATTTTTATTATCAAAAAATATTTATAAATAACTAATATAAAATGGAAAATTTGACACATTGATTGGGCCAGATGAATAAAAAGAAGCAAATGCTTTTGCTTATAAGTAAAAGGTATTGATCATAATAGCTTTGTTCGCGGGTCTAGTAATGAACTGATTCTAAACCAGAACCAAACTGGTTTAGAATTGTTTTAAAGCGCATGTCTAGTTATTTATTAGTTCGGAATTTTTATTTACCGCGAGCGATTTTCTATACAGCTGAGGATGTATTCTAACCTAGCCTTTTGGTTAGGATTTTTATGGTTAAATTGGATAGTACACAAAAAAATAAATTCAAACAAAAAGGTAAATTGTTATACTGTCGAAAGCCACTCGAGGTCTCTCGGCGGAAGACGAGGGATTCCCTGCCTCCTCTCGTTTTTAACATAAGTATGCGTATTTAACTAAAGATAAAATTCAAACAACAAGAAATGGTAAAATCTTGTAATCTTGTCTTATTTTTTAATTAAATCTTTATTTATTTTATTGTATACATACATTCATATGGAATACAATTAAAAATCCTTTGTTTATATACGCTCAGAATTACAAAAATATAAAAAAATATTTAACAGGTATACTAATCCGCATAAAAGGGGCAGAAAGAAATAAACTGTAATACAACGGTTTATTCCTGTACCACAAAAACAGAAAACAGCTGACCATGTCGACAATGCGCATGAAATTCCGGAACTAAACTTTTAGTTCCAACAAAAATCCCAGGACTGCTAATCAGGTTACGAACCGGTAACGAGCTGATTCCATTGTCACCCGCGAACACAGAACTGTTACTTAAAATTCAGGATTTTACTAACCGCGAACGCTGCTTTTTTCACTGCGCATGTGAATAGTCCCAGAACCGGTTCAGAATCGAACCCGCGAACAAAGCTAATATAGAAATAAAGAAGAATTTACTTTAAACTTATGAGCATTTGCTTACAAGTGCGAGTATTTACTTATAGAAAATTGAAGCTACTGAATAGCAGCAGCACTTTTTATAAGTAAATACTGCACTTGTAAGCAAATGCTCATACGTTTGAAGTAAATCCTTCTTTATTTCTATATTATGATCAATACCTTTTACTTATAAGCAAAAGCATTTGCTTATTTTTATTCATATGCCCCCTTGTATCTTGCAAACCATCACTTCTGACTGGTAATTCGCATTAGATCAATTTATTTGGGGCCAATGAGTAGCATTTTGTTTAGACCTTTTAGAGACACCTTGTAGATAATACAAAATGTTTGGTTTTTACACCTAAAGACCTTTTTCTTTGTCCTTTAACTTTTTGGCGATAATACATTTTTCTTCGGTAACTTCAGGATCCCCCGGGATTATTAAACTCCCCTGGAGGACATTTTCTAAATTCAAAACTGCGGCCAGTGATATTATAGACATTGTTTCAGAAAATTCAGCTATTTTCCATCGACTTGCTGTCGATGTAAGTTCAGCAACTCTGAACCCTAATAAATTTTATACCCTTTTATAAAATTTTGGCAAAAGTCCAACTTGAGGGCATTACTATTAAAACTAAGTTGTTTACAGAAGAAAGGATAATATAATAAAAGATATAACAGTGAATTATTGTAACATTTAGTTTTTAGCTTAATGGATGGCTCTCAGAATTCAGGCTGCAATTTATTAGCTTTTGACTAAAAGTCATAAAAGCCACAGCCTTCTTAAACTCTGAGCCGTGAAGTAAGAAAGGCAACGTTGCAAACAACACTGTACAGTAGGAATATTGAAATAAGTTCCTAATAGATTACATTCTAAATATAATTATTTTTTTAAGTGTTTTAAACAAAATATAGGTATTAATTTTTTTAGGATATTTTAGACAACATATAGGTCTAATTTTAAATACTATAGTTGCCCTTAAAAGCAATAATGTGTCTGCAAAACTTATCAGGAATTTTTCTGCCTTATACAAATTTGTTGGTAAGGATTTAAAAATTTCAAATTGTTATGATGTTTTCTACCCCGCTTTATGCATTTTTTTGCGAACAGACCAATGTAGCTTTTTAAAGTTAACTAAACATTTATTATTTAGAAATATTTGCAATACTTAAAATGAATTGAAAGCATGTGTTTTTAGTTATAAATATAAAACCTTAATAATATAGCGTATTACATAAGATGCGCTTTAAAATAACAAACGTTTTAAATTAGGATTTCCACTATATTTACCCTAAAACCGCCTTAGGTAAATAACTTTTAGAATATCTATATAAATAATTTTTTGGTGAACTTACCAAGATATTTATGCGCATTATATAGTTGATATAGTCTTTAGGATATTGCTTGGGGTAAATAATTGTTTTTGGTGCACTATACACACTACTCATATCAAATAAAACCATTTTTTTAAACACACTTGGTTAATTAGTAGCCCGTAAAATATATTTGTCCATTTACTGTATAGGTAAAGCACATTCAGACTTATTTCGTTCTGACTTCTAGAGGCCAATAAACGACCCTATTGTCGGCAGGCGCTTTAGCCAGGTGTTAACCTGCTATAAAATTTGAACGGAACAGGGTGGAATTTACTTTTTTATAGGAAAAAATAGAAACACATTGATAATCACATATTTTATTATTAATAGGAACAAAAATATTATTTATAAAATATACCTAGGGATACTATAATTTATTTTTTTAAACATTGTCATCACGTGACTAACTGACGACTTTCTAATAGCGTTTTTCGACATCGCTTTCGTTTATATTGTCGTTTAATGTTTATGGAGAATGACAAAGAAAGAATATAATTTACTTGTCGTTGATCATTGCGTCAAAAAGTCACGTGGTGGCAATGTTTAAAAAATAAATTATACCTACTTAGTCATTTAAAAAAATAAATAAATAAAAAGCTTTTAAAAATACAATATACAATATAAAATGAAAAGTATCTAAAAATATTACAACTTATAATTATTATTAGGACCTATTCAATTAAATCAGTGTCACTATCACTATCATCCCCTAACTGTATAATTAACTCCTTAACATTACTTGAAAGTGTGGTATATGATTGTTCAACTTTAATTACGTGATCTACACTGTTGCTCCAACTATTTACTGGTATTTTATCTATTTCCCTGGTGATAATGCCTAATACAAAACTATTTAAAGTCGGTGAACTGTTGTTTCGTCTAACTTGCGATTTCAATTGATGCCAAATATGTTCTATAGGGTTAAAAATGCAGTGATATGGTGGAAGCCTTAAAACTGAATGTCCCATGCTATTTGCAAACTCATCACAAACATATTTTTCTCTATATTAAAACATTTTAATACTTCAAGTAATTGTTTTTTGAATAATTTTCATGAAAATAAATATCATTGGCGTGCATAAATTCTTGAATAATTGCTTTGGTGTCACTCGAACAAGGGTGTTTGTTTAATTGCCTACTATGATAGCTAGCGTTATCCATAACAATAACACTTTGAGGGGGAATATTGGGAATTAACTTATTTTTAAACCAGTCTTCAAATAAATGTGCAGTTGTGTCGTCATGGTAGTCAAGAGAAGAGTCTTTTATATTTTTGCACTCAGTGATAAAGCATTTGGAACCCATCCGTCTTTTGATCCCGCATGTATAATTGTTATCCGCTTACCTCTGTTGGATGGTGCTTTTGTGTTACATTTACCACTTGAATCGTCCCAACCTTTTGATGGCGTGTCATGGGTATCGTACCACGTTTCATCCAAGTAAATGATCGACCTTCCTTGACTTCTATACATATCTATTTTCGTAAGATATTCTAATCTCCATTTCCGTAGTCGTTGCGATTCCATCAGCACTTGTTTTTTGTCGATCTTCTTAAATTTGAATCCTAGTTTTTTCACAGTCTTCCACAATGTTGTTCTGCCACACTGTATGCCACTTTCGTCCATTTCTAGTCTCTTCATTAAGGTGTCCAATGTTGGTACATTTTGCTCTTCATACATTTTATAGATTTTTCGTCGAATTAGGTCTTTATCACTTACATCAAGTTTTGTGGCAGTATCAGAATCGCATCTTTTCTTTCTCTTGACTATCGGTTTTTTAACAATATCGCGTATGGTAGACTTTGGTATTTTCGTTAACCTGCACGTTTCTTCCAAAGCTGCTTGTATGGAAACATCGTTTCTTAAAGTTGAATATACATTCTTTACAATTTCTTTAGCATCAACAGAAAGATGCTTTCTCTTGCTGCTTGCTGTACTACTTGCTTGCTGCTCGTTGTCGCTTGCTTCATCGTCAGATTCACTCCACGTTCGCCACATTTTGGAAAATACTACTTAAGCCATTTACTGTTCTAAGGGCATAAATATACCCAAACTCCTTTTTAAAACATTCAGGTAGGTAGAGGTAATTAAGGTATATTGGGTTTACCTTTATTTTTATTACAATTGATTTTTGCCTACCGAAATTTATTTTTAAGGTACCTACCTGTACCTATTTATCAAATTACACAAAAGGCCAAGTAGTTTTCATTATACCTTTACTTAATTAGGTAGGTAACCATATTATTCTTATTATTTCCTTAAAAATTCAAATTGTAATAAAAGTTACCTAGTACCCAAAATTATGTTTAGAAATACTAACTACATACCTCTTTACACATTTTTACATATTTTTAGACAATTTATATCTATCTATCAATATTTCAATTGCTTCTCAATGTAAAAGTAAAAGTCCACTCCGGCCCTGCCGGCCGGTAGGAAGATTTATTGGAGGCAATATAATCGAAGTCCTTAAGTCAGAACGATATAAGAATGAATACAGTTTACTACTTTTACTTTTAATAAAAACACTTATTTGGTCAATAGCGCACAACCAGGCTTTTCTAATTTCATCGTTTATGGGGAAATTAAATGTTGTTTGATAACCCTCTGTTTTAATATAACTGGGGTAATTCGTTTTGCAGCCCGAAACGCAACACGTTCGTGGCATAATGTACGCCGTACGCAACAACTATACGCGCACATTTAAACGTAAAAACAACGAATAACATCTTGGCACTGGTCCTATTTTTTAAATATAACAATGAATTACTTATTTTTTATATATATAATAAATATACGCTACGATTTAACTTTTAAAAACAGAAAAAACCTTTTAAGCAATCGTTTAAACTTGTTTCTGTTTACTTCTAAACATTACTTGACATTCCTACTGTGCTGTGTTGCCAGATTTCTCCTTCACGGCTTAGAGTTTAAGAAGGCTGTGTAAAAGCTAATTGAGGGGGTTAGTTTCATACTGCACCATCTCAAATATTACCAAATTTTATAAAAACAAAGTGATTGTATTGTAATTCATTATTCCTTAAGTCTGAATAGTCTGTTATGGATGTAGTCAGTCATCAAGGGAAATAAACTTGCCTATGTTCTCTAAATTTTGTGACGCAATCTTTGCCCGTAATTCTTTGTTTACGATCGTACTGGAAGGCTTTTTCCGAGGTTTTGATGTTATTTTTTTTGCTTTTTAGTCATTGGACTTTTATATATGTTTAGTTTTTACTGTTTATTGTTATATTGAGTGGTTATTAGTACTGCAGTTACAGAGAAATTTGAAACTTTTGTAAAGAGGAGTCACTGACCTTTGGATATTTTTTTACAGGGAATTTATGTTCTAATCGTTATTAAGGGTAAGATACAATTTTTTTAAAGTTTTTAGTGATTTTATTTTATGGTATGCAAGTATTGGTTTATTTTGTAAGATAAAAAATATTACGGCAAAAAGGTGTCACGTCACAAACATAACCTATATTTTCGGACAAATATAAAAAATTGAGCGCTCCTTATTAAAAAGTTTATCTTCCTTGGTCAGACATGGTTTCAAAAGAGATTTATTTAAAATCAGCGTTGAAAAATATAACTATTGGAAATTCAAATTAGAAGACAAAATGTCGCAACACGGTTAATCGCTGATGGAAATCTAAATCAAAAATGGCGAAACATATTTACAGAAATGATCCGATTTTTGGTTTGTGTCTTGGCTAGAACCAAGCACTTTTGAAAACAAAGCATTAAATTTCAGAAAAACATTAGGCATCAACCCCAAGGTTAACAACCTAATTTTGTAATAGTAATGAGGTAAAGTTTGTAACTTTGTTTGTGGGTTTGTTTGTAGCCGCTAATCTTCTGAAGTACTGAACCGATCATAAAAATTCTTTCACAATCAGAAAGCTACACTACTTAGGAGTGTTATAGACTATATTTTACTATGATTAAACAAAAAGTTTCGATACTAACTCCCAACGAAATGGGCACAGGTACGCTAAGTTTATATAAATTCACAAAACGTAAGCAAAAAAAAAGGATTTTTTCTGTTTAAATTTATGCCCCAAAAAGCTTCTTTTCCGAAATAGTGGGTGTTAAATAAACTAAAAGGTCAGCTTGTTTGGTTAATTCGGTAGTATTCTAATCAGTAATCCGATGGTTATTATCTCATATGATATACAGGGTACGACAATAGGTATGTTAATTTATTTAATGGAATACCCTGAATATTATATCACCACCAAAAAAATATTTTAAAATGTTTTAGAAAATACTACATTTAATGTGTCTATCTTAATTAGTTTCGGAAATATGACCATCCAAATCTGAAAAATAATTTTAAATTATTCTTAGAAGCGTAATAGAGATACATCTTCCCAACTTTTTTATTTCTTAACGTATAAGATAAATAATAACACTGTTTTGTTGGGTAGATTCTGTAGAATCCATATCTTTCATCAGAATGCTTTTATCTTTTAGGATATACAGTGTAGGACGAAACATATTAAATTTTAAAATGGAAAACCTTGTAAATTATAAAAAAATCTTGTATCTGTCCTTACACTCAGAAGTAGCAAAGAGTAGGAAGGCAATTGTAAGTACAAAAACTGATAAGGAAAAAAGGTAAAAAAATCTGAGACTGCATCGGAAACACAACAATAGCTCTTATTATTTAAACTCTTTTACTTCTTTTAGTAAACAAGGCTAATAATAAACTAAGTAGATTAAATGTTGTATATTTATGTTTACTTAAAATACATTTTCAAGTTTCTTATTACCCCAATAGAAGTCGTCATATCCTTTTATAATTTTGCGTACATGTAGTTTGGAGTATCTACTTTGAAATATACAGCATAAACCATTAAAATTTCTTTGGCAAAAATAATGGATTTCTATCCCATAGTGTATCGGCGCGTCGCTGTAAAGGATAGCGGCGCCTTTGTATAAAATAGTCCGATTGCAGGCGGCCTTTTTTATGTTTTTTGTATTATTTTCAAAGGGTACCCAGTTTGCGCTTTTAAAATGTTCTTACTATAAATGGACATTTTCAATTTAGGATTTGCATTTGCGTTGTTTCATAATTAGATTTTCTTATTCCCTTTTCTTGATTTTTTTAAGAATCTTAAAAACGTCGCAAAAATGCTATTCATGAATTTAGAAGGTCCAGTTTCAACCCCTGAACCAATTTTGACGAATATTGGTTGGATCGTTATTTAGATAATTGACCATACCTAACAGTTTTTGTATTAATTTCGAAAAAGCCATGATGCCATATCTCCGAAATTGACAGGAGTAAAAACGAATTATCAGGTCATAATAAAGTTAATACAAGCAATTGATTACAAAACTAAAAATAAGGGTATTCCATTTAAAATTTTCAAATTCCCTAACCTACAAAGAAAACTATAAACTTGACAACCTTGAAAATACAATTTTTTACCTCATGTTCAAATACACCTTCGCACAAAATTTGATGTAATTTATATTTAACGCTTGTTGTGATAATCCACCGTTCCGATTTTTTCTACTTACCCTGTATATTTTTTACATAAAATGTATCTCAACACAAGCCTCTTTTATATTTTCTTTTAAAGCCGATTGATTCCCTAGATTCCTTTCATGGAAACAAGAAAATAAGAAACTGCGACTATCCAACAAAGAAATGATAAATGGAAAAACTCCGTAGATCCGGCGTGGCGGAGCCTATATTATCTTTTACTTTTTTTCTCAGCGAGCGTGTTTATTATACAAAATATTTATTCTCTTTTTTTTCTAATATTTCCATTTTTAAGATAGTGCCTACGCAAATACCAGATTGATAAAAAAATAGTACATTCTTTTATTAGGAGACAAAGTGACACTCTTTGGTTATAGGGTTGACGGACGAGCTTAGCAACGCCCTTCAAATGTTACTTTCGTCTTTCCGAAAAACGTGTCATTTTTTCCTTTAGATCCGAAAAAATGCAACCTACAATCATGATAAGTAGTTTATATTGTCAATTAGCTTCTGATTTAGAGAATAATATCACTTCTTAGAACTCCGATAGAACTTTCGCTATAAAATGTCATTTCGGGACACGTTTTTCTAAATTTAATAACATGTCGAAAAATATGTATGCATAGATTCCTCATTCATTTAAGTGATAGAACACTAAATGTAAAAACCGTTATACATTATACAGCCGCCGTCTGCCTGAAGTTCGCATCCATATTAGAAATCGTATTTGTACTGTTAATTTCGGAAAAAGTTATTTGTCTATAATATCTTCTGCATAGTCTATAACACAAGCGCCTTACCTCTCATAATATCGAAAATTTTTATGAAGAAAACGTATTATTTAGGATTAAAGATGAACATTCAAATATGCAAACTATAGTTCATGTTCAAGATTATTTTATCTAGTTTTGTAGGCGATAACTGTGGAAATTTAAGTTTGTACATTAGTGCATACTTATTTTGAAATGTAATATGCAAAGAAAGCTTAAGAACTGTCAAAACAGCGAAAAGTCACAGAAAAGCTCATTATGACAAAAAAGGTTTTTCTTTTAAATAAACCAATTTACATATTAAGATGGATTGTACCCCGCCACATAGCGAGGACGTGAACTTGGACGAAATCAAAGAATACCAATTTATAGAACCCCACTAGTGAGATTTCAGCGTACCCTAAAAAATTTAGTACCTACCGCGACCAACAGATGGCGAAAGTAGTACGATGTCACTTTGCTAATACGATTACCATCAGAAATTGATAGCAGTCGCTGACGAGCAGTCGGCGCGATCAGTTAGAGTGAGGATATTCGCAAAATTTAATAAAAATAAAATCCCCGATAAATGGACCCAGTATCCATAAGATTATTAAATTTATTATTTCAGAATAGGATATATCGATGCGTTTTTACAAAACATCGTAAGCGACATTCGCCAATTTTACGGGAAACGACTTTTCTTCCCATCGCGTTATTTTTAAAGAAAAACCGAGATCTGAATGTTTTTATTTTAGATTTCTTCTTAATTTGAATTACAAAACAAACATATTTAACATTTAATGTCAGAATCTCCTAAAGAATAAGCTAAAGATTTTAAAAAGTCTAAACCTAAATAATAGTTAATTTTTAATTTTTTATTTTTATTTAATTTATCTTGACAACGGTGGCAGACTTGCGACCAAAACGTCGATTTGTAGTTCTCTATTTACTTGCTTTATTTCTCTCTGATGTGGTATCTGAGTGGCTTTCCAGTGACGAAAATTTTTGTGCTTCACGCTCCAGGGCTTGAAGCTCTTGAACTGCTCTAAAAGTTAGTCACTGGAACGCATCATTAGACAAGGAAAGATAGAGACTTTAAGAAATTTTAAAATTTCGTTGTTTTTAACCTTTCTTGGCTTTATAATAATAATCTCTTTTTCATATCTAATTCCATTTTAAATAAATAATTTTAAAAATCCATCCTTAACCATAAAAAAACACGTTTGAAGCACAAGAACCAAAAAGAGGGGTTGGTGCATGAGGGGCAAGAGGAAAGAAAAACGGAGTAGCTCAGGTGCATAACACTTTCCGTCACTGGAACGCCAGAAAGTAGAACGAAATGCCCTGAGCTACTCGGGAGCGCTCTGTTTGCGTCACTGGAAAGCCACTCTGGTCTTAAAAGTGATTTAGTTAAATTCAGCGCAAACAAATCGAACTTTTGGGACGTTTATTTCATTGTTGTATAAAAAGTATAAATGGAGATTGTAAATTTTAAAACTAGGCCCCTCTAATACATATTACATACTCCAGCCTATTTGTTTTAGTAACCAACCATTTAACTTCTCCCTTTCATGCAAACTTTCTGTTGAATAACTCTGTGTACATCATAAATAATAATTGTGGACAAACAAATCGCACCGAAACTCCCAAATGGCCATTAATAAACGCAACGCGTAGGTGTTCCGAAATACTGATAAAATTTATTACCCCCGACCTCGACATCTGTTCCTATAATAACTGTCAATTCTGATCGATTGGCAGGAATGATTTATGTGGTTAATGTTTCAATTATCCTGTGGGTTTGCAGTGGTGCTTTAAAATTTTATGTTGATAGATGACTTTTGTTAGTATAACTGATACAAAAAGATAATAGTTTAAAAAACTAAAAAAACACTCTTTTATATGCATAATATGCAACCGAACTAAAAATTAGAAAATAATTTTTCATTACAAAGAGTTTGTATTACAGTAATAAAAGGTCAAACAATGAATCATAATTATATACCTCAAAATAGAATTATAATAAAATTTAAGATAATAACAGAATAATTAACTTCAGAATAAAAGCGTGGGATGCTTAATATATTAAATGTTATAACTTAATTCACTCATAGATATCTATGAGTGAAACAGTTATGAACATTTAATAGTATTAATGCACCCCACGCTTTTATTCTCAAGTTAATTATTCTGTTATTATCTTAAATTTTATTATAATTCTATTTTGAGGTATATAATTATGAATTCATTGTTTGACCTTTTATTACTGTAATACAAACTCTTTGTAATGAAAAATAATTTTCTATTTTTAGTTCGGTTGCATATAAAAGCGTGTTTTTTTAGTTTTTTTTAATTATTATTTATTTTTCATTTTTAGTTCGATATATCAATTAGGTTTCTGCGGACATGTGATATTGAAATGTTTCACGAACTATTTCGTAATCTAATCATTTCATTTAAAGCTTCACTGTTGCATGGGGTTTCAGAACGCAACTACTCCGAACAAGTTTCTGTCAGCCTTATGCTGAGAGTACGTCCAAAACTGCTCGCATGCGCAGATCGCGCACTAGCTCTTTACTCTCCTACAGAAAATCTATAAAGGAATTTATTTATCCTGGCGATCCTAATCAGGATAACGGGATACTTTTTGCAGATTATTGCATTGTCATGGGTCCTTGATACGTGTGCAAAGTTTCAAAGAAATCGAATCGCTGGAAGTTGGTGAAAATTAAGCTTAAAGATTCCGTTACATACATACATACATACATACAACCCAAGCTAATAAAAGCGTCTTAAAAAAAGTTAAATAAAGGATGGTGGTCCATATTTTGACCTTTAGATCGCGAACAACTTTTAGTCAAAGATCCGAATTGGATAACGACCCTTACCAATCTATTTACCGAATAAAAACTGTTTTATATCAAATATAGTATTTAAACATATCGACATGGTCATAGTGGTCAGGGCTATTTAAAAAATAACCGTAGATACATTTTTGACACACCCTGTATAATGGCAATTTTTATTGCTTTTTTTCTCTACATGCCAGTACTTAATATATCACTATATAATTTTATCTCCAGCTTAATAACGCTTTGAGAAATTTTTAAATTTTGAATTTTAAAAATTACAATTTGTTGGTATATTCTGAATTATTTAAAAATACCCTTTTTATTAACTAGCATTAGAATGTATTTAAAAAATAGGGTTTGCTATTATACAGGGTTTGCTATTATACAGGGTGCGTCAAAAACTTTGAGGTTATCTTTTTAATTTAAATACAGGGTGTCCCAACTCTATTTATACACGAAATAACTTCGCCCCTGTACAAGATACAAAAATAAACTTAAATATAAAAATGTTTATTCGGATAAACTCTTTTTGGTGATAGTACTAGTATTATACAAGTTGTGTCTTAAAAACATGATTTTCATTGGCAAGTGGGTTTTTTTAAAATGGAACACCCCATAAATTTTAACAAATTTTGACTCTGTAATAAATTCTTCATCAAAAACATATAACACTACACTATACGTCAGGTTAGAGCTGGTTTTTAAGATATTAGCAGTATGTTGATATATAGTAAGAACATTTTAAAAGCGCAAATTCGGTACCCTTTGAAAATAATACAAAAAAACATAAAAAGGCCGCCTGCAATCGGACTATTCTATACAAAGGCGCCGCTATCCTTTACAGCGACGCGCCGATACACTATGGGATAGAAATCCATTATTTTGGCCAAAAAGCAACTTTGAAATTTTAATGGCTCATGCTGTGTATTTCAAAGTAGATACTCCAAACTACATGTACGCAAAATTATAAAAGGATATGACGACTTCTATTGGGGTAATAAGAAACTTGAAAATGTATTTTAAGTAAACATAAATATACAACATTTAATCTACTTAGTTTATTATTAGCGTTGTTTACTAAAAAAGTAAAAGAGTTTAAATAATAAGAGCTATTGTTGTGTTTCCGATGCAGTCTCGCGAAGTCTCGCTACTTTTGTCAAAGATTTTTTACCTTTTTCTTTATCAGTTTTTGTACTTACAATTGCCTTCCTACTTTTTGCTACTTCTGAGTGTAAGGACAGATACAAGATTTTTTATAATTTACAAGGTTTTCCATTTTAAAATTTAATATGTTTTGTCCTACACTGTATATCCTAAAAGATAAAAGCATTCTGATGAAAGATATGGATTCTACAGAATCTACCCAACAAAACAGTGTTTTTTATTTATTTTATACGTTAAAAAATAAAAAAGTTGGGAAGATGTATCTCTATTACGCTTCTAAGAATAATTTAAAATTATTTTTCAGATTTGGATGGTCATATTTCAGAAACTAATTGAGATAGACACATCAAATGTAGTATTTTTTTAAAGCATTTTAAAAGATTTTTTGGTGGTGATATAATATTCAGGGTATTCCATTTAAAAAAATCATACCTATTGTCGTACCCTGTATATCATATGAGATAATAATCATCGGATTACTGATTAGAATACTACCGAATTAACCAAACAATCTGACATTTTAGTTTATTTTGTACAATAAAAATAATAATGTTAAGGGGGTGTAAATTTATAATAACATATAATAAGTTTTAGGTTTCCAAAAGCATTTGTAATAATTTATAATATTTTTTCCAGTAAAAGCACCTCATTTTAAGTTAGACTGGTAAGTTTCAGAATTTTGACCAAAAAATTAATTTCTATCCCATAGTGCGATGACCAGGTGCATCAACCGGCATATCATAAAAGAAATATAGCAAAGGCGGCCGCGAAGACAAGCATGCCGATTTATTTGCTTTAAACTTTTTTGTGATTTTTTTCTTATCAAAGAGCACCGAATTTACATTTTTAAACTGTTCCTTCTATACTTATTAACAATTAAAAGAAAGCAAAACTTGGCCGCTCATAAGTAAAGGATGAGTATTTGATGACTCTTTTTGCGACAAATAAGATGATGTTTGTTTGGATGCATTAAAATGGACAAGATTTTTGGCGCTAAGCCAATATTGAATTAAGGTCCTGTAAAAGATATATCTGCATCGCTCTGCGTTTACTTTCAAAATCAGGTTTAGAGCAGCATAACTATGAATGGAATTAGTTGTGAACGAGAGAAAGTTTGAGAACGTGAAAACTAGAGTAAACGCTACTACCGTTACTAAAACAATTATCAATTTTAGGCGAAGAACCAATTTAAAAACGGTATTTACAAATCGGTTATGTTGACGTTTAAACAATGTATCATATGTCAAAGTTGTCACCAATTATTACCGCGGTTATAATTGGTTGAACGCCTAAAATTGATGTATGAATGAGATAAATTGTGGAAGAGAGAAGGTTGTTGACCGAGTTGGAGACAGTACCGAACCCTGTGGCGTCAAAGCATAAACTGGATGAAAACTTAAATATATCAGAAATTAGGAGATTCTAAGTCGTTATGAAATCTTAAAACAAAAAAAAATAATCAGTAAAAAAATATAAACCATGAAAACGGAAAACATGTTTTAAATTCATACGTGGTCTCTATATTTTATTACGTATTTTATTTGTAAGCCCATATCTATAAAAATACAGCTGACATTTTGTTGTTTAAGCGGATTATCGACATTTTAAAAGGTTTACTATCAATTTTAAAGTGGAGCAACTAAGTAGGTCTAGGAGCAATGTTCTTTATCCACAAATAAGGGTGTTTAACTAGAATATTCATAACTAGTGAAGAAAAACTAAGCAGTTTTATTATTTATTTGATCAGAAATAGAACTAATCATTTTAAGACATTTTAGAATTATATTTTTGATTTATTTTAATATTATTTTAAAATATGTTTTTATAGTAGAAGGGAGGTTACAAGCTGTTACCATTTATTTCTTTCTGGCTTTGAATAAATCTATTTGGGTCGGCGGCCGTGAAAAATAAATCTATAAAAGTTGCTTGGTCTTGTTATGCATAGTTTGCGAACCCCAGTCATGCCATAGGGGTAGGCTATTTTTATTCCTTATTTAATGACAAGTTGACAAATTTTGATGATGATGAAATGTTTTTATTTAATAATAATTTTTATTATGCCATATTGATACTGGTAAATAAATATGTTTGCCATAGTATGGACCACAGTTTTGTGCTACCACAAATTTTTGAGGCTAAATTATGATAATCTAACCCAACTAACCTTAGTCCAAAAGTGGATGACTATGGAGATACAGGGTGTCAAAAATTTACTTTGGTTTAAGTTTTTATAAATAATTTTGGTAATTATTTGGAAGGTGAGAAATCTAAATATGCTTTCAATTTTATTGTAAACTCTTGAGGGCGCCACTTGCGGTATCTTGCACCAATTAAAAACGAAATAACTTTTTTGAGCCACCCTGTATGTAACTTTAGTCAATTTGAACGTATCGAGGTGGAATGGCATGTACATTTTTACATTTGATCTTTAGCAAACAATACGTTTGTTAAAAAAACACCAAAATCGCCACACCCTTGCACAAGCTTTTATAGTAAATATAACACATAATATTTACTTTAACTTTATACATTACGTGTCGGATTAACCCAGATTTTTACGAGTGACACCATTTATATTTTAAGTCTAATAAAAAAAGTAAAATTTTATTTACCATTGAAAATTATTACACTGTCTATTCCTTTAAGATCTACACATTTTTGCATGTGCCCAAACGACATTTGTTAAAGCATTTTTTCTATCCGCTTCAAGCACCTCCAAAACATGGTTCCTGTACGCAGCCAATGTCCTCTTTGCTGATGAAAGTTGTCCTTGTATGGATATTTCTATGGCTCAGAGCCAGACTCGGGACATATCCGATAAATGTGCTGGTTATATGAAGATCTGAGGAATTTTGACGGCAATAATCTGATAGACACAAGATCGTTTGACTAGGTAAGGTTGCCTCGTAAGCCTTTGCAACATGGCGGACCATACGTCACATATGTATTTTGCTCATTATTTAATGAAGTTTTTAACAGTGCAGTTTGTGTTTTTGTCAATATTAAAGAAATACTTTTAAATTCTGTTAATTCCAGTTGTTACCGTAATTTCTTTATTTCCTATTAATAAATTATTTAACAATGATTATTCTAGCTGATTTTTAAATATTGTATATCGCGCTCTTTCGCCCTCATAGTATTATCCGTCTAGACATCCTTGTTGGCGCCAAGGAACCAGCAGTGCGGTACATATGTGACGTAATGAGGCAACCTTACCTAGTCAAACGATCTTGTGATAGACAAGACAAAATGGACCATTTATTTTTGACGTTTCAAAACAAAAGAAAGGCTGACCCGTTAAAGGTCTGACCACATATACCCGCAACGAGCCCGCAGCATAGCTCAGCCGTGCGTCTCGCTTCTGAAATGTAAGAGGAGGCAGGGCAATTTAATATAAAACTTGCAGCTTTACAATATCGTTATACAAAGTTCGAAAATATGTTTAAGAATATCAAGCTTCTTCTTCAGTTTCTGGTCATTTTTGGTGGCGTCAACATGTTGGAAGGGAGCTCTCGCTGAGCTCTGCACGTAAAATCGTGCATGGAGAATGTAGAAGATGTGTTGGTGCCCCGAGTTTAATGTTGTGCACGAGGCATTTCTCAAATGCCGCGGAAGCGTTATCACTGACAGAAACCGGTTTCTGACTGAAAGGGGAGAGCTGGCTAGTTGCCTAGTAGCAGTGCAAAGAAATAATATTAAGATTGTGATTGAACTTTTCTAGTTGAGTCGTTGAGCCAGGGCGGACCATCTTACAATTAAAAAAAAATGTACTTTAACTAGTATATTGCAATCTTTCTTATCTAATGTGTCCTATATTTTTCAGCAAAACACCGCCAAATCATCATTCAAATCATTCCCCCACCCAACTACGATTGGGCCGGACGTCCCTAGGAGGCCTGGCGCGCTTCGTGGGTTGCCGGGCCATAGGCGCCCCACCCAAGGGTGGCCTGGGCGACTACGACCTTCTTATAGTGGACTACGACCCGCTGCTGATGGACGGCAACGCCGCGGGGGCCGCATCACCGAACGGAAACACTGGGGATGATAACGAAGAGGCCAGCTGGAATTGCAGTGTTCATCCAAGCGTTTTTTCTTATTGGGTAAGATTCCAACCTAGGATTTTTGAACTAATATCACCTTTTGGACAAAATTTAATTTGCATATGCCTGCCACCTAGTACATGCAACAAGAAACCGGTAAGGTTTTTTCTTCGCCCTTTCGGGTCTTCCATCTAGGTCCGAGCTCACCGCCCCTCTAGGTGATGCGCTGCAGCCCTAGAGGCTTATTTTGCCTTGACCCTACCTTCTTATTCACACACCATTCATTCCATCTCTTAAGCGTCTCACAGACGATCAATATTATTGCGCAATTTTATTATATTGCACAATATTTGGCCATTTGTGGTTTATATTGAGAGTTTGTATAATATATTATGTCAATCAAAAACAGTTTGATTTTTATTGTGCAATAGTATTTTATTGTGCCGTGTGTGGGTAATATTGCACAATTATTTCAGTTTGCAAATATGAAAGAGTATTTGTTTTACAAAAGCAATTACACAAATATGGGTTCAAAAGCAATACGAGAAAGAAATAAAGGGTTTTTCTTATTTTCAAACATGTTTCAAGCAGCTATACTTTTTTCTTATACATGTTTTAACCAGCAGTTACAAAACAAAACTAGTTATTGTGCAATATAATAAATATAGATCCTTGCGCGAATATATTCCACTGTTTGGGGACGACTAGCAATATTACTGTACAATATTTTGTCCAATAATATTGATCTCTGTGGGCCCCTTTAGATGCTTGCTGCTCGGTCCGTCAGCTAACCCCCGAGCACCGGGTGCCTGGTCGGCTGTCACCCAACCAAGTGAAGGCCGCTCGCAATGTTGCCTAACTGGAAAATTGGTGTCTTTCTAACATTTTTTTCAATCAGGTACCCTTGTGCTGACTACCTGCGCAACAGGAATGCTCTGCGCAGCAATAATGACAGATCACTGGGAGGAAGTCACGTGGGAGATGGATAAACTCGAGTTCTTAGCCAATGGGTCGGTGAGGTTGCAGTGGTTGCTGGATCGAACGGTGGCACGAGTATCTACAAACGACATGCGAGACCGAACGATCGCATTCTTAGTACCAATGCACTGGAGGTATTTGGACATTGTGTCTTAGTTTAACAGGTAAGTACAGGAGAATTTACAAACCAAATAATTAATAGTTTAAAAAACTAAAAAAACACGCTTTTATATGCAACCGAACTAAAAATTAGAAAATAATTTTTCATTACAAAGAGTTTGTCACTTCAGAATAAAAGCGTGGGGTGCTTAATATATTAAATGTTATAATTATTCTATTTGCAAATATCTATGAGGGAAAAGTTATGAAAAAATAGTAAAATGCACCCCACGCTTTTATTCTGAAGTGACAAACTCTTTGTAATGAAAAATTATTTTCTAATTTTTAGTTCGGTTGCATATAAAAGCGTGTTTTTTTAGTTTTTTAAACTATTAATTATTTTTCATTTTTTAGTTTCTGCTACTCTTGACAAAATGGCGAAAAAATTTTTTAATGAACAAGAGTGGCACATTTTAAAAATTTTTCCAACAGATTGCAACTCACTAAAAAATTTCTTCTTCATTAAGTAGCAAAGTTTGAAATTTTGCCAACAGGTGGCAACCTAGGTGTTGTTTTTATATTTTTATAATATAAAGGAAAATTTTTTTTCCTGGCGATCCAAAAAAGAATGTTAATTTTTATTAATTGCACATTATGTATTATGTATACATTACACATAATGTAATTTTTATTATTTAATCCTTGAACTAATGGTGCAACTAACCCTATATTTTTATTTTTCATAAAAATTAAACACTCATGGTGCAACTAACCTAATTGTGTAAAAACTAAAAAATTTCTTCTTCATTTAATAGCAAAGTTTGAAATGTTGCCAACAGATGGCATCCTAGGTGTTGTTTTTATAATATAATGGAATTTTTTTCCTGGCGATTCAAAAAAGATAACGGGATACTGTTTTTAAATTATTGCATCTTCATCGGTCCTTGACACGTGTGCAAAGTTTCAAAGAAATCGAATAGCTGGAAGTTGGTTAAAATTAGGCTCAAAGATTCCGTTACATAGATAGATAGATAGATAGATGGATAGTTACAACCCAAGTTAATAAAAGCGTGTTAAAAATGATTGTGAAGTTAATAAAAACAACTGATTCATTATAATAAACTATGCTTTAGATTTAGTTGTAAGCCATTTTTACATGCAAAAAGCATTTCACATCCTTATCTGCAAGACAACGTATTTCTTAGCTCATAAATATGTACTCTCAGCCTTGGCATCCAATAAATTTCACTTAAACCAGAGAATCTGCTCTTTTTCACTTCATACAGTGCAATAAAATCTTTTAAGTTCTGGTCAAATAAAAATGTACTGAACAAAAAATTGTTGGATTTTATAAAAACCTTTATTAACAATACAGGGCGAAAAAAATGGGGTTATGACGTTATGAGTAAGGCTGGCAAAACCGGAAAAAAACAAAACCGGTTGGCCGGTTTTTAAAAACCGGTTTCGGTCAAAACCGGTTAACCGAATATTTAAAAACCGGTATTAAAAACCGGTTTTTAAAACCGAAAACCGAAAACGGTTTTCAACACTGATACACCGAAATCGGTTTTAAAACCGAAAACGGTCTTTAAAACCGAAAACCGAAAACGGTTCTCAAAACCGAAAAAGGCATTTCTAAACCACAGTTAACAGAAAATCGGAAAGTAATTATTCTCTATTAATCGTTTTTGCGTTGATTACGGATTTGCCCATGAGCTGTGGTGTTAAGTGATAATCATTATTCATCCTAGAATATTCTTCAAAAGAAATTGGTTAAATATAAATAAGAATAAAAATATAACATCCCTGTTAATAAAATGCAAGATTCTAAAAGGTGATGTAAAATTCCATACATACATAATTTTATTCCTCTTTATTTAAAATTGGTATTCTATTTTCGGTGTTTTTTCTTGGTTTATTGGTTAATAAAAAAACAGAAAAGAAAAAGTGGTGATTTTTAAATTTTAATTTAGTGTATTATTAATATTTTTGTACTATATTAAAAAATGGGTTCTTAAAATTTATTTTGTTACATATCTTTTAAAATTGAAATCGAATTTAAGAAAGTTTTATATGACAGTTGCTCATTTTTGTATGTAGATTAAGATTCTAAATAAAAAAATTGGAGTTCCCTTTTGAAAAAACAAAGTTGATATGAATATGACCTTAAAATTTTAGTCAAGGTCACAAACTAATAATACCATTAAATTTGCCTCTTTATTTCAAACAATTCTTACTAGAAACATGTTCTTCTAAAATGCGCCGTTTTCTGGTTATTTGCCTGTCTAAGGTTAAATGAACCACCCTGTATAATCTGTCAACCAATATCCGATTTTACAAAATGAACGGTTTTTCTTTTTTAGATATAAACCGCAATCAACCAAAAACCTATTTATTGATATTCGAAGAACCGCTTTTCAATTTTGATCCGATTATCCAAAAACCGGTATTCGAAAACCGATTATCCGAAATAACGGTATTTGAAAACCGCTTTTTAAAACCGGTTAACCGGTATTCGAAAACCGGTTTTTAAATACCGGTTAACCGGTATTCGAATACCGGTACTTGGTATTTCCTCTTATTAAAATAAAATTGAAATATACTATGGTGGTTCAATAACCATGTCTAAATGCTTGGTTCCTTTGCAAGGTTAGTTTATATTTATAAGATTGCGACACATCCTCAACTTTTAGGCGGTTCGAGGTCGGGGACGCAAGGAAGGGCACTCCACGGAGGAAAGTTGGCAAGACTGGGTAAAATCAAAGCTGATGATCAATCCAGTGGCGTCTAGAATTTGCGCATTTCATTTTACATTGTTTTGGAAGTGATATTTGTTGAAAGATGTAATTCTAAATGTTTTTTATTTAAAGTAAAAGAATTTACAACATAATAATAATTAAAAACTGTTGTTTAAACGGTTGTTCTACTAATACAATAAACTGTATATCTCCGGCACTGAACAATATGGCCGAAAAATGGGAGATGTGACGTCATAACACGTCAAAGCAATATGGCCGAATGTCGCGACCCTATATAGACCGACTTTGGTTCCTTTGGAACTATTTTGGTGTCAATATCAAAAGCAATACCATTAATATGCACACTTATAACTATCCGCATACGTCGGCGATCAAAAAAGGTTAAAAAAGCATACTTTACGTAACCTTATTTAATATTCTTTATGCAACCACTTAAAACCAATTTTGTTCCAGGGTTTGTATTCTAACCTAACAGGTGTCAAACAGACGTGTAATAGTTTTTTCCATCGGTTTTTTTCGTGATTTTACTGTGGTTAAACTGATCTTTATTACGTGTTTAATTTAACGAAGGATGCAATTTTGGATCCAATGTTTTTAATTTTTAGCTTTTTAACTCTTAGAACCAACGTATCGCTCCTGCGCAAGCGTATTACGATACAAACAGGGATACGTGATTATTTTTTTAAACTACTTTTTGTCTCTAATACCTTTAAAAAGAGGAAATAAAAAAAAATTAAAAGTACCTTTAATATTCATTTTCACTTTTTTTTTTATTTTCGGGAGATTTCCTAATTTTACTGGACACCCCATACCTACAGCTTCAACGTTTATTTTTTTACGTTGGTTTATCGGTCTGACGGCGAACGTTTTTTGGAAATGACAAGAAAATTTACATGGCAAAAAACGTATTAAAAAAAAAAAAAAAATGGTTTTATTTCATTTCAGACTGTTTATTTAGTAAATTGAACCACTGTCTGGCTTGGAGTAATGTGATAATTAAATTTTACGAAGAACAGTTAAAAGAAAAGTGTAGAAGCTTAAGTTAAGGCTGAAGTAAGACGTTAACGTCAACATGTTTTATTGCTTTATAAAATAATCCGTAATTAAAAAAAAATTAAACCAAAACAATTTTAGTTGTGGAGGCGTTGGAAATAATTTTCATTAAAGAAAAAGGCAATATCCGCCATTAAAGCGTACTTCAACATTTTTACCTCGGAAATGAAATTTGTAAATTAAAAGATAACTGGAACCAGTGTATGGAAGTTTTTAAAACGTGTTTTTTTTTTTAATAAAAAGGAAAAGATAACTTAACAACCCAATATTTTTGGACCATAGACCATTAGTTGAGAACAGCCACCTTAAACATAAGGGTGGGTAGAAAATCGACAATTTTTATTTTGACTTAACGTCAACATGTTTTATTGCTTTATAAAATAATCCGTAATAAAAAAAAATAAAACCAAAACAATTTTAGTTGTGGAGGCGTTGGAAATAATTTTCGTTAAACAAAAAGGGAATATCGGCCATTAAAGCGTACTTCAACATTTTTACCTCGGAAATTTGTAAATTAAAAGATTACAGGAACCAGTGTATGGAAGTTTTTTAAAACGTTTTTTTTTATAAAAAGGAAAAGATAACTTAACAACCCAATATTTTTGGACCATAGACCATTAGTTAAGAACAGTCACCTTAAACATAAGGGTGGGTAAAAAAAATCGACTATTTTTATTTTGACTTCCGAGACTGAAAAATTGGTTCCTAGGCACCTCAAGAGAATGCTCGGCTACATTGAGCTCTGAAGTTCAATAGGAAGATCCGCCTCATTAAAAACAGCCTTGTATATTTTTCTCAGTTCCATACCAAAAAAACATATCTCACCATTTGCTAATCGTACAGCAAACCTATTGGAGAGTTTTTTTTGTAGAAAATTAAATGTTCTACAAAAAAAAGTATCTCATACTTTTGTCATACTTTTCTGATAAACCTAACCAATAAAAACATATTTAATGTTAAAGATTGCAAAATTTTAAGAATAATAGCTTTTTTGTTGTGAATTTTGTAGTTTACTTAAATAGTAGAAAGTCAATTTTCAAAAATTATTTTTCAATAAGTTATAAAAATTCAAAACAAAAAAAAATATCTTAAAATTGTTTAATTTTTGACTTTGAATATCTTTTTAATGGTAGATACCTTTTTGTAGAGCGTTTAGTTTTCTACAAAAATCTTCTAGAGCTTTGCTGTATGATTAACAAATGGCGAGATATGAGTACGTGTACATCGTTATACTGAATCCGATTCAACCGATCGGATAAAACTTAGGAACGTGTTCTGATTAGTCAATTTCCAACGAAACATTTGAAATCGACCAATATCCGATCGGAAAAATAGAATTCAGTATAACAACGTACACATATACACGTACTCTATAATTTTTGTTGTATGAGACCAAGGAAGATAAACTTTTAATAAAGAGCGCTCGATTTTTTATATTTGTCCAAAAATATAGGTTATGTTTGTGACGTCACCTTTTTGCCATAATATTTTTTTATCTGACAAAATAAACCAATACTTGCATACCATCAAGATTAGTTTATATTTATAAGGTTGCGACATATCCTCAACTTTTAGGCGGTTCGAGGTCGGGGACGCAAGGAAGGGCACTCCACGGAGAAAAGTTGGCAAGACTGGGTAAAATCAAAGAGGATGATCAATCCAGTGGCGTCTAGAATTTGCGCATTTCATTTTGCATTGTTTTGAAGTGATATTTGTTAAAAGATGTAATTCCAAATGTTTTTATTTAAAGTAAAAGAATTTAAAACTTAATAATAAATAAAAACTGTTGGGTAAACGGTTGTTCTACTAATACAATAAACTTAATATCTCCGGCACTGAACAACATGGCCGAAAAATGGGAGATGTGACGTCATTACACGTCAAAGCAATATGGCCGAATGTCGCGACCCTATATAGACCGACTTTGCATATAATAAAATCACTAAAAACATAAAAAAAATTGTCTTATCTTACCCTTAATAACGATTTCGTAAATTCCCTGTAAAAAAATATCCAAAGGTCAGTGACCCCTGTTTACAGGTTTTAAAATTCTCTGTAACTGCAGTACTAATAATAACTCAATTTAACTATAAACACCAAAACCTTCCAGTAGGATTGTAAACAAAATATTTCGGGAAAAGATTACGTCACAAAATTTAGCGAACATAGGCTTAAATGGGATCGAGCCCTCCTTATTTAAAAGTTTATTTTCCTTGGTATGGCACTGAGTAAAATATGCAAACCTGTAATAAGACGAGATCTTCCTATTAAAGTTAAGAGCTCTTTGTTGCCGAGCATTCTCTGGAGATGCCATAGGAATTTTTCAGTGTCAAAAGTCAAAATAAAAATAGTCAATTTTTGACCCACCCTGCTAAACATGTTGTTTTTAATTTACAGATGAAGAAATCGGACTTTTAGGGCGAGTTGGATTCCCCTCCGTCCAACCGTGCGTCAACTACCTTTCAGGAGGAACCGACGGAATAAGAGGATACGAACCGAGAGCTGACTGGCAACACCGTAAGTATATGTATTAAAACTATATGAAAAAATTAATAAAACGGTAATTATCTAGAAACTGGCGGCAACTCCGATTATAACCAAATTTGGTACACGGGGTTTAATTGGGGCGCTGATCACGAATCTGAAAAAATTTTTAGTCGGAAACGTGTCGTTTCCCAGATATCCATTATCAAAATTGGTATTTGAACCAACCTCATTTTCACTATATTTCCCCTTCTTTTGCACATAATTCTTGATTTTAAGTTAAAGTGTTACACATTATTTGATTTTCACCTTTTAAAACCCTTTTTTCTACATATTTTACATTTTTTGAATTAAATTGCATAGCTTCGCTTTCAATCGTAACAATTTATAGGGGAATGCGCGGGAGCAGTGTGTTGCTTGGTTGCTGCGTTTTTAAAGGGAACCTTCGCAATTTATTTGATAAAAGGTGTAAAATACATAGAAAGCATGGGGTTTTAAAGATAAAAAATATTGTGGGCCACTTTAGCGTTAAATTAAGAATTGTGTGCAAAAAGGAGAGGATATAGTGAAAATGAGGACTAGTTCAAATACCAAATTTCATGATGGATATCTCGAAAACGAAACGTGTCCGTTTAAAAATTCTCTCAGATACCCGTATACAAAATTGATCAAAATTGGAGTTGCGGCCAGTTTCTAGATAATTACCATAAAAACTTGATAGCATTATGTTTGCTTTTTTTCATATCAGGGTCCGTATTCTTGTGTTTTAGGGCGTAGAAATTATGAGAGAAAGTGGTAAAAAGTGGGAGTGGCCATGAAATCCTGTATTCTTGAAGCCAATTCTATCAAAAGTGATAGAAATCAATTTCCTTTGGGAGCAAATGATTTCTCTTGGTATTGATTTAGAGAAAGTCGAAAAATTAGTAGAAAATAGGTTTACATAACCTATAAACTTAGGCTTTAGGCGTTAACTATCCTGTGAAGATTTTTAGTAATACATATATTATCTTTATTTTTTTATTTTAATTGTAAAAAATTAATAATATAAATCGGTTATTATATTGGAACGACATAATTAATAAAAATGTAGTGGAGGCAGTGTAGAAGTGGCATATTAGGATAGACATTCTTGTTCAAAGAAATCCCTTTACAGTTTCAGATCAAAAATTTGTAAAGATGTTTAGATTGGCCCAAAAAATTTGGTGTACAAATTGGTAGAGGTACTGACCTTTATGCAACCACAACCACGAGCTTCGGCACTTTGACTACAAATGTAAGCAGACACCTATTTTTACCAAGAAAACAATAGTGTGGTTGTGTGTTTAATGTCATAAATAATTTTAGAAACCTAATAAAAAAATATTGAATCTATAATCCCTGGAATATTTGGGGATGTTCGTGAACTGCACCAGGTTAAGCCCCCCTTTACTCTATTTGCAAAAAAAATCTAAATATTGGGGCCCCCTCTTTTGTATTTTACGATCAAAAAAAGGTCTATACCTTCAAAACTACGCACCTCAACCCTAATATGTACATTTTTTTGTATGAGGACGCCCCTTTTGAAGCCCCTTCTAACTGGGGCCCAGGGCGGGCCGCCCCCTCTCGATACGCTAGTGCTTTTTAGGGATTTTTGTCTCCATGATATAGATTTAAATATAAATAAAATGCTAAACACTAGAAAGTTAAATGTTCGTGTACTCTACAAAATTTCGGTTCCAAACTGCCAAACAAAATATCTTTGGTTATAGTTCTTCACTGTCAAAATTATTTTTATTTTCATTGGCCCAAATTGAACATATACGTTTGACAACACTGCCTCATAATTTTCATTCTCCTTTCTATCGAGCCCGTTCAAGGAGACTCTTTGTTTGACCTCCGGACAGTACGGACGTACGTAGAGGACTACAAAGTTCGTCCCGGAGTGGCGGCTAGAGGTGTCGTACGAACGTTTTTACCTTCGGGGATCAAGGAAAGATTCACGCTAAATTGACGGCATCTTTCTTCTGGATCTAAGCGCTGTGAGCGAAGATTCCTATAAGCTGATAGTATCCTGTTTGGTGGTGTACACGAGGTATTTCTCAAATGGCGGGAAATAGATGGGCGTGCCATGGGAACTGTCAGTAGTGAAAGTGAAGGTTATACGTAACACCAGTAGCAGATCTTGGTTTGACAGCCGACAATTTATACATTGCATCGATTGTTGAATTATTTGTTTTCTTTTGGAATTTCTGGGAGCTACGAGCTCGATTATCCAGATTTTCCGCCGACGAAGCCCTGGAAAGCATAGTCCGGAAGGGGGAGAGTGGTGGATTGGACCTGAAGGGACCAAATCCAAGAAAAAAGTAGAGAGAGAGCCCGTTCAAGAATACTGTCATTGGACAAACATAGGAAATCAGGGGAGTAGAGAAGCTGGGGGATGTGACTTTCTCTCAAAATCAAGAATACGGGCCCAGATGCATTTCCCTGATTTTCCCAGACACCTTGTATACTTTACAGTACCATTCATTATTTTTTTTTTTGCTCCTAGGAATGCAGAATTTGTCAATATCGTGCGCTCTCGTATGTCTGATAGTTCTGGGTAGCGCAGCCCTAGTGGGAGCATTTGGTGTGTTTCAACATCAAATCAGCGCTGTATTGGTCACTGGAGTGATGTATCTTTTGGCAGGTAAGCACAAACATGTCTTAAAATCATAATACCAACCCCAAATAGTTTAAATATCCCATTTTTACTTGAATTAATAATCGCTATTATTTAGTGAACACGTTTATAATAAACAAACAACAGATAAGCCAAGAAAAAATGATATAAATAAATAAATTAATTTTTTAAATAAAGTAAAAAATTTAGGTTTCCCCTTTTAGTGTACCCCATTTTTTTTAAACTCTGTTTCTAATGGATATTGCAAGTTGACACTTGTAAAGGGGCCCACAGACGATCAATATTATTGGGCAAAATATTGTACAGTAATACTGCTAGTCGTCCCCAAACAGTGCAATATATTTATACAAAGACTATTTATATTTAATATATTGCACAATAACTAGGTTTGTTTTGTAACTACCGGTTAAACAGAAAAAAGTAGCTGCTTGAAACATGTTTGAAAATAAGAAAAAACCTTTATTTCTTTCTCTATTGCCTTTGAACCCGTATTTGTATAATTATTTTTGTAAATCAAATACTCTTTCGTATTTGAAAACTGATATAATTGTGCAATATTACCCACATAATATTGATCGTCTGTGGGCCGCTTAAGAGCGGGATAATTTGATTGCTTTTTTTAATAGGCTCTTAAGCAGCCTACAGACGATCAATATTATTGCGTAAAATTTCATATTGTAGAATATTATTGACCGTTTGTTATTTATATTGAGAGCTTGTACAATATATTGTGTCAATCAAAAACAGTTTGATTTTTATTGTGCAATAGTGATTTATTGTGCCGTGTATGGGTAATATTGCACAATTATTTCAGTTTTCAAATACGAAAGAGTATTTGTTTTACAAAAGCAATTACACAAATATGGTTTCCAAAGCAATAGAGAAAGAAATAAATGTTTTTTTCTTATTTTTAAACATGTTTCAAGCAGTTACTTTTTTCTTTTCCATGTTTTAACGGGTAGTTACAAAACAAAACTAGTTATTGTGCAATATATTAAATATAGTCTTTGCATAAATATATTGCACTGTTTGGGACGACTAGCAAAGTTACTGTACAATATTTTACCCAATAATATTGATCGTCTGTGGGCCCCTTTAGCCAAAATTTAAAAAACTATTTTAATTAATAGGTAAATACGTCACCAACCCAGAAAAATTAATTTTTAACAAAATTGTCTATAGAATTTTTGTAAATAATTAACACGCTTTTTTAATTGATTAAAAATTATTCCCCATTTCGAGTTCAAACAACTTCACAATAATGCCAGTGCCTATGTAAAAAGCGTTAATGTTAAATAAATATGCCAACAAAGGAAAAAGCAATAGAAAAGGGATGTCGTAGCTTGTATCTTTTGTTACGTAGGCACACTCCAAGTACGTCATCGGTCTATGTGGCGTTTTAAATAATTTCGCGGGCATTTTTACAAAAATGCAAATTTTGGCAATATTACAAAAAACTTGCAATTTCCGGGTAAATTTAAAGAAAAGGAATAAAATCCAATCTATCTACACCGAAAATTTGCTACCTTAGTCAACCAAATAAGTCAAATAATTAGAATGTATTCACAATAAGCATAAGATTATTCATATATTACCTCATAAGACTTACAAATTTAATCGATTAACTATCCACCATATTTTGAGCATGATTTTGCTTGGAAAATGAACGTAAAATAATTTATTAAAAACACAAGACCGCGAAGCGATTGTTTATTCGATTTAAATTAGTAGAGGGAGCGAAATTCGTCAAAATTACTTCATGAGTAACTTAGATTAAAATTAACAACGAAGAAATTTGTTTAATCACCAATCTAAACAAAATCTATTCAAAAATGATAGTGTCTGATTGATCTATTTCATAATGAGAAGAATAATCTTTATTATTTAATTAAATTACTTCTTTCCTCTTTCAGCTTCATTTGCTCTATTCACCCTAACAATAATCCACTTCAAACGTCTGCACATCAAACCCAAAGCGGAATCCCTCCACGACGGCACCGTCGACGGTGTCGTGAGCCCTCTAGGAAGCCGAGGAGTAGTCGACCTCCTCCCCGCAAGAATATTTACCACCTCGTGGTCCTTGGACCTGGGATGGGGAGGTGTTATGCTATGCGTAATGACTTCTGTACTTTGGATTCTTCTTAGTAAGATAATGAGGTTCAATCCGATATCCAGCATGATCAACTGACGTCAGTGGGTTTAGGTTTTTGTTTAAGTTTTCGGCACGGGTGGTCAAAGTTTAGATGGTAAAGTTGGTCCCAGATATAATTCATTCTCAAAGCGATGCCGCAAGGTACACAAAAAATTATAAAGTAAACACACCCTTGTGTGAACAATGATTTGTTGCAGCAAAAAAAATCAGACAAGTTTATGGTTCCTTACGCCACACACCACATGTTTTATGGCAGGACAGAGACGAAATAAGAGAATGTAGTTTAAGTACGTTATACGTGTTTTTAGCAAGGTTTTTTTACTTATCTAAAAAATATGTAATCAGGCTCTGTCAGAGGCTATGTGCTTTCGAAAAGGTTTGTTTACTTAATCATTTTTTGTGTACTTTGCGGCATTGCTTTGCAAATGAATTATCTCTGGACCCAACTATACTGGGTGTTCTGTTATAAAATACACCCCTTAATTTTTTTAGTAATCCTACAAAACTTCTATTTTTATTTATTTTGTAGGATTTAAAAAAATACTAAAGTGTGTAAATTTATTACTTGACACCCGGTAGAAAACGAATAACTTTTGGAATATTTTGTAAATAGAAAGGTATCAAGATATCCAAAAGATCACACAAATGATCGCCTATAGATTTCTTAAAATTTTAAGAAATTAGATGGAAACAATACAAGTATAAAACAAATCCATAAATTTATTGCGGTAGCAAAAAAAATACGTCATTGTTAAGCAAAACACCTTAGAAATGGGTGTCATTCTTCTATTTATCTATCAAGTTCTTTAAAGTATTAACACATTTTTTTAATATAATAAAACCCAACGGACAAGCTTATGATCACGAACAAATATTAAAATAATATGTATTATACAGAGTACTCCCTAACTACTAGACTGGATCAAAAAATATATATATATATACCGGGTGTTGTCCGTCGAGCGGGACATAGGGAATTCCATGTAAATTTTGAAATAGTCAAATATTGGCTCCCTTATTATTTTAGGAAAAAATGCTATTAGGATTTATTGAAGAGCACAATAATTCCACCCAAAATGAAAATTTGAGCATTTTTTAACCAACCAGTAAAGAGTAAACTGCTTAAATACTTCTGCAAAGTAGTATCTCATTATGCACCCTGTACTCTAGAAATCAATAATAAAAACACCATATCGATTTATTAGTGACAATTTAGATCATTAATTTATAATGTCATTGCCAAAACTGAACAATTTTATACGGGAATTTTAAAAATAATCCTTGCATTTCATTTTAGTTTACAGCTAATTCCAACACATGCACTCACAGTTACGCAAGACAATAAAACAAATTTGTCTACATTTAGTAATCAATTTATGACGAAAATATCAGGATTTAATCAACTGCTTAAATATTCCTCCATTAACTGCCAGACAATAACCCAAACGATTATAAAACTCATTTCTTACGTTGGCTAGTTGGTACATCGATATTCTGGCACATTCAGCGGAAATAGCATTCCTTAACTGGTCTAAATTTTCATATTTTTTATTGCTATAAAGCTTAGTTTTTAAATGTCCCCATAAAAAAATCTTTTGGCGAAAGATCCGGAGACCTGACTGGCCAAGATATTGCGTGGTTCGGGCCTATGATGTCGTTATTAAATGCGTTGTTCAAGTATTCGCGCACAGCCCTAGTACTGTATGCTGGGCAGCCATCCATTTGATACCAAATCTCTTGATTTTCACGAGCAAGGTTGTTCAAAGCAGGCAAAATTTGTTCCCCTAAAAGTTCCAGAAAGTACTCCGCATTCAAATTTCGGTCAAGGGAAAATGGTCCAAGGATATGGTGGCCGAAAATTCCCGCCAAAACATTAATTTTTTTGTGGATATTGAGTCCTTGTCTCAACAAAGTGATTTTGGTTTTCGTTACTCCAGTACCGGTAATTTTGAATGTGGGTGCGTTGTTCAATGTAAAAGTGCATTCGTCAGTAAAGCAAATATTTTGTAAAAAACCTCTGTCAGTGTTTATCCTATCCATCATCTCAAAGCTAAATTCCTGTCGTCGTATTTCGTCTCCGTCTCTTAATTCTTTGTGTCTTTCGTACTTGTAAACGTGGTATTTACATCTTTTTAAAATTCGAGATATTGTGGTGTGATCTTGTCCAGTAATATCCTCCAGTTGTCTCGTGCTAATGTTTTCTTCGGCCTCCTCTACACAAAGTATCACGTTTTAATCCCTCTCGTTTTGTACAATTTGTATCTGATTTTCACGTCAATTTTCTTCACATTTGCAATTATTGATTACTGTGCCTGTAGTTTCAAATTTTTTTATCGTCCGTTCTATTGTCGATTTACTTGGTATTGGCCTATTGGGAAAATAGGCTGCAAACATGTCCGCTACTCTTCGATAACTATTTCCCTGATAAAACCATTTTATAATAGTGATTTTTCTTTATTTAAGTAGTTCAGTATTTAAAAATAATGTGACATTGATCTGACAACTTGAGAGTAGGAGGTTAAATAATTTTTCTGGTATTTTATTATAAACTTCTAATAATACAGGGCGCGTAAGAAGATAGAAGATTCGTAACTTATTTTTTTAATTGACCGGAAAATTGAATTTTTCACTCAATTTTTAAGCGGAAAATGCTATTTTACAGGACTAATTTACTTTCCGGTCCCTAGTTTACTTTCCGGTCTCTCAATTACTTTCCGGTCCCTGATATCAAAAAATCCTGTTAGCCATGACAAAAATTGTCAGAGTTCAATTGTTACTATTTGACAGTTCAAGATATTGTAAAGTAAAGAAAGCATCATTTTGCCAAAATGGAGTCAGACATGGAAAATCCAGATGAAATAATTGAAGCAGCCTTGCCTTATTGTCGTTTAAATATAACACTAAAAATTTACACAGTTTTTTTCCGGTCAATTAAAAAAATTATGTACGATACTCGACCGGAAATAATTTTTACGGGTCTCCTCAAAACTACAGGACTCGCCTACGGCTCGCCCTGTAAATGTTTTTCGTCGACCCGTAAAATACCATTTTCCGGTCTAGTAACGTAAATAGCTATTAGCATCTATCTCTTAGCTGGCGGACCGAGAAAAGCTGAAATTTGTACACTGGGTACAACTTTTCGTGCTCTTTAAAAAATCCTTATAATATTTTCTTCAAAAATAATTAGGGGAGCCAATATTAGACCACTTCAAAATTTACATGGGATTACCTCATGGTCCCGCCTCGACGGCACCCGGTATATATATATATATATATATCAAGCTTTTAAACATTGATATATATTTTTAGATTTACCTTTCTTTATTTTGGAATTTTGTAACTAGCAAGGGAAAGTAAAGGGAATTTAATGCTCTACAAAGAAGGTCTCAATGTTTTTAAATAAAACCGTTCTTTTAAAAGTTTTTTTACAATTTAAGTTAAAACAAAAATTAAATTATTGTTTTCTTCATTCTTGAACCAAGTTTTTTCACTCATTCGAACAAATTGATATATTAAATCATGGAAAATCATAATTTTATCAATCTTATCGCTTAAAATAACTAAATTTCATAATATATCCAAATCTGTTCTAGGGTAATAGCTATTTGTTATAGGAAAACGTAGATTTATTATCTTAAAATAATTATTTATGATTTAACTATTGAAAATTATATTTTCGTTACATTTTTCAAAAAAAAAAAAAGTCGTTTTTTTTGGGCCCTACTAAACAAAATGAAATCAAATTTAAAAGGCCTCATCGGCCACTTAAGGAATCACAAGTCGCATGTGTGTGTCAATTTTCAATGAGTTGGCGGATTTTCCTTTTCTATCCTCAATGATCGCCCATCAATACATTAAAAAATGTTTTTATCGAAAATGTGTGGTAATCTGTAAAGAACTTGAAACGTTTTTAAACTAACATTTAGTTTTTCTAATGCTTCGTGCGTTGTGCCTTTAACAAAACTTTTTGTAAAATGCTTTTTACAAGACTTATTTACAATATATTGTTTTATACGATTTTTCTATTCTTACTACAAAATATATTATACACCTATAAATGCTTAAGGCTTATTGGAAAGCTTAATCTAAATATAATAAGTGTAAGTTAGCATTATGAAATATAAATATAATATTAGGTCTTGATTGAGAAAAACTAACAAGTTGAAAACAATGTAGTTTTGCAGTGCTTAGACCGAGAAGATTTTTGCTGCTCTAAAGTCAATATAACTACTTGAAGAAGCGTTACTATCATCTTTAAAGTTTAAACTTTTTAAAACTTGTTCAGTTTTTAGAAACCATGTTACTATTAATTTTAAGGTTTAAGTTATATTATCACTGTTCGATTTAAGTTGATCAAGTCTAGTGGATCAACTAAATTCGAATGAAATGAACGGTGAAGGCATAGGTTTTCATTTTATTCGGTCAAGTTTCGCATTCTCACAATACTATTTTAGTTGATTCACTAAAGAACTAACCAGAGTTACGAGAACATTTATTTTCATTTTGGTCGATGAAGTTTAATTGATTCTACAAGAGATGAATTCATTCAAACTTTATTGTTCAAGTTATGAGTCATCTATATGGTTTATAGAATTTGAATGGCGTTTAAATGGCATTTAAATATTTTTATTCGACTAGAATTATTTACGCCGCACTCGTAATCACTAAAGTTGATCGCGAAACTTGGTTGACGCCGACTAGGATTGAAAGCTATGTTTTTTCCATTCAATTTTAGTTGATCCACTAAACTCGATTAACCAAACCGAACCGTGAGAAAGCGGCTTAAAATTAAATTCGATGATTTTTCTTCAATACGAGAATAGAGTATTCAAAATGGTACTGTTAGCTAAAGCAAAACATTTAAGAAGATACCGTAGCACGTTAAATTGAGCTAAACGCGATTCGCTGCCGTTTTTTAAATATTTGTTTTGGAAAAAGTTGTATATAGAAAAGTTTTTTAAAATGATCCAAAGATTATCGGAAAATTAATTGATTTTTGGCAATGTTAATAATTAACAAATAAAATTTCCCAAAATTACAAAACTGTAAAAATATCCAACTTTCAGATAATCTTTGGATCATTTTAAGAAACGTTTCTATATTCAACTTTTTTCCAAACAAATATTTAAAAAACGGCAGCGAATCGCGTTTTAGCTCAATTTAACGTGCTGCGGTATCCTCTTAAGGGGGAGTATGGTTAATTCTTGCTGAAAAAGTGCATTGTTATATTTTTTACACACATCGTTAAATTTGTTTTATTGAACTCCATGGTACATGGAGGAGGATAGGGATGCATACGCGCGGAACCGCGAGTTTCTCTGTTGGGAACCGTGAGTGGAGGAACAATACTGGACTTCAGAGCAAAAGCCATGGAAGTACCTATAAAAAGCGATAAATCCCCCACAGCCCGACGATGGGCAAGAAAAGGAAGCCTTTCTGTAAGTGAAGGATCATTAATAAGACGAATAGCTCTTCTTTGAATAGAATCAAGAATGCTTAGGGTTGTGGGGGACGCCATGCCCCAGATATGAGAACAATATTCCAAGGGAGGTCGGATTTGTGACACATATAAAGTGTATAAATTAGAAGGGAGAAATACTTTTAGCTCGAAAGAGAAATCCAAGGTTTTTTGAGGCTGCCGTGGCTATAGATACAATGTGTTTATGCCAGTTAAGGTTACTTTCAAATGTGACGCCCACAAGATTGAAGGTATCTTTGCGCTGTAAAACTTGGCCGCTCATAAGTAGAGGATGAGTATTTGATGACTCTTTTCGCGACAAGGAACATGATTGTGTTTTGGATGCATTAAAATGAACGAGATTTTTGGCGCCCCAATCCAATATTAAATTAAGATCCTGTGAAAGAGATCTCTGCATCGCTCTGCGTTTGTTTTCCAAGTCAGGTTTAGTGATGGGTTTAGAAACCTGAAAACTGGAGTGAAGGGTACTATCGTCGGCGAAACTATGAATGGAATTAGTTGTGGACAAGAAAAGGTCGTTGATGTGAAGAAGGAACAATGTTGGTGCCAGAACTGAGCCCTGAGGGACTCCAGAATTTACTGGGTGAAAGCTTGAAGAATGGCCGTCCACAATAACTGATATACGACAATCAGATAGATAACTAGAGAGCCAAGTACAGAGTTTAGTTGAAAGACCATAGGAGGGAAGCTTCGTTCATAAAGGTATAATTTATAGTCATGGATAAGGTGGTTTCTTAAACCGCTGTGTCTTCCTTAATTTTGCACTGATTCATCTCAAATTTGTACACAATATTTTTGAAATGTTCTTTATTTAAAATATTTATTTTTAAAATATATAAAAAAAAATTGAATACCATACCCCCCCACCTAAAGAGGCTATAAAAGAGCTTTTAGCGCTTATGTCCAAAAATGTATATTTTTAAGTGGCCTTATTATTTATGGATTATTATAAATTAATGTAGTTAAAGTATTTAGATATGAATAAATTATTTTTACAAAATTTAAGACTATTAAGAATTAGATAGGCAAAATTTAGCAATTAAGATCATATGTCAAATGCTTCAAATTGTAAAATAGTAACTTAAAACGTCAAAAACGTTTTACTGCTTAACTGCGTACTAAAAATAGTCATCGCTTTGAAAAGCAGTTATGGAAAACCTATATTCTGTGGAGCTCCTGATAGATTATTTAACCATTTTTAAAAGTAAGTATAGGGTTACATGATTTATATTAGGGTAGGGCGGGGCTAGTTGAGCATAGAGGTAAGTTGGGCAATTAAAATATCTCAAAAACTATCGACCGCACGCGAAAGCATCAAATAGCGTAAAGAAGGGGCTGCGCGAGGGGAACTCATTGTGCGACCAGTAGTGGTGACGCGGCGATCGAGAAAAGTGTCCGTGCGCAATGTTTATTTTGTGATAAAAAGTAAAATAATTGCAAGCAGGAAAATTTTATCTGTGATAGTTAAATGTATTCCGTTCTCAATCAGGTAAGTGTTAATCTTAAGTTTATTTTTTTGCTGTTTTAATATGTATAAAGATTTTGGATACAATTCTAACCGGTCTTTTAATAAATTCACTTTTTCTTGAAAATTATTTTAGGTTGGGGTTAGTTGAGCTACAGTTGCCCAACTAACCCCACGGTTTTAAGTATAATAGACTTATATGTAATAACTCACGTGTCTAATACAAAATTTTATCCAACACTTTCGTATAAATCGTTTTTAATATCGAAAATAATTTGAAAACGTCATCCATTATTTGTTACTTGTCATTGTCAACACCAGCAACAAAATTTTGTATTTTTGGAAAGCAAGCTTAAAATAAATAATATTAGTATAAGTCACTAGTGAGCTAAAGTCTATAATTCACTAGTGAGCTAAAGGGTACTTTAGCTCACTAGTGACTTATAGTACACTTTATATCCTCAAAATCTGATCAATTATGTAGATATTATATGTAAGTGTTGGATAAAATATTTTATTTCTTAGGATACCGGCTTATAACAGTAAAACTACTAAAGTCTTCTCAAGATTTAAAAGAGGCTGCAACCCGAACTTTATACAAGCAACAAAGAAAACGAGCTGACCTATTTAACGAAGATGAATTGATAGATATTAAATCCAATAGTTAAGCTAAGCTACCTAGCTTGCTGTCTTATTAATGAGATTTGTTGTTTTGTCACTATAAGATTATAAATATAAAAAGCAAATTGTCAAAATGTATTTTTATTGTGAACGTATCTAAAATTCAAGCCATGATTTGACTATACTTTTTAAGTGCTCCACAAGCCCCATACCCTTGCTCAACTTACCCCACCTAGGAGTACGTTGGGCATACTTGACTATCTACATTAAAATAGATGTAGCTCCTAAATTCGACTTATTAAAAAGAAATTACTATGGGCACTATTAATAAGGGATAAATTGCTAATCCATCAGTATGCTTTATAAGCCATTAATACCTATTTTTGAGGAGCTATATCCAATCAAGTGAAAAATTGCTCAACTAGCCCCGCCCTACCCTATGTGTATATATGAAAATATGATTCCGAGCATCGCGGAAAACTGCAAACTGCCGACGCAAGCGCCAGAGCCATTCACCATCACCAGCACCGCTACTCGTCACTCCCCAAGGCGAAAGCGAAATAAGTATAACGTTCTGGCGCTTGCGTCGGCAGTTTGCAGCTTGCCGCGATGCTCCGAATCATATCTTAATATAAATCACGTAGCTCTATACTTACTTTTTAAAACTATTTACGGCCGTGTTCACGAAGCTCAAACTAATATTTATTAGACTGATAGCCCGCGTTTGGCATTGGCAGGTTATCAGTCTGATAAATATTAGTTGGAGCTTAGTGAATACGGCCGTTAGAGATCGTAATCGGTAATTAACATAATGCTTTCTAGTAAAGCAAAATATGTATACAATTTTTCAAAAGCGATAAGCCGTTTCAACGATTTTAATATCTTACCTGTGGGGGTTAGGGCACGCAAGTAACAGTAAGTAACAGGGAAAAAGTGATAAGACTAAGAAAAACCACTATCCTATGTCAGCTGATGATCCCGGTATTGGCGTCTTGAAAGTGATGTTTAAAAGATGTGTTCTCAAATATTTTTTATTTAAAAAGTTGAAGAAATTTCAACTTATAATAATAAAAACGTATTGTGTAAACGGTTGTATTAATACACTTACAGACAAAAGTATCGCATATACTGAAAGAAAATGTTAAAGAAAGTTAAAACTATAACTTTGGCGTAACCGTTGATATTTACTGTTAACATACATCATACAGGGAAATTAGAAGTTTTTGAAAAAATTAATAATTTTTAATCCCTCTGTATGATGTACTTTTAAAAGAGAGTAATTAAATTGGTGATGTTAAAACATAAGAAATAAGTAAGGTTATAAGATTACTGCCTTTCAACTGCACATCAGGGTGATTAAAGCCATTTTTTGTTGTTAATACTGATTCAAAACATTTTAAAAACATTACATTTTCTTGCTTAACGGTGACGTCATGTACGTGTTTGAATACATCCCGGACAATGGTTTAAAAACAATATGGTTATCTTTGTTGGGCTGGCGTATGCATCGTATCATTCAAAACGTTGTTTCGGTCATTTCTTGTAAACTTTTACATGGCAAGTGAAAAATATTTATATTGGGTGTAAATTAAAGTACATGTTAACCCTAAAAAATAAAAACCATAGTCATAACCAAAAAATTTATTGGGCTGTGACGCAATGGTTTAAATGGGTGCACATTTAATTCATTCTGAAAGTAATACCGCAAAGTACACAAAAAATGATAAAGTAAATTAACCCTTTTGTAAACAATGATTTATTGCAGCAAAAAATATTCAACCCGACGAGTTTCAGTTCCACGCCACGTGCCACCGGTTTTATGGCAAGACAGAGGCGAAATAAGGGGATGTTTTTAAATACGTGACACGTGTTTTAGCAGTGTTTTTTTATTTATGTAAAAAATAGGAAATCAGGCTCTGTCAGCGCTATGTGCCTTCGAAAAGGTTTGTTTACATTATCATTTTTTATGTACTTGGCGGTATTGCTTTCAGAATGAAATAAATGTGGACCCATCTATACCTCACAATATCAAAATATGGTCGCCAATGTGGCGGCAATGTCGTAACCCTCTTTAATATAAATTACGTATGGTGCTTGCGAATGTTGAAAAGACTTTAATTAAATTTCTAATGTGAACTAAAATCTAAAACTGTAATTAAATTACCTATTATCGCTGTTATGTTATTTAATTAATAAACATAATGTAGGTGCAGCAATAATCTAGACAAATTACACGTTTTCAGGACTCCACCCTATTATTACTGACTTGATATTTTTTTAACTTAATAAAATAAGGCGGATGTATAATTTATAAAATATTTAACGGAACCAGTGGTTTCTATTCTTATTTCCATACAGTTAGTCGTTTTTAGTTACTGTCAGGTTGTTATAGTACATGTTTGGTATTTTTAAGTTGTTATTGTTACATTCGACTTGCAATGGTATGTAGATAGCTTAAAATATAGGGTGTTTCAGAACTATGGGATCAAACTTCAAGGTGTGATTCCTTATGTTATTTTTTGAAAAAAGTTTCTATAAACGTATGTCCGAGTTGCTTTCTTACTGAGATACAGGGCGTTAAAATTTAAGAAAAAATCAATTTTTAACACGCTTTTATTAACTTGGGTTGTAACAATCTATCCATCTGTCTATCTATGTAACGGAATCTTTGAGCCTAATTTTAACCAACTTCCAGCTATTCGATTTCTTTGAAACTTTGCACACGTGTCAAGGACCGATGAAGATGCAATAATTTAAAAACAGTATCCCGTTATCTCTTTTTGAATCGCCAGGAAAAAAATTCCATTATATTATAAAAACAACACCTAGGATGCCATCTGTTGGCAACATTTCAAACTTTGCTATTAAATGAAGAAGAAATTTTTTAGTTTTTACACAATTTGGTTAGTTGCACCATTGGTGTTCAATTTTTATGAACAATAAAAATATAGGGTTAGTTGCACCAGAGTAGCAGAAACTAAAAATGAAAAATAATTAATAGTTTAAAAAAACTAAAAAACACGCTTTTATATGCAACCGAACTAAAAATTAGAAAATAATTTTTCATTAAAGAAAATATTGTCATTTCATAGTAAAAAGCGTGGGGTGATAAATATATTAAATGTTATAATTATTATATTTGCAAATATCTATGATGGAAAAGTTATGAAAAATAGTAAAATGCACCCCACGCTTTTTACTATGAAATGACAATATTTTTTTAATGAAAAATTATTTTCTAATTTTTAGTTCGGTTGCATATAAAAGCGTGTTTTTTAGTTTTTTTAAACTATTAATTATTTCCAAATACTTTGAATATGCTTAGGCCGATTTGAATAAAATTTGGAACATTTATTTAAAGTAATAAGGCGCTTATTTAGCCCTAACCATATTGTTATTATTGAGTCCAGTGGCGTCTCAGTGGGCCATAAAGCCATAAAGTACGCCACTGACTTTTTTGACGTTTTTATATTTTTTATGATGAAGCAATTCATAATACAAATTTTAAGTGTCATGTATTTTCTTCGTATCTCGCTTTGTTTTCGAGAAAAAAATTAAAGCCACTTTAAGTCATTCTAAAAAGTAGCCTTAAACAGCATAAAATAAAATCTAAAATTAAAAAAATAAAGAATATTAATCTTAGTAAATTGCGAAAATGGCAATTTTCTATAAAATACACGTCTACTTATTAAGGCAAATAATTGTTTTATTTTATTTTTTTATCATGTTGTCGTTGGGTACTTTTTAAAAGAAATTGAAGTAGCTTTAATATTTTTTCTCGAAAACGAAGGTAGATACAACAAAATAAACAGATTGAAAAGTTGTATTGTTACCTGCTTAATTATAAGAATATATAAAAACGTCAAAAAAGTCAGTGGTGTACTTTTTTTCTCAATAATATAAGTTGCGGTGACCACTGAGACGCCACTGAACCCAATAATAACAATATGGTTAGGGCTAAATAGGCGCCCTATTACTTTAAATAAATGTACCAAATTTTATCCAAATCGGCCGAAGCTTATTAAAAATATTTAGAAAAAACTGTTTTTTTTTAATTTTAACGCCCTGTATCTAAGTAAGAAAGCAACTCGGACATATGTTTATAGGAACTTTTTTATAAAATAACATAAGGAATGACACCTTAAAGTTTGATCGCATAGTTCTGATACACCCTGTATATTAAATAAGACACTTATTTGTACATCATATTTTGTTCATATTTTTATATTAATGTTTCTATGTCCAAAACAACATTTGTTTTGATTTTTATAAATTTTTTGTATACTAGTAGGCTGTCATAAATATTCAATTAGATTTTTAGAATTTTCTTATTTTTAATTTAGTAAAAAAATCAAAAACCACCTGTATTTTATAACTAAGAAAAAAGGTCCGCTTGTACAATATAGAGTCAATTTATGTAAACTATAAATAGCTGAGCTTAAACCGTAGTTAGACTTTGATTTTTAGCCGATTCCCACCTAGGGGTTTTCACACCAGGTAAAAAGTCTTTAACTCCTGACGATGCACACCTGCGAGTCATGGGTAAGGGTTAAAACTCGTTCGTTTCCACCCGCCAAATTGGTATAGTGTATCTCAAAGTATATCGCTTTGGCTTTTGACGGCAATACTCCAATATACCTGCCGACAGCAATAAAACTGCGGTATTAAAGGGTTATCTATACATACCTAATTACATTTTTATCTAAAAATACAAAGATTTATAATTTATTGTTTATTTAAGTAGGTTTAATTTTACAAACAACTCTATGGAGGGTGGCACGGCTAATATTTATATTAGTGTCGTCTCTCTTCTAGCTTCTTTTTCAGTTTATCCAAGATAGGAACAACTCCGCTTTTATAAAGACAATATATTTTCCTTCCTCTTAGGTCTTGATCACTATTGTCTATACGGTGAGATCGAAAATCACTACGCTTTTTTCTTTTGTTCAATTCCTCACTATTAATAATATCCCTAATCGACGATATTGGAGTTTTTGTAAGTAGACAGGTTTCTTTTAAAGCTTCTTGTTTAATAAGTCCCCTACTGATTAAAGTTTCATACACATTTTTCACAACCTGTTTTGCATCTAATGACAAATGATTTCTGACGCGACATAGTTATATATATTCTCGTAAAACAACTTTTTCGCACAGTAAAAATGGTTATTCAACACTGCAACTAAAATATTAGCAGAAATATTTATATAAATGGTCAAAACTCAGGAGATATTTATACCTGGCCCACCCCTGTCATTATGAACTCATGGGTTTGCCCAATAACAATAGGTCATAAAATCATCAAAGGTTTATTGGGGTATTGACGTCAAAAGCCAAAGCAATATACTTTGAGATACACTATACTGGTTCTAATTTTTCACCTATGGGTGACGACTGTTTGACGAAATTCCTTACATAAATTAATGGTTGGTACTACCAAAACTTGTAATTCGATTCAAATGTGCATGGATATTATTTTACCCGTGTCCTTGAAAAACCCTGACAATCAGGTGATGGGTGCTGACTAATGCGACACGGTAAACACTAAGTGGGAATCGGCTTTTATACTACAAATTGACACGACACTTTACAGGGTGTCCTGATTTTGTTTCAATTTATTATTATTAAAAATTGTGACTTTATAACCAAAAAACAAAGATAGCCCTCAGTTCATAATTTGTTTACCCCGCCCAGCACCTTTATTCATTCCTCGGTTCCTGTTTACTTAATAATTAATACAAAACTAAACTAAATATTTTGGATCACTGCCACTATACTCAAACCAGTGTCCAAAATCAGTGTGTATCCATAATTTTTAAAAATTATTAATTTAAAATAAAATAGTAGAAAACCATGTATGAAACTGTTGCCAAAATTATTACTGAAATTTAAATTTTGAAAGTATCAGTTTTATACATGGTTTTCCACTATTTTGTTTTAAAATTATGGATACACATTGATTTTGGACACTCTTTTGAGTATAAACACAGTGACACTAAAACAAAATATTCAGTTTTTAATTAACAAGTGAACAAACTAGAGGAGCCGAGGCGTCAATAGACATGCTGGGCGGGGTAAAATGGGTAAAACTTAAGAGGTTGCTGTAAACTGTAAACAAATTATAATCTGAGGGCTAACTTTATTCTTTGGCTATAAACTCTATATCGTGACCCACTCACTGATCTCGATGGATTGCCAATGTTATAACCTGCGCGAAACAAAAGTTACATTTCATGGGCGAAAAACCGGTTTGTGCGCAAGCAAGTTAAGGGTAAACGCATCCGGCTCCAAACAAACTATCCGCATTATAGGAAAGAATTTGTTGACGGCGTCCTGGTTTTCTGTTCGAAGTAAGGTAGCTAATGAGCGTTACGGTCAGACCGCGGACGAAGGGTACGGGGGCCGGTGTTTGTATTTTGCCACGGCTTTTAAGTGCGCATGTTCGTCCACCCACTGCGCGAGGTCGTAAAAATCCGAAAAATGCTTCGTGCCACTGCGATCTAAATGTAGGTTATCTATGGGCCCACTATGCAAAATTCCAATTCAAGACATCAATTTAGGGTCCAGAAATATAAAATATCTATTAGGTATAATATATTTTTAAAAAACTTTTATCCTCTATCATGTAATAAATAAAATATACAGGGCGCTTATAAGAAAAATTATATGTTTGGTTCATATCTTAAAGAAAAAAAAAAAAAAAAACCAACTATACCACTAGATTTTAAGTAAAAACATTTCTCATGACAGTTTCTATTTTGTTGAAAGTTAGAAGGCAACTAAAATATGAAGAGGGTCCAAAAATGGAAAAAAAATAAATACTGTTGTCAAAAAGTAAAAGGGTGATGAAAAATCGTTTAGTGTCATCTTTTGTTTCATCAAAACAGTTCGCGAAAACCGCAAGTCTCTATCTCTATTAATAACCAAGAACCCCTGCAATTGCAACAAATTCGGGACACCCTGTACAGGGTTTTCCAACGAAATTGAAACAGTCTCTATATCTCTGCGCCTATAGGCAAGAGCTTTGCTAATACAAAAATTGTTTAGTTAACTCATGACGATTGAGATTATCCAAAATAAAATACAATTAAACATCGAATAATTGAGATACAACAAGAAACAACAATTTTCCAGTCTATCCAAATAAAAGGCATATTTTTATATTATTTTAAATATTTAGAGGATATTTTAAACATACTTTGTGTATAACATTATAAAGATACCTGTAATACTTGTTGAAATATTTAATACATTTCTTAAAATAAATTTTATTGTGAATTTATTCATGTCTTGTAAAAATATTTAATATAGCTTTGTTCGCGGGTTCGATTCTGAACCGGTTCTGGGACTATTCGCATGCGCAGTGAAAAAAGCAGCGTTCGCGGTTAGTAAAATCCTGAATTTTTAGTAACAGTTCTGTGTTCGCGGGTTACAATTGAATCAGTTAGTTACCGGTTCGTAACCTGAGTAGCAGTTCTGGAATTTTTGTTGGAACTAAAAGTTCATTTCGGGATTTCATGCGCATTATCGACATGGTCAGCTGTTTGCTGTTTTTGTGGTACAGAAATAAACCGTTGTATTACAGTTTATTTGTTTCTGCCACTTTTATGCGGGTTAATATACCTGTTGAATATTTTTTAAAATACTTGTGTGATTCTGACCGTATATAAACAAAGGAATTTTAATTGTACTCCATATGAATGTATGCAATAAAACAAATAAAGATTTAATCAAAAAATACAGACAATATTACAAGATTTTACCATTTCTTGTTGTCTGAATTTCATCTTTAGTTAAATACACATCCTTATGTTAAAAACAAGAGGAGGCAGGGAATCCCTCGTCTTTCGCCGAGAGACCTCGAATGGCTTCGACAGCAAAACGATTTACCTTTTTGTTTGGATTTATTCTTTCTGTGTAGAATTCAATTTATCCATAAAAATCCTAACCAAAAAGCTGGTTTAGAAAACATCCTCAGCTGTATAGAAAATCGTTCGCGGTAAATAAAATTCCGAACTAATAAATAACTGGACATGCGCTTTTAAACAATTCTAAGCCAGTTACGGTTCTAGTTCAGAATCAGTTCATTACTAGACCCGCGAACAAAGCTATTTTAAAGAGTTTTACAGATAGCTTTATAATTGAATTACACAAAATAGGTGATAAATTTTCTAGATTCTGAAAATAATATTAAAAAATGCCTTTTAATTTAAAATAGCCAAAAAATGTTTTCATTTTTTTCTTGTTGCATGTTAATTATTAAATGTTAAATTATTTTTTAATATAAATAGTATTTACTTTAAATATTTATAATAAACTGTATAATTTTTGTATTAACAATTATGTTTTTTGCCAAAAACCTATATTTCCGGGACTCTTTCACTTTCACTGAATTCACTGTCACTGTGACATTATCTTTGGTACAGCATAATGGCTCTTTGAATGAGTTAAACTTTTAACTCCTTCGAATTGAAAATTCAAAATAAGTCACTAATGTAGAAGAGTAACCAGATTCTAGATCAGGTCAATAAAACGACAATGGCTGTAAGTAATGCCTAATGCCTAAGCTTTATACCTATATATTTTTGCTAATCCATACTCACTGCTAAAAAGCAAAGTGTTAAAAATTCTGCTAGAGCCTACTTTCTTAAATGTGTATCCAAATAAACATTTAGTACTTTTTAGAATAAACTTTATGTAAATAGATAATAAACATTTTATTTGAAATATGTATTGCAGAAATATTTATAATTACCGTCCAAATTTTACTTTGGTTTTGTTATATTTTGCTAAATTTTGAATAAAGTCCTAAGCCTACAAATTTTTTTTTATTTCAAAGATGTTGCTGTTTTATAGAGGGCGCCTAAAATGTTTGCAACTAACAAAATACATTAGACATAAAATGTATTGCTCTTTGAGTATTAATTACAAGATTTCAAAAGACATGCACCAATTAGAAATTTATAGATAACCAATTTAAGTTAGAAGTAAACTAACAGAAATGTAAGAAACTGATACTTTTTAATTTTAAATTTTTAACCTAAATTCTTTCGGCAGTGTATAAATATGACTTATTGGAAATATTTTAGATAGTTTTTATTTGAGACATAATAAGACGGCCACAAAAATAAACTAAATATATCGGGTTTTAAATGCCAGGTATTTTTTGACCACTGGTACTTTGAGCTTTCAAAAGTATATCTATATTAGAGTAGCTAGTGGTAAAACAAAAATAGTTTAAATTAGTTATCGTCATATTTGTGCTCACAAAGAGCTCCTACTTCTTCTTGGGTTTCACGGGCCTTCATTACGCTCCCTCTGAACAAAATATCTTGGTTGCAATGTTCCAAATTTTTAGCTTTAATTAGATTGGTTAGAACCAAAATGATATTTTGAAAATATTAGATGTTCTTTTCTTCTTTGTGACGTCCCATGAAGGCTTATGCTTAAATACCAGAATACCATAAGTGCCGGGTTATTGGATGTTTAACCCATCTTCATCCCTGCTGTGAAATGCAGTTTTGCATTTCACAGCATCTTTGAAACAACGCACGTTATTTTTAAATAACTACTACCTAGGATTGGCAGAATACTACACAGAGGCTTTGCCATTACCATCTGTGAGGTGACGAGTTATTAAAAACCCAGTGTAAGAAACCGAGATTCGAACCCGGATCTCTGCAGTGAGAGGCTGGTACATAGGCCCCTACACCACACTTGCAAGTGACTGAATATATTTGGTTCTGAATTTAAGGAGAAAATGGATTAAAGAACACTATGCGAAACAAGTCATTTTGGAGGTTAATGATACCTGTAGCAGTTTTGCCATGTATTAGAGAAAAATATTACAAGTTTTAAAAAATAGTTATATCTGATTGATCAAGTTAATTCCGACGATAGTTCTAACCACGGAACCAAAAAAGAGATTCTGAAACCTGCGGCAACTCCGATTTTGACGAAATTTGGTATACGGGGTTTTGTGAGGCGCTGATCACGAATCTGAAAAGAATTTGTGCGGAAACGTTTCGTTCTTGAGATATTCATCATCATGACTTGCAATTTAAACTAATCCTATTTTTAACAATATTTCTTATCATCATTCTGATTTAAAGCTAGGTGACACAATATTTGATTTTCACCTTTAATACACTCATGTATTTTACATTATTTTTGCACTAAATTGCATAGCTATACTTTGAATCATTTCAATCCCAGTGTGCCATGAAGCCCTATGTGTATGTATGGTTGCCGCATTATCAAAGAAAAGCCATGCAATTTAATGCAAAAATAATGTAAAAACGTAGAAAAACGGGGTTTTAAAAGGTGAAAATCAAATATTTTGTGATACCTTAGCTTTAAATCAAGAATTGTGTGCAAAAAGAATGGGGAATATAGTGAAAATAAGCTTAGTTTAAATTTGAACTTTGATGTTGAATATCTCAAAAACGAAACGTTTCGCCAAAAAATCTTTCAGATTCGTAATCAGCGCCCCAAAAACCCCGTATACCAAATTTCGTTAAAATCGGAGTTGCCGCAGGTTGCTAGAAAATTACCGAGGTTCTAAACCACTCGAATGCACAACAAATGAATTGAAAATAGTATTTTATTACTATGAAAAAAATATAAATACTGTTAAGATTTATATACCTTAAATACCTTTTAAGGATTGGTTTAAAACCTAAAATTTCGTATAATTTGGAAAGTATACTAATAAACCGCTAAGGTAGCCCTAAACTTGTAAATTTAGTTTTTTTTTACCACATTTAACGTACATTAGAATAAATTTAAACTCTACTATAATGTTGCATGCATAAAACCTACCTTATTTGTTTTAATTTCTATTGGTAATCACTTAATTAAACTTAATATTAGGGCACAAATGAATCGTAAAAACTCGTGAAATAACCGATAACCGGTGTTTAATGTTTTTTCGTATGACAGATGACGGAGAAATATGACAAGATTGACAGTTATTGGCGGTAAAATCAAACTGGCCAATTACAATACACGGAGACAAAACATTAGTGTCTGTCTTTTTCCTCATATTTCTTTTCTTTTTTAGTAGAATTACACCTTTGGCAACAAAAATGTTCTTGGTCCTATATTCTTAAGAATTCAAGAATGGCTTCGGGCGGTTCTAAATTTAAGCATAAAAGCAATATAGATAGAAGAATAATAATAATATAATTAATAAAAACGGCGAAAATGATGTCAAAGAGTGGTGTTTTGCACACGTCAGCGTAAAACAAAGAGAATGCTGAAAAAGATAGGTATGTTGTGACGTAAAGAAAAATACTATATGGATTCGATTCGTAGATTATCAATACTGCTTTTCATATAGTATGTTTGAAATAAGTATAAACAAAATATTACAGGAATCTATTATTAACGTAATAGTTTATCTACACAACGCTAGATGTCGCAAACTAATTGGAAAATATTATTTCGGCTACTCTTCAAGAGAGGTAACTGACAGTAATTTTATACCTATAATAGTCGATTTCGTTATTTTGGATTTTTTGAATTACTTTAATAGAAGAAATAAAAATCTATTTTAATTTAATACAAAGATAAACTGAAATTTTTTCAAGAAAATTGTATTTCCTTGATTTAAATATAAACTTTACAATTAATTACGAGACCGACAATTCCGATTTTGGTAAACGGCGTATATTTTGGGGCGCACGGTTTATTTATTTACATACCGACGCATCACCAGTTTTAACGAAATTTTGTATGCGTTTTCGGGGCTCTGATTACGAAATCTAAAACAATTTTTAGTCGGACACGTATTGTTTTCGAGATATTTAATATCAAACTTAAAAAGAATACCATCCCAAATTCACCCTATTCCGCATTCCCCCTTTTTGCACGCAATTCTTGGGTTTTTTGCTAAATTGGCAATTAATATTTGATTTTTACCTTTTAAAACCCATTTTTCTATTTATTTTACCCATTTTTTCCATAAAATTTCAATATTGCAAAGATTCCCTTTCAATTATTTCAGTAGGGTTTCCACCTTTTTATTGTCAGTGGGCAGTACACGAACATATTGTTTTGGTACACACATTTGGGGGCCCCTATATAGAAAATAAAAGGTCGTCACCCAGGCTTTTTATTCTCCAGTAATATAACAGTAACCGGAAGAAATTAACCTGGAGCCGAGAGACTGACTGCCGAAACCGGGAGCACAGTATAAATAATTAATAGTTTAAAAACTAAAAAACACGCTTTTATATGCAACCGAACTAAAAATTAGAAAATAATTTTTCATTAAAAAAATATTGTCATTTCATAGTAAAAAGCGTGGGGTGCATTTTACTATTTTTTCATAACTTTTCCATCATAGATATTTGCAAATATAATAATTATAACATTTAATATATTTATCACCCCACGCTTTTTACTATGAAATGACAATATTTTTTTTAATGAAAAATTATTTTCTAATTTTTAGTTCGGTTGCATATAAAAGCGTGTTTTTTTAGTTTTTTAAACTATTAATTATTTTTCATTTTTTAGTTTCTGCTACTCTTGACAAAATGGCGAAAATTTTTTTAATGAACAAGAGTGGCAAATTTTAAAATTTTTCCAACAGATTGCAACTCACTAAAAAATTTCTTCTTCATTAACTAGCAAAGTTTGCAATTTTGCCAACAGATGGCAATCCAGGCAATGTTTGGACCGTTGCCAATATATTGCAACCCACTAAAAAATTTCTTCTTCATTTAATAGCAAAGTTTGAAATGTTGCCAACAGATGGCAACCTAGGTGTTGTTTTTATAATATAATGGAATTTTTTTCCTGGCGATCCAAAAAAGATAACGGGATACTGTTTGCAGATTATTGCATTGTCATGTTTCCTTAATACGTGTGCAAAGTTTCAAAGAAATCGAATAGCTGGAAGTTGGTTAAAATTAGGCTCAAAGATTCCGTTACATAGTCAGATAGTTACAACCCAAGTTAATAAAAGCGTGTTAACGGCATTTATTAACTGTTATTGTTCATAAAAATTGAACACCAATGGTGCAACTAACCCAATTGTGTAAAAGAACTTATTAATTTTTATTGTTCATAAAAATTGAACACCAATGGTGCAACTAACCAAATTGTGTAAAAACTAAAAAATTTCTTCTTCATTTAATAGCAAAGTTTGAAATTTTTCCAACAGATGGCATCCTAGGTGTTGTTTTTATAATATAATGGAATTTCTTTTTCTGGCGATCCAAAGCAGGATAACGGGATACTGTTTGCAGATTATTGCATTGTCATGGGTCCTTAATACGTGTGCAAAGTTTCAAAGAAATCGAATAGCTGGAAGTTGGTTAAAATTAGGCTCAAAGATTCCGTTACATAGGCAGCCAGATGGATAGATTGATAGATAGTTACAACCCAAGTTAATAAAAGCGTGTTAAAAAGTATTATAACTTTTCTATATTGTGCCGGGAGACTCCCGGTGAAAGCGGGAGAGGTGGCAACCCTACATTTTAGTCGCAGTGTAGCCATGGCGCCGCTGTAGTTACTGCCGATTGAAAGTGAAGCAATTTATTTTATGGAAAAAGGAGTAAAATATTAGGAAAAATGGGTTTTTAAGAGGTGAAAATCAAATAAAGTGCCAGTTTAGCCTTAAATCAATAATTTGTTTGCAAAAAGAAGGGGATAGGTATATTATGAAAATAGGGTACCCTATTTGCTATTTAAGTTTAATAATGGATATCTCGAAAACGAAACGTGTCCGACTAAAATTTTTTCGGTAATTTTCTAGAAACCTGCGGCAACTCCGATTTTGACGAAATGTGGTATACGGGGTTTTTGGGGCGCTGATCACGAATCTGAAAGAATTTTTGGCGGAAACATTTCGTTCTTGAGATATTCATCATCAGACTTGAAATTTAAACTCATCCCATTTTTACAATATTCCCCTTCTTTTTGCACACAATTCTTGATTTAAAGCTAAGTGGCACACAATATTTGATTTTCACCTTTTAAAACCCCGTTCTTTACGTATTTAATTATTTTTGCATTAAATTGCATAGCTATACTTTGAATCATTTTAATCCCAGTGTGCCATAAAGCCCTATGTGTATGTATGGTTGCCGCATTATAAAAGAAAAGCCACGCAATTTTAATGCAAAAATATTGTAAAAAACGTAGAAAAACGGGGTTTTGAAAGGTGAAAATCAAATATTGTGTGACACTTTAGCTCTAAATCAAGAATTGTGTGCAAAAAGAAGGGGAAATTAGTTAAAAATAGGCTTAGTTCAAATTTGAACTTTGATGATGAATATCTCGAGAACGAAACGTTTCCGCCCAAAAAATTCTTTCAGATTCGTGATCAGCTCTCCAAAAACCTCCGTATACCAAATTTCGTCAAAATCGGAGTTGCCGCGGGTTTCTAGAAAATTACCTTTTTCAGCCCTCCAAAAAAACCGGATAACAAATTTCATTAAAATGAGAGATGCGTCCGGTTCAAAGAGAATAGACAAGTCCGGTTAGATAATAACTTTGACATTTTTTAAAAATAATTAAGCTTTGTTCGCGGTTTCGATTCTGAACCGGTTCTGGGACTATTCGCATGCGCAGTGAAAAAGCAGCGTTCGCGGTTAGTAAAATCCTGAATTTTTAGTAACAGTTCTGTGTTCGCGGGTTACAATGGAATCAGTTCGTTACCGGTTCATAACCTTATTAGCAGTCCTGGGATTTTTGTTGGAACTAAAAGTTTAGTTCGGAATTTCATGCGCATTGTCGACATGGTCAGCTGTTTTCTGTTTTTGTGGTACAGAAATAAACCGTTGTATTACAGTTTATTTGTTTCTGACACTTTTATATGAATGTATGAATGTATGTATGCAATAAAATAAATAAAGATTAAATTAAAAAATATAGACAATATTACAAGATTTTACCATTTCTTGTGGTTTGAATTTTATCTTTAGTTAAATACACATACTTATGTTAAAAACGAGAGGAGGCAGGGAATCCCTCGTCTTTCGCCGAGAGACCTCGACTGGCCTTTGACAGTATAACAATTTACTTTTTTGTTTGAATTAATTTTTTTTTGTAGTATCCAATTTAATCATGAAAAATCCTAACCAAAAGGCTAGGTTAGAATACATCGTCAGCAGTATAGAAAATTGTTCGCGGTAAATAAAAATTCCGAACTAATAAATAACTAGACATGCGCTTTAAAACAATTCTAAACCAGTCTCGGTTCGAGTTCAGAATCAGTTCATTACTAGACCCGCGAACAAAGCTAATAAAATAATTGACATATCGCACATAACCTTAAAATAATTTCAAAAGTGTTCTGTTGAAAAGGCAAGGGTTTGTTTTTTGTTTTGCGAATTTTAATTTGCTTATAACAACTAATTATTTCCAAAGAATTTTGTAAGAAAGCCGCTCTTGATAAGTAAACAATCTCGTTTGACGAAATGTTTAAATAAATACCGAAATTGCCAAACAAATTGAGAAATCACTGGTAGATTAGTCTTAAATTTTTATTTTACTTGCATCAGATTGACCTGCTCTACAATATAAAAGTCCGTCAGTGTCTGTAATCAAGTTTATTTGTTCGGTCATTTTTGCTTAGTAACTATCTTTAAATTGTATTATTTATTTACATACATTAAGTGTCTAAAGTTATATTTTTTAGCTCGTATTTCTTAAGCAGTTTTTTAGATAACAATTTTTTGCTTTATTTAAACTTTCTCAAACATATTACCAGTTTATTAATTGTTTTTTTATAAAAAAGGAATCCAACATGTATGAAAAAATTAATGTTGACTTGATGAATAACTCTGGGATACGTATAGTTGACTTACGGAGTGATACGATAAGTAGACCAACTCAGGAAATGAGGGAGGCAATGTTTCGAGCTGCTGTGGGGGATGATGTGTATGGGGAAGATCCTACTGTAGCTGAGCTCGAATCCAAAGCTGCTGAGCTGTTAGGAAAAGAGGCAGCTGTGTTTGTGGCTAGTGGAACTATGGCTAATCTTATTGCTAGTAAGTTTTTCATATGTATTTTATTTCATACCGTCTTAAAAGACAAATATTTTGATCTAATTATAGCAATACTCCTCTATTAATAAAGGGACGTAGTTCCAAACTGTTCAAATCTCCCAGTAACCACATTTTATATAAAATGAACAAAGGGTGTATAAAGTGAATGTAATGCACTTTTACTTAAGCACTATTTCCTAAATTTAAATATTCTGTTTTGGATGTAGTCATGGCTTTAAAAATAATTTATTTCAATTTAGCACTGAAAAATACAACTATTGGAACATCTATTTCATTTTTGGGTAATTTTCTAGAAACCTGCGGCAACTTCGATTTTGACGAAATTTTGGTATACGGGGGTTTTTGGGACGCTGATCACGAATCTGAAAGATTTTTGGCGGAAACGTTTCGTTCTTGAGATATTCATCATCAAAGTTCAAATTTGAACTAAGCTTATTTTCACTATATTTCCCCTTCTTTTTGCCAACAATTCTTGATTTAAAGCTAAAGTGTCACACAATATTTGATTTTTACCTTTTAAAACCCCGTTTTTCTACGTTTTTACATTATTTTTACATTAAATTGCGTGGCTATTCTTTGATAATGCGGCAACCATACATACACATAGGGCTTCATGGCACACTGGGATTGAAATGATTCAAAGTATAGCTATGCAATTTAATGCAAAATAATGTAAAATACGTAAAAACAGGGTTTTAAAGGTGAAAATCAAATAGTGTATGTAGCTTTAAATCAAGAATTGTGTGCAAAAAGAAGGGGGAATATTGTAAAAATAGGATTATTTTAAATTTTAAGTCTGATGATGAATATCTCAAGAACGAAACGTTTCCGCAAAAAATCTTTCAGATTCGTGATCAGCGCCGCAAAAACCCCGTATACCAAATTTCGTCAAAATCGGAGTTGCCGCAGGTTTCTAGAAAATTACCCATTTTTGTATTACCTAAATGAGATAGATGGAGATTGTACATTTTTGATTTAGGTGTTTCAAATTGTTCAGTGGAGTTACAATTATGCACCACATTAAATATTAAGTCTTTATTATTATTATTATTATTATTATTATTTAATAAATGCATCTAGATTTAAAAACATCTTTAGATGCATATTATTAGTTGAATAATGGCTTTTTTGAAACTTATGTCTATTCTAGAAGCACAAAATGTATATTTTTTTATTTAATAATTAATTTTGTCAATTTATCAAACATCATCAGAATATGAAATACCAAAAACAATAGTAAAAATGTGTCTATAAAACAGAAAATATTACAAACTTTATACAGGATGTTTCCTAATTAAGATAAAATTATTCATGAGCTAATTTTATGAAAAATAAACTTTATATAAACATAGGTCTGGAAATGTGTTGTTTCCGAGATACATAGGGTCTTAAACTTTTAAAAAACTTTGTTTTTTTATTAATATCCTAAATATACCTTCTACAATTTTAATTAACATTTGGCAGTGCCATTTACAGCAGTAAGCGGCTTATTTATTTAACACTACTTTATTTAAATATATATTAAGCTCAGTGGCGCCTCAAGGGGCACCAAAACAATTAAGTATTTATAAAAAAGATTGTACGCCCCTGAGTTTTGTGCAATTTTTTTATATTTTCCTTAAATTAGGTAAATAATAATATGAACATCTTTTTGTGTTTTCTAATGTCTTGCATAATATTTTTTTGTAGCTTACTTAGTTTTTGACAAAAAAATCCTCTATTGCATATTCTTAATCACACAACAATAAATATAGAAAAGAAATCTTTTATTATTTTTTTACTTTAATTTACAATTATTTATCAACATCAACAAATCTAAATCTAATATCTAATCTAATCTAATCTAATATATTATATAAAATGCTAATGTACGTTCGTGTGTCCACGATTTTCGCTATCATCCGCAACTCCGATCAACTTCCCGTCGGGGTTACAAATACCCCTTGGTCTCCCATTGTGAGTAAGGGAATTTGGTCGGGGTGGGTGGAAGTGGGTGGTTGTGGGTGGAAAAAATGTAAAATATGTGTAGTGGCGCCATCTGTTGTCGAGTAGTTGAACTTCATTCAGAACAACGGTTATTTGGGTCTCATATAAACTCCCGAGCGAAGCCGGGAATCATAGCTAGTACTTAATAAAATAGTAACAACATCTAAGTAAGGAATTTTGCCAAATTAAGTTATTTCAATATTTAACCTATAATTCTTGGGCAGTCCAGGGATTATATGCAATTAAGTATTTTTTAAACTAAGCAAAATAAAAAAGGAAAAAAATCTTTATTTATTTACTCATTAACGGGCATTGCCCAATTACAATTTTAAATAACAAGCATCTACATAATATATATCTAGTACTAAGCTTTTTAATTAACAAATATTCATGACTAAAATTTTATATTTTAGTTAACCACCAAAATACTTAAAAAGCAGTAAAAGATAACAAGCTACTAATGATTAAGAAACAAGAAAACAACATCTAAAATTAAATTTAAAATATACACATTAAAAAAATCTAACTTTGAAAATTAAACAACATGAAGCCTTAATCTATAAAACGTTGGACTTCATAATTCTTCGAAGCCTATTTAGGGATAGATTAAATAAATCGTCCCCAAATTTATTGGCATGCTTCATCAATCTATTTATTGGGGAAAATTGTCCATACAACCTTAGGTGAAAATTTATTTGAAAGGTAACAGAATGCCCTAATGGCCTTAAAAAACATAGAAATTAATGTCCTTGAAGGAACATAGAAATTTATAGAAAAGAGCAGTTCACTACATTGCACATTCCCATGAATTAGTTTAAAAGAAACAATACATCAGCATTTTCACGTCTAACTTTCAAACTTTGTATATTAATAGCTTTTTCAAGATCTTCAAAATTTATTGTTTCCTGGGGAATATGCAATTTAAAGGCAAAGTATCTTAAAAACTTTCTCGGAACAGAATTTAACATTTTAACATATTTCTCATAATATGGATTCCAAACAACAGAACAATTTTCCAAAAGCGGTCTTACTAACGAAGTATACAATAGTTTTATTGAGTTTACATTTTAAAATCTTTGGTATTTCTTTAATAAACCTAAAACTCTAAGGGCTCTATTCTTGCAATATTCAATATGGGAAGAAAATGTAAGTTTATGATCAAAGAACACCCCCAAATCTTTAATAGTATTTACGTGGCTTAAAGGCTCGCAATTAATTCTGTAAATATTTCTTTGTACGTTTAAAGATCTACTAAACTGGATTGATGTGCATTTTTTTATATTTAGAATCATTCGGTTTCTTGTACACCAATCATAAAACCTATCCAAGTCCGCCTGTAAATTAATAACATCCTGTCCGCTACTTATCTTAAGAAAAATTTTTTAAATCATCGGGCATACAAGAATTTAGAGATTTTAAAGCAGTCAGCCACATCGTTAATAAAAATATTAAACAATATATAATACAATTATTTATTAATAAAGATAAATTAAGCCAAAACATCTATATAGTTTAAAATTTTCCAAATATTGTTTAACTGTTTACACTTGTGCATTTCCATGTACTGATACAAAAAAAAACAATATCGGCCACCAATAAAATTTTAAATGTTTATTTGTCGAAATCTATTCATTTTTGTGAAAACCAGTTTAAACCGAAAATATATTATCGGAAACCATTAAACTAGTTTAAAGATCACACACGTAATTAGTTTGATGATAACTTTTTTGGTATTTTGAATGACCTGTCTTATTCAGTTTATATGCAATATGTTTACATATTGGTCAAGATCATAACTAATAGGGGTAAACAACCTGGTTTTATTAGTTTTGTTCTAGATATGGAAAATATGATTTTATGGTTTAAAACTTATTTTAATATTTAATCGAGTATTTAACAGGGTGGCCCACCATATTCGACACGGTCTGTAGCTGGATAACCATGGGGTTTTTAAAAAAGTAAATACTAAAACATATACAGGTCGGATAAGACCACAGTATAAATTATTTAGTCTATACAGGGTGTCTCAAAAGTGTGACGTATCAAGTTATATTTTTATAGAACACCCTATATTTTATGACGGTTTTAGATTCTACTTTAAAAAATAACTCAAGTTTGTTTATAGTACTAAGTGTCTAATTTTATTCGTTTTTGTGATATTTAATTTTTTTTCAAAATGCAGAGGTAAAATTAAATTGAGTTTACTTTAACACTTTTAACACTTTAAACTTTAAAATGTGTAACAAGATTAGAAAAAGTCTGCCTTATCATACGTAGGTCAAATCAAGATCAAATATTGTACAGGGTGATCAAAAAATAATTTCAATTTTTCAGAAAATCAAATAGCCATATCTATCTTATTTGAAATTGAACACCCTGTATTTTTTACGTCACATGATGACAAATAAAATACTCTTTCAAATGGTGTATAGGTTGCCTATACCTATCTTTTGTGCTTTTTAGTAAAATCTGTTTACAAATTTTTAGTCCAAATGTTTATTTAAATTAAAGTTGGCTGTGACATAGCAGCCATTAATATTTTTCTTAAGAAAATAACAACGACAATTTATTGATTACTAGTGTTTTAGTCAGTTTAAAAGAAATTTCAATGATTTTAAATAAAAACCCTTCTTCTACAAACAACAAGATGATATAATACTGGTAGGATGTGAAAAAAATGGTTTACTTTAGTCTAGAGTTAATCCTGAAAAATATTCCTGGAGAAACCATCTGATAACCTTAATAGTTGCTTTAAAAAATTTGACACAGTGATTATGGATAATGGAAGAAACGAGTTATAGGTCACAGAATGTCGTCATAACTGAGCAGAGGCGTTATTAGGATTATTTAAAAACACAAGTTTTATCATTACCACATTCAGCTGAAATAAGTGTTATTGGAAGTAGCATTATAAGCAACTAATGAATTTTTTTCTGTGAATTTTAAAAATAGTGGCAGATAATACAAAATCTTTTGTGCTTTTTTCCAACAAATTTACATTTTGCAATAACGGCTTAGTAAATAGGCATAGCTATATCCCAGCCTACTTACATTTAAATAGATATTTGGAATAAAAATATGTTAAAACGGAATTTACTTAAAAAGTATAAAAGATAGGTATAGGCAACCTATACACCATTTGAAAGAGCATTTGGTTTGTCATCATGTGGTGTAAAAAATACAGGGTGTTCCATTTAAAATAAGAGAGATATTGCAATTTGAGTTTCTAAAAAATTGAAATTATTTTTGATCACCCTGTATAATCTATGATCTCGATATGACCTACGTATGATAAGGCAGACTTTTCCTAATCTTGTAACAAATTTTAAAGTTTAAGGAGTTTATATCGTTAAAATAAAATTAATTTAATTGCACCCCTGCATTTTGAAAAAAATCAAATATTACAAAAACGAATAAAATTAGACACTTCGTACTATTAACAAACTTAAATTATTTTTCATGTAGAATCTAAAACCGTCATAAAATATAGGGTGTTCCATTTAAAAAATATAACTTTGATACGTCACACTCTTTTGAGACATCTTGTATAGAGTAAAATAATTTTATACTGTGGTCTTATCCGACCTGTATATGTTCCAGTATTTACTTTTTTAAAAACCCCATGGTTATCCAGCTACAGACCGTATCGAATATGGTGGCCACTCTGTATATCGCGGCGGGAGTTTAGTTATACATTTAAAAACCAAACCGCCGACCATAGGTAATACATGTATTGAATACCTTTCACCAATCTGCTATGTACTCTTCTACAATTCACCGCTGCAACGAGCGCGCTGATTCAAGCAGAACGAGACAACAGGCTGCTGGCTTACTGCTTCCGCCTTTCGACAGACGGCCACAGGAACAACGCACACCCATAGTTGGGCAGGATACTGAAAATTGGTATTCGAAAACGAATACGAATACCGGAAAAAGAAAGTATTGGAATACCGAATATTAGAATACTTGGAAGGAAAAAGTTTTTGAATACATGAATACCCGAAATCGGTATTCGAGTACTGGAAACGAAAAGATTCGAATACTACGGAAACAAAAAAAAAAGAACAAAATTTAAGAGCAAAAAAAAGGTCCTTACCTCTTTTTTCTTATTATTCTTCCCTTTTGTTATTCAAATCATGACAATTTTAGTGCTCCAATACTACTTACACTTTTCGGTATTCGAATACTCGGAACGCCAGTATTCGAATACTCAAAAAAAATATTCGTCGAATACTTCTAAAGTATTCGAATACAGAATCCCAAATACTGAGCAAAACTAGTCCCGAATACCGAATACCAAACACACAAATGTATTCGAATACCGGCAAAATATATTCTGAATACTATTCAGAATACTGAGTATTCGAATTCAACCCAACTCTGCGCACACCCCACCTTGAATTTTTTCTATACTTTTAATTCCCTATTTCAGCGAGTTCGTTTTTCACATCTGTATATTTTTTTCAAAATATCATGGGTTTTAACAACCCCGCAAAGTTTAATTTTTTTTTGTCTTGGTTTTTAAATTGTTTCCTTAAACAAAACCAATATGACTTATATTTGGAGCATAGACTAAATCGCTTGTTCTTAATGATTTTAGTAATAATTTACATTGATTGTGGGCCGCTAGAGGGCTCTTTGCCTTTATTAAAAATTGTTTTTTAGTCATAATTTTTTTGTTTTTATAGCTACATTCTATTTTTTAGCAAGTTTTTTAAAAAGACCAGTGCAATGATTTTAAAAAAAATAAGGTATTTTTTATTTATCTTGAAAAATCTAACCGTTTATGCAGATAATGTCAATGATCAAAATTGAAATAAATCGTAGAGTATACAAGGTAGGAGTCAGCAACAAATTATAAACCAAAAGTCAAGAAAGATTATAAATCGGTTAACTCACAAAAACCGCTCACGCCAGCTTTAAACTTGATTTTTCTAGGTAAAAGGTTATCTAAAAATTTGTTGCTGCTCACGAAATTGTTTGTCATGGTGTAAAGAGTCAGCAAAATTGTTTTTGAAGTGATCTAGATACACTTAAATGCTTTAAGAATAATAAAGCTTGGTTATTTTTGAAATTTAAGCTTAAAAACATTATTTACAGAGGTCGATCTTATCTCTTAGTTGGAAAAGTTTTTTTATTTTTTTAATAGAAGGTTCTTTTTTTTAAGTTTAAGAAGAAAGGTAGTTTTTTCTTATGTCATGTTTGTTAATTTTCCGCCTACCTCTTAAACCCTCTGATTTATTTAAATTCTGATCAATATTTTGTGAGAGTTGGTTTAGAGGTAGAATAATTATTTGGAGTAATTAAAAATAAAAAAGCTTTTCCCTATGGTTCAATATTTATGACGGTCATTGTATAACTCTACGACCTAATTTTTAAAAATGATTTACGTCCAAACGGTTAGGGGCGTCCATAAATTACATGAGGCAGGAAGGAAAAACACAAATCACTAACCGCCCTTCTAACCTCCAAAGGTGGTAGGTTAAGATGAGAGGAGACTTCCTCGGCCCTATCCAGCATGTTCAGCTAACATGCACAATACTTCATAAATTTTTTTTGAACATTTTCTAACTGGGTTTTAAAGATATTATAAAAATGGGAACCATATCATAGATGCATATTCAATGTGAGATCTCACAAGAGAACAGAACAGTAATCGTAGTGAATTCACTGACAAATCCGCACCCACCCTCAAGATAAAACCCAACATTTGTAAAGCTTTCCCCGTAATATGCTTGTAGTGCTCTCTAAATGTAATATGTGAGTCAAAAAATATTCCCAAGTCCTTAATGTTTTCTACCTCTTCTAATAGGTTATTTCCTACTATATATCTCTGATCGACTTTCTTGTTTTTTTTTTTATAAAAACTTATACAGCAACATTTTGCTACATTAAGTGATAAGTCATTTCTTACTGACCAGTTTTGTTGCAATATGTTGGAATCAGTCTCACTCTCAACCACACGAAACAGTTTCAAGTCATCAGCATAGAGCAGAAAATGGCAGTTGTTCAGATAGCTGTCCAGATCACTTAGAAACAAATTAAATAATATTGGAGCACAATGATCCCCTGAGGAACACCTGACGTTACCTCAATCCACCCCGATTCAAAATTACCAATCTTTACTTTTTGTCTTCTACCTACAAGCATACTTTGGAACCAGCGTACAGATCGATCACGAAGTAGCTATAAAAACTCAAAAATTATGACAAAAACACAGTTTTCAATGTAGGTAAACAGCCTTCTAGCGGCACACGAACAATATAAATTAATAATTATTACTAAAATGGTGGAGCGCGCTTGGCTCAGTCTATATTCCAAATATAAGTCATATCCGTTTTTATTCAATCAAGAATTAAAAAATTCAACGTTAAAGGGATTTTAAGTCGAAAACCAATAGACATTTTGAAAAAATATGTATGATGGTCTAATCATTATTTTATCATCTAGGATGGCCGCCTTAATTTTCGAGATCGATTGGAAATTACCCTGTATTTTTGGTGAGAAAAGGCAAAAAGACTGGAACGGAAAATAAACACTAATCTGTACTATCTACAACAATTCTGTTTTGTTTTCAGTTATGGTGCATTGTAATCAAAGAGGAAGTGAAATTATTTCTGGCGATTATGGACATACCTTCAAGTTTGAGCAAGGTAAACCCTAAATTTATTTATAATAAATCAGCTTAAAACTCTTACAATATCTATAAACTATAATTGTTTTGAAATATTTAAAAATATAACCAAATCAGGCGATTTCGACTTCCAATATTTATTACGAAATACTTCTGTTGTGTATATATGAACTTGTAACCTTATAGACAATTATTATTCGCGTAGTGATAATGATTTTGAAACTTGTAGACGTATTTATTTACGCAAATTTTTATTTTCTGTTGCAAAATATTTTAAAACATTGATTATAGTTGTGTATTGAACCCCAATCTTCTTTTATTCATATTAATCTGTAAGTCTGTCAGTACAAAGTGTAATCAAAAAGTAATATATTGCAAACGAAATAAAAATAAATAATAATTTTACTCGTTATTTCTATTAATATTTTATAAAAAAATACTACATAAGAGTAAGTTTAGAAGCATAACTTCCTTTTTGTATTGGGGTGTTCTGTTTTTCATTTGTGATCTTTTTTGTAGGTGGTACCGCTCAAATAGCAGGAGTTCACACTGCTGTGATCAAAAATAGCGACGATGGTACGTTTAGCATTGACGACCTCCGTAAGAAAATCAGGAAGAATCCAGATTTCCATGAGCCTATTTCTTCCCTTATTATTGTGGAGAATACCCACAACCTTTGTGGTGGAAAGGTGTGTAGAGAATAGAGATTTTACTTTAGAATAATCGCCCTAATTCGTGATCGATTTTTGATTCACTCTGTATATTATTATTTTTCAGGTTTTGCCTTTAGAATGGTTAGAAAAAGTTCACAATGTCGCTCAAGAACACAATCTCCCAGTTCACATGGATGGGGCTCGAATGATGAACGCTGCCGTCTATCTCAAAGTGCCCCCAAGCCGTATCGCGAAAGATGTCGACTCTGTATGCTTCTGCCTTAGTAAGGGATTGGGGTGCCCTGTCGGGGCTATATTGGCTGGTACCAGCAGTTTTATTGCAAAGTAAGGAAAATATTTTGGATTATTTTTAGGGCTTTATTGCAACTTTTGATGATCGTCGCCATGTCAGTATATTTTTTATCCTTAGTCTAAAACCCCTTTTATTATTATTGGATGAAGGCTGAAAAACTGCTGTTAGACAGTTCTTAACCCTTAAAATCATTTCGGTACTGTTCATATTTTATTTTTCATACATAATTTTTAATCCCTGGGCCAGTAATGACTTATTATGGACTTCAACTTCAAAAAACCATATAAGGTCAGCTGTACTCCTGACATATGGACAAATGAAACACCTCCATCACTTGACATAGGCTTGGTTTGGTACACCGATGGCTAAAAGACGGATGATGCTGGTAGTATTTGGGGCAAGGCCCAAAGCGGTTTTTAGCCTCCCATTAGAGAGGCCAGCCACTGTATACCAGGCAGAAATATATGCTATTCTAGCATGCGTTCAAGAGAATATGAGAAGGGGTATCACAACCACGTCATTTACATTCTCTTAGACAGCAAGGCTGCTCTAAAAGTCTTGGATGCACATCGTATAATATCCAAAATTACGATGGAGTGCCTAAATAGTATCAAAGAGCTCGCCGCCAGGAACAACAGGATAGAACTTTTGTGGGTTCCTGAACACTCGGGAATAGAAGGCAATGTTAAAGCAGATGAATTAGCGAGAGCTGGGTCGTCTAGAAGGTTCAACGGTCCAGAGCCAGTACTCGGACTCTCCAAAAAGGTGACGAAAACAACGATAAGCAGATGGTCTCAACAACAACATCTTGCTCGTTAGCATACATCACCTGGCCAAAGACATGCGAAGGAGACACTGGGCGATCCCTTTCAAGGAACTAAAAACTGAGGTCCTCCAGCTGGAGCGCACTCAGCTAAGGCAAAGTAGTAGGACTTCTGACAGGACACTGTCATCTAAGGAAACACTTACAAAAAATGACATTTATAATGGACCCATAACATGCAGGCTTTGCGAGGAAGAGGAGGAAACAGCCTCACACAGCTAATATACAACTGCATGGCTCTGGCACGCAAAAGACACAGTCTATTTGGGAACATACTTAGCGGGAACCCGCTCCCGTATGAACATCTTGGCAGAAATCTACTAAACCTGCACAATAAGCCAATAGGCTGCAGTGCAAACATGGTCAAATGACTAACCCCGCCCCAAACCAACCAACCATGGACTTCATGATAGGAACTTTTAAAAATCTTTTTAGGGTGATTTCTCTTGACTAGTCTACCACGAATATTTTTATCGCCATATATGAAACCGGCGCTTTAACCCAGCCTGTCAATGTCAAATCTTTCGAGTTTCGGACTGGGGTGAACGCGTCCCTTTTTGTTGGACAAGTTTACCACAATGTTTTACATGTAATTTTTAAACATTGTGCAAAAAATCGTAAGGGGTTACAGTCACGAAACCCGCCTAGTCGGATACCCAAAATATGTATTTGAGCCTTATGGTTTCATAACTGTTCCCATGCTACCATTTTGTCAAAATGTTTAAAAATTACAAGTTAAACATTGTGGTAAACATCGAGAACATTTGACATTGACAGGATGAGTTAAAGCGCCGCTTCCATATCTGGCAGTATGAATATTCGTGGTAGACTCGTCAAAGGAACCCCCTAAAAAGGTTTTAAAGTGTTCTCATCATGAAGTCCATTTCATTATTGGCCCAGAGACTATTATTAAAACACATATTATTTTTATCGATTTACTTATTTTATTTCTTTAATATAAAATTGAAAAACAATTTATTTTAAACTCTTAATTAATTTATTGATGATGAAAACACTGGATCGCACAGTACACACATGTCAATGGAATTTTTAGTTCATTCACTATATGCGGCTCTTTTTGACTAATAGCGCCTGCAATTTGTATTTTTTTAATCGCAAAATGCACATTTTTGGTGTGCCAAGAATTTATTTATTAAGTTTGATTGTTGTATTTTGTTAATCTTGTTAAACTGAAGTAAAATTATCGAAAAAAAAATGGAAGTGGTAGTGCTTTTTCTTGCTCTTAAAATAATAAATATAAGTATACACTGTTTTTTTCACGGTCTTTTAAAAATTGCTAAAGAAGACAAAACTAATGTTAAAAACGTGGGACAGTCCAAATCTAAATTTAACTCTTTTTTAAAATTTTTATACAAGCATATTTTATTGTTAAATATATGTCTTTTTAGAGCTAGGAGAGTACGTAAGGCAATAGGTGGAGGATGGAGACAGGCTGGTATTATTGCCGCAGCTGGTGTGGTGGCTCTTGACAAAATGATTGATAGACTAGAGGAAGATCATAAACATGCTTATCAAATTGCTAGAGGTAAGAAAATCGATACATTTACATAGAAACTGGCATAATGTTGGTCACATTTGGCTTTTGGGTTGAATAATTATACAAGGTGTGGTCAGAAATATTAGGATTTTATTAAAATGTATATATACCCCATTAATCTTAATTAAATTAAGGGTTAATCTCGGAATCTCACAGAATAAGCTGAATATCTCTACATACCTTTATTTTGGTACAAAAATACTCTCCTAAAAATCCCCTATAATATTGTGTAAGGAACTCGAAATGTGGCAGGTCAAATGTCAAAAACATCCGTTTTTTACAAATATCTCGTTTCCTTTACTTTTAATCGCATTTATATTTATTATAAAAGTTGTTGAACACAAAATTCTTTATAAATTTGATTTTAAGCAGAGTGTAAAGCAGGGCGCAGAGTGTAAAGCACTTTACTGTAATAGTACATGCCTTAGCACGCAATCAATCGTGATAGTTAGCAAATACTTAAGTAAAAAGATGACATATTAGACTAAAAATGACGATTAATGGTGCGTGCTAAGGTATGTACGTACAGTAAAGTGCTTTACACTCTGCGCCTCTATTATCGGATCCAGTTAGACTGACAAAAAATGCTTAAATATTTCGAGTTCCTATCATAGGGGATTTTTAGGAAAGTATTTTTTTGTACCATAAGAAAGGTATGTAGCCAGGTATTCAGCTTATTCTGTGAGATTCCGAGGTGAAAGGCTAAGTTAATTGGGCTAATAATAATAACAGGAATATAATATATGCATGAATCTTGCTTAAATATAACACTCTTTTTACCGAAATTTCGGTTTCAAAATTGATTTTGAAGCTAAAGTATCTTTTAGGATTAAATTCGGTGTTTCAATAATTTTTATGGAAAAAATTGTATTTGATCTAATTTAAAAAAAGTTGTAAAATAAAGAAAAAAAAATGTTGTTTTTCATGTTTAAGCATAAATTAGATAAAGAAAGAAAATAATAAATATTTGCCTATAAATATACTATTTTTATACATTTATTTAATAAGTGCGTCTGCATGAGAATATAATATAAATAATATATTTTTTAATATGTAGACATTAGACATAGAACATCATCTATCATGTTCATCATATCAAAATTTAAATAATAACAAAGTATTTTAAAAAGAATTTTTAAATTTACAACTGTAGGGAAAAATTCTTTAAATTTTAATGGCACAGGAAACGCACGATAATCAAAAATTGTATGATATGTTACTATTAGATATATGTATAATCTAGATATTAAATTAGATTGAAATAAATACGCTTACCAAATATAACATGAATAAATAACAATAAACAGCTTTTATTAGCAATTTGACAATAATAAGTTTTGGACATTGTCAACTATAAAAATATACAAATTAACGATACACTTATATCAACAAAAATAATGCCAACAAAAACACAATCAAGACTTAAAAAATAAAAACATTATATAAGTAAGCCTTAAAACCATCTTTTGTAAGAAATGTAATAAAACAGGGTATTTCAGCTTAGGATTTTGATCTTTAAGGGTGTAAATGCTTGGATAATTTTGTGAAGAAAATTTAATTGAACCTATGTTCGAAATGTCTTTACTTTAGAACATAAGGGTGGTATAGTTAAAAAAAAAAATAATATTTTTAACCGACTGCAAAAACAAGGAGGTTCTCAATTTGCCGCGTATGTTTTTTTTTTTTAATGTTACTCTGGCGTTTGTGGGCCGATTTTAAAAATTCCTTTTTGATTTGAAAGTGTGCACTTCTGCGGTGGTCCCATAAAAAATAAAGTCAGAATCGCGAGAGAGAAAGGTACTAGACCTATTATATCAGCAAGGCAGACCCCCGTTTTTGCAGGCAAAGTTGATATTAAATAGTCATATGTTCATATGTGCTGTATTCCTTTTTATGCTCCAGAACTGCCCGGAACGACACCATGAGTGTTCCTTTACAATTTTTTGACATTTCTTCATGTTGTCGAACCGTTCTTGACACTATAAAATACACTAATAAATAGGCATATGTCCAGATAATAAACTAAAAAAGAAGAGATTAGGGAGCATTCAGAATCGACAACCTTAGGTTAGTTCTGGTTAGTTCTGGTTAGTTAAATCTTTTTAATTTCTTAATTAAACCTCCATTTTTGTCTAAAGCTTATGAATCGATAGAAGCTGCAGCTAACCTCTAAAAAGAGGTACTATGATAGTGGTTTTTAGGGAAAATTTACCGCTTTAATTGTAATAATAAGAAACGAAAAAAGCTAAAAATAATCATTAAAAAAAAAAAATTTAACCGACGAAATAATAAAAAAAAATAAAATAAAAGAAGTTTGGTAATAACATATGTGCTTAATTATACAATGTTAATAACTAAATAAACAAAAGATTTTAGACTTTTTAGTGACTTTTACTAATTTTTTAAAGTCGGTTCAATTTTTTTAAATGATTATTCTAAATCCTACTCTAAAATTTTAATTAAATTTTGTACACAGCCATTACGCATTAAAAAATGTCTGGTGTACAAATTTTCAAATTTTTTTCAGTGGCGTTCAAGCGGGATTTGAAATATTTTTAAAGAAAAATATAGTACGCGATGGTTTTTTGTCGGAACAAAGATTAGTTTTATAACATCCATCCCACTAAGTAAATTTGGTCTTCATTGCATGGTAATACAGCTATAACGTGGTAGTTGATAGAAGATGACTTTTGGGTGTTTTAAAGCCCCTTGTTAAAAAAAATAGTTTAATAACTAACAAATTTTGCTTGCGGGAAAAATAACAGTTAGGTGGCATGTTTTTTATATTAAATTTTAGCATAGGTAAGTACATTGATATTATTTTTATAAATTATGTAATTCTATTTTAATGCTGGGTTTAATGCTTTTGCAAAACAATAAGGCGTATCCTTATATCTTTTAAAATACATATTTATTTTTATTTAGCCATCTATGCAATGCATTCAAACAACTTTAAAGTCGACATGAACAACGTTCAAACCAACATGGTCTTGATGTACATCAACAAATCCAAAATCCAAATTAAAGATCTTCAACGTAGATTACAGACAGTGTTAAAGACAGATAGTGTCAAGTGTAGTGTTAGATGTATGTCTTTAAATCACGACTGTGTTAGATTCACCTTGTATTGGGAAATTTCTGATGATGATGTTAAAATGGCCATTGAAAAGATACAGTTTGTGATTAGAGAGTATGATGATATGTTCAAGGGAAATACTAAAATTGTAACTTATGATAATACCACAGTTTTAGAAGATGAAGTTATTTATTAGAGAGATTAACATATTTTTTAAGATAGTACAAAGTACTGGGTACCGTAGATAACGGAAAGCGTAGTTGTCCAAACAATACATACTGCGTTGTCTGCCGGAGTGGACATAGGAATCCCATGTAAATTCTTTGAAGTAGTCAAATATTGGCCCTAATTATTCTTTCTTTTTTAGAAAAAAATGCTATTAGACTCATTGAAGAGCACAGTAAGTTCCACCTAAAATAAAAATTTGAGCATTTTTCAAACCAACCAGTAAAGAGTAAACTGCTTAATATCTGCAACGTGGTAATCTCCATTATACCCTGTACCTAGATATCAACAATAAAAACACCATATCGGGATTTATTAGGACAATTTATTTTAGATCATTAATCTATAATGTCATCAAGCCAAAAACAACACCCTTTATGCTGAATTCCAAAAAGAATCCTCTCATTTCATTTTAGTTTACAGCTAATTCCCAACACATGCACCTCACAGTTATTTTCGCTAAAGATAATAAAATAATTCTTTTTCACATTTAGAAGTCAATTTATGACAAAAATATCAGGGATTTTAATCAAATGCCCAAATATTCCTCCATTACTGCCAGACAATAACCCAAACGATTATAAACCTGGCCTCTTGCGTTGGCTGCTGGTACATCGTGGATATTCTGGCACATTCAGCGGAAATAGCATTCTCAGCTGGACTAAATTCTATTGGTAGCTTAAATGAACCCTCATAGAAAATGTGCTCTTTATGAAAGAGCACGTCACATTTTCCACATTTGCAATTATTTATTACTGTGCCTGTAGTTTCAATTTTTTTCCGTTCTATTGTCGATTTATTTACATTGGTCTATTTGAAAATAAAGGCAAACATGCTCCGGCTACTGATACCTATTTCCTGGTAAACCATTTTATAATAGTGATTTTCTTGATTTAAGTGTTCGTTTAAAAATGAGGACATTGATCTGACAAACCTTGAGAGAGGAAGAGGTTGTAAATAATACTTCTAGCATTTTATTATAAACTTCTCATTAATAGGGTAAGAAGATAGAGATCCAAAAACCTGTTTAGCATTTATCTCATAGATCGCGGACTAGACAAGAGCTGAAATTTGTAACTGGTACAACTGTGCTCTCTCAAAATCCTAATTATATTTTCTTCTAAAATAATTAGGGAGCCAATATTGGACCACTTCCTTCAAATGTATGATTCCCTATATCCTGCCTGACGGAGCAACAATCTGTAGTGCTAGCATTTCCTTGCTGTTGTGAGACAATTTTATAGTGGTACTAACACCAACATCTTAAACTTTCGTTGTGTTTATTTAATAATAACTTTCAAGCAATGCAATTTTGTGACAGCCACAGCAAAAAAAAAGTAAATAAATATTAGGAATTCGATTCCTTATAGACCAGGAGACACTTTCTTGCTTGGATTTTAATATCCCAGTTTTTTTCGGGTATGATGGTACTAGGCGAAAGGTTGTGTACCTATTAACAGAGAAAGATAATAGAAGTTCAAGATGTCAGGTTACTAAAAGATGTTAAATAATCCTAGGTGTATAGTTTTAATATTTAATAATTTAATGGGTTTTATTCAGATTAATTGGTTATAAGTATTGTTATCTATCTCTAACTCTTTAATAATTTTGTTTTATTTTAAGATTATTATTTTCCCATGTTCTAATTTACTTTAGATCGGATAGTTTTCATCCAAAGATTTCTAAATATTGATACATATTTTTGTCCATTTTATTAAATAATACAAAATTATTTACATGTATAATTTTACCTAAAAGAGAATTACGACAAAAATTATATATTGTTTTGTAATAATATTAAAAATAAAGATTTCGCTATAGTTATTGAGCTGTGATATTTGAAAGCAGATTTTAATTTGTACATAGTTTATATAAGTTTAATTTATATATTGTTTAATGGTAATAAAATATTTTATTAGTAATTTGTTTTATTTTACCCAATTATTTATTTACTTTATTTGCTTATAGATGGGATTTTTAGGTTAATTATAAAAAGCCTTACATTTTAAGTAACTTTGGGGAGCGTCATTTTTATTTTATGATTAATTATACAGTAAAGTCCCGAAATTCGTTGCTCCTCTTCTAACTTCTAAACCAAGACCAAAGTCTGCATTTTTTGACATATCAGTGACAGCTGTAAATGTCAAGGTGACAGTTGGGCGCCATTTTTTATTATTTCTTTTTTAATGGAAAAGGGCGGTCTTTTAGCACATTGTTTTAAAGCTCCTGACGAGTACTTTATAACCCCAGAATATAAAGTCAGTACTTTATGGCCTTCTAAAGATGGTATTCTTGTAATTATTAAAGTACCGCCATTTTGGTAGTATGTGAAGCTACTGAGTTTATATTCTGGAGTTGTAAGGTACTCGTCAGGAATTTAAAAAAGGGGTACCACTTAACCCCCTTTTCATTTAAAAGATACTTCAAAATGGCGCATATAACTGTCACTTTGATGTCAAGGTGACAGTTGGGCGCTATTAGTGCTGTCATTGATATGTCAAAAATGCAGACCTTGGTCATAAATTATTGTTTCAACTTTCATGAAAATATGCCAAAGGGTTTGGAAATAAGAAGGGAGCCACTGACTTTAGGACCTCACTGTATAAAACAGTTTTAAAGATACAGGGTGTTTCAGAATACGGTGTTGATCCTTAATAGTGTCTATCCTTAGGGACACAAGTTTAAATAAAATTTTGCCATAAATGTCTCAAGTTTTAAAATACAGGGCGATAAAATTTAAAAAAAAAACAATTTTTATAAGATCTGTGATACCACTCTAAATATTTTAATGGAATTTGGTACAAAGCCTTTATGCATTAAGATACATTTTCTAATGCACCATATTTTTTAAATTTCTTCCAATGGCGTTATATGAAGAAATAATGTATAGAGAACGATATGATAAGCCATTGTTTTTCTCGGGGCAAAACCTATTTCTATAATTTCCCCAAGGCAAATGACTTGAAGGAGTGGGTCTTTGCGTCCTTCAAATCCTTAACGATTAGCATCTTTTTTTTAAACACCCAGTATAGTAAAAACGATAAAAAAAATTACTGTTGTATTTTTTAGGAAGAGTTTAAAGGAAGGTGTTGTACCAGATTTTTTTAATTGTTTAAAACTGCGTTATGATAAATTTTTAAAGTATAGATCAGCAATTATTGCCTTTACTACGTTTTTATTTTTTACGAAATGCGTTAATATTTAATTTTGGATGAGATAACCCAAGGGTCTTCGAATTGAACCATAAATAATTTTATGTTATTACAGAGTTCTTTTATTACATCATAAAAAAAATGAATGATTAATATCTTCGAAATATTTTTGAATGTACTGGGTGATACAGTCTTCATGTAACAGTTGATATATTTTTGGTCACAAAAATATTTTTTCATTTGTAGAGATCCTATACCGGATAGTTACTCTGTTTTGGACTTAATAATTGTTTTTTTTTTAAGTGAGCCTTAAAATATTTCTGAAATATGAAAAAATTAGCAAGTTAATTGTTATATTGTTATACGTAGTTAATAAAAACATTTAAATTTTAAAATTTTTGGGCTAGAAAAACATACCAGGTAGTTTTGAAAAAAAAACGAATTACATTAATGTTAGGTTAAACTAAACTTCATAAAAAAAATTATGCTCTGCTTTACTTTTTTGTAAAGAAGCAAAATAATATGTTTGTTATTAGAACTCAGTATATTTCATTTCTTTTTAAATTTTAGGATTACTTTTCCTAAGTTAAGGTATTGGGGGAGAACGCTGGTAAAAATAAAAATAAGTGTACCGCTTTCTTTAAAATTTGTAGTGCATGCTATTAACCATATTCTTTTTAGGTATATCCGACCTAAAATCCAAATATTTTCAAGTAAATATTTCCGAAATACAAACAAATATTGTCATAATGCATTTAGACAATAAAATTAACCCCAAAGAGGTTCAAAAAAGGTAAATTAATTTGTTATTGCAAATATTTTTCTTTTTTATTTGTTTTTGGCATTTATGCAGAATTTTACAAACTTTAACATAAGCATGGTACTTTAAGAATGACCATTAAATCTGCAAAAGAGCCATATTTTCGGAAAAACCCGGTCTAGCTATCAGTTAAGAAGATAGGGAACTTTTCTTTATACCTTGTGTATTTAGACTTTATTTGGTGAAATTCAAAGAAATATTTAAATGGTTGTCCCTTTATATCACGAGGTGGCGTAAGTCTTTTTCGTTCTTGATGCCTTTAGAGTATCAGAAAAATAATATTTTAGTTATTTCATTTAAATAATAATAAAAAAAATCACAATATTCTAGTAGAAGATCCGAATCGAAAGCGACCGACACCCTTTTTTAGACAAGCACTGTTCAAATAAAGGATTTCTTAAAGGATCTGAATACCAATTTATTTGCAATCGGATTAAAAAAAGTCACAAATAAAGGATCATAGACTCATAGATGCAATACTACAAATGACTCTTAAAAAATCAAGTATTTAAAATTGTCTCGGGAATCAAAAAATGTTAGAATATACAGGGTGTTCCATTTAAAAATATAAAACTGGAGTTACTTCCTGTTAAACTGAAAGTAACTTAAAAGTAAGAAATATGCGTCATCTCTCCTCTTTCCATATCATTTACTTATACCAAGTCTCATGTTGATATGTCTAATTCTCTAGAAGTTATGGTTTGTCTAATAGATTCGTTAACACCAGGATATATGAGTTTATTTTACTCGGGTTTTTAAATATTACCTACAAATGTTTTAAAAAATTAACCCAAAATATTTAGTTCGTGAAAATTATGATTATTCATCCTTTTGATTAGATATCAGTTTTAAATCAGCATCATAAAACCAACAACTTATTTTTAGGTTAGCCACCGTGTACTCCTACGGATCCAGTAAAAGTATCAGTGAAATGCAGCGCGAGAGACAACTGGATTCGATTTGTTTCATATTGGCAGGTAACAGAAGATGACATTAGAATCGCTACGGAAAAAATAGTGTTCGTTATAAAAGAATATGAAGAACTACTTAAAAACGGTCACAATTTAAGAAACACATCAAAAGAACTAGAAAAGGAATATGTTAAAACAGCAGCTTTAATACAGGCGCAAAACATTAGATCCAACTTATAATACTGGTATCTTTTAACTAGTTTTCAATAGAGCTGAGAAAAGACCTTGATACCTTGTACAGAGTGTTATGGAAATACTTTAATTGAATAATGATAATTGAAAAGGAACCATGCGCAAAATCGCGATAAATGTGTTTTCGGCACCAAACGACTTCCTTCTATTCGTTTTACATGTGTAAAAAGTTCCACACGCCTGGTTTTAAGTTTGCGCCATCTATACAGTAGAGGTCCAAACCACATAATGGAAAAATGCAGTTTTCTTTTATACTTGTTAAGCAAATAGGTATTGGGATATCGGCCAGTAAAGCAACAACAAAGAATGTATGTGACTCATCCAATCCGAAATGTTTAAAATTTGTTAACTTTTGTGCAATATTTATTTTTCAATACAATCGCTGATAACTCAAATGTCCAATTTGGCGCTTGGTTCCTTTTCAATTAGCATTATCCAATTAATATTAATATGGGAAATTATTTGAGTACTATAGTGGCATCAACGACAAATGGACAGATATTAGGTTTCAGTTTTTGCCTTCAATCAAAGAATACCAATCCAGAGAACCCACAAGTAAAATTTCAGCGTACCCTAAAAATTTTTAGTACCTACCCTGACCAACAGATGGCGAAAGTAGTACGATGTCGCTTTGCTAATACGATTACCATCAGAAATTGATAGCAGTCGCTGACGAGCAGTCGGCACTATCAGTTAGAGTGAGGATATACGCAAAATTTAATAAAAATAAAATCCCCGATAAATGGTAGTATCCATAAGATTATTAAATTTATGATTTCAGAATAGGATATATCGATGGGTTTTTGACAAAACATCGTAAGCGTACATTAACGTTTTCATTGGCTTTATTTCAGATGAAGATATGTTCTATATTGATTCGGCGGTTCATTTAATTAATGGTAGTTATTTGGGTGCACGCCAAAAAATAAATTAAAAGTACCAAAAAAAAAAAATAAAGCAAGTAAATAGAGAACTAAAAATCGACGTTTTGGTGGCAGGTCTGCCACCGTTGTCAAGATAAATTAATTAAAAATAAAAAATTTAAAAATTAACTATTATTTAGGTTTAGAATTTTTAAAATTTTAACTTTTTTTTAGGAGATTCTGAAAATTTTGACATTAAATGTTAAATATGTTTGTTTTGTAATTTAAATTAATTATTAATCTAAAATAAAAACATTCAGATCTCGATTTTTCTTTAAAAATAACGCGATGGGAAGAAAAAATCGTTTCCCGTAAAATTGGCGAATGTCGCTTACGATGTTTTGTAAAAACGCATCGATATATCCTATTCTGAAATCATAAATTTAATAATCTTATGGATACTGGGTCCATTTATGGGGGATTTTATTTTTATTAAATTTTGCGTATATCCTCACTCTAACTGATCGGGCCGACTGCTCGTCAGCGACTGCTATCAATTTCTGATGGTAATCGTATTAGCAAAGCGACATCGTACTACTTTCGCCATCTGTTGGTCAGGGTAGGTACTAAAAATTTTTAGGGTACGCTGAAATCTCACTTGTGGGATTCTATGGATTGGTATTCTTTGCTTCAATGCATCATAATAATAGCGTAACTATGTTTGCCTAATAAAGCGTTCATTCAACAGTTCCTAATGTTTTGGTATAAAAAATCTGTGTACCACAATCCGTGGACACCTTGATGTATGAATTTCATAAACAGGGTCAAAAGAAATTTTATGTTTGTTTAGATTTCTGTGTGAACGCAACGCATTCAAGGAGCGCGGGGGATATGTCAATCGGTAGCTTGGCTCTTGGGAATTTAGTTGCTATAAAGCGTTTTGCAGAAGCAGAACGCGTTTTGTTTACGCAAATTTTACAAGAACGGCAATTCCGCGACGTTAGATCGAGGTTTTCGCCACTTGAATGATGCTCCAAGCATTTCTCTCATTCGGAATTAGATAAACAAGATTAAGAAGACTGGATCAACACTATATAAACCAAAATCCGGATGACCGTATGGGCTGCGATGTCATCGCGAGGAATAATCGGTCCATACTTTGTTGCAGATGAAAGTGGAAGTACTCGTACAGTGAATTCAGAGGGGATGTTAGATAACATTTTGTTGCCTGAACTGCATAATTTTTCTGTCTATAACTAAAGAACATGGTTCAAGCAGGATGGAGCAACATCACACACTTCCAATGCGTCTCTGCCCACGAGTTCGCGAAAATTGTCCAGGCAAATTAATCTCGATAAGAGGCCCCACGCAGTACTGATTTGACTTCTATGGACTTTTTTCTGTGGGGTCTTCTCAAATCTAAAGTCTACGTTAATAAACCAGCTTTCCTGGTGCAATTAAAACAAAATATTCGCTACGATATGGGAGCCATCTCAAAGCCTACCTGCCAATCCGTCATCAGAAATTTTATTGTTGAATTAAACGAAAGTCGCGAACGCGAGGGAGAACATTTCGACGGCATTATTTTTATTAAATAAAATCCCAAAAAAATATTTTAATAATAAATAAATAAAATTCCAATAAATGGCCCATATTCACCTTGTATTAAAATATGTCCATACCACCATGTTTATGAAATTCATAAATACTGATTTTTTCCTCCACTGTCTATGGTTGAAATCTCAAAATTTAAAACTTTAGTATTATAAATCCAATTACCTCATGTTAGTAGCTCTTAGAATTAGGTAAAAATAAATAAAAAACCAAATATTACTCATTTATGTTTTTTATTTCTTAGATAAATTTTTGTTCTTATAATATTGTATAAAAAAACCTAAAACTATTCATGGTAGCGTCAAATTTTAAAACAAATCACTAATTCCTACCCAGACAAAGTAATATAACAAAAAATAATATATTTCAGACAGTAACTAAAAGTTTTATTTTGTAATAAAGTGAAAACCAATTTTAAACGTATATTATGACCAATATAAAGTTTGCAGACGTGTAAAATTTTATATAAGCACCTTCGCAAAAAATAATATATTAATCTAACATTTAATATATTATGAATTTGTATAACATTGATTTTTTTTTGGTCATCGTATATAGTTATTTTATTTATTTACAGACGAGATAATAACATATTATTAAAAAAAGTATTTAGTGTCAAAAAAATCTATACAATTTAAAAATATTTGCGAACAAATTTAAGATTTTACAAAAGTAATTGTTTTCCAAAATTTATTTTTAAATTTTGAACGAAAATATTTAGATTATAACAAAAGTAGGGAGCAATGGTCAATATTAAAGTTGGGAAAAGTTACGACTACAGGGTCACCCAATAAAGAAAGAATAAAGTTTTCTGACAAAAATACAGACATTTTCCATTTCGTCACCTTAATTGTAAAACTACCTAACTAGTTTTTTATAAAAAATGTGATGTTGTCCATCTTTACCCTTATAAAATATAGTCCCAGAGCTAGTGAGTCCATTGAGTGACGTTATACCTGTGAGGCTGGAAATTTGTATAATGATAAGTCATGCATGCCAAGTACGAAAATCATCACCTGACAGGAATCAGCCTGGCACATCATCACCCTGTATATTTTGAAAGTTAAAAAAAAATAATAAAAAATGAAAAACTTGGAGCTGTAAGCTTGATATTTTTTAGATTTAGTTCATTCATAGTAAGTTTAAAAAAAATTACAGGCTTTTTCGGTGAGCACAAGTACCTGCCAGGCGAACTGAAAGGTGTGGCTGATTTGATGGCCATATTTCCAAAACTAATAAAGTTATATATACCTAATGTGGTGTTTTCTTAAGCTCATTTAAAGATCTTTTTAACGGTGATACTGGTGATATTATACAGGGTGGATTTTTTGTTTAATGAGGCACCCTGTATATTATATTACTATTAAAAAGAGCTTTAAGAAAATACCACATAAGGTTCATCTAACTTTATTAGATTTGGAAATATAGCCATTTAAATCAGCCACACCTTTCAATTCGCCTGGCAGGTACTTGTGCTCATCTAAAACGCCTGTCAATTTATTTTTTCAAACCTTACTGTAAATGAACTGAATCTTAGAAAAATTTCAATCTTTAAAAATATACAGGGTGATGATGTGCACGGCTGATGCCTGCCAGGTGATGATTTTCCTACTTAGCATGCTATGACTTATCACTAAACCAAGGTTAGTTTATATTTATAAGGTTGCGACATATCCTCAACTTTTAGGCGGTTCGAGGTCGGGGACGCAAGGAAGGGCACTCCACGGAGAAAAGTTGCAAAACTGGGTTATATCAAAGCTGATGATCAATCCAGTGGCGTCTAGAATTTGCGCATTTCATTTTGAATTGTTTTAGAAGTGATATTTGTTGAAAGATGTAAATCCAACTGTTTTTTTATTTAAAGTAAAAGAATTTACAAATTAATAATAATTAAAAACTGTTGTGTAAACGGTTGTTCTACTTATACAATAATGTGTATCTCCGGCACTGAACAACATGGCCGAAAAATGGAAGATGTGACGTCATAACACGTCAAAGCAATATGGCCGAATGTCGCGACCATATATAGACCGACTTTGTCACCAAACAAATATTCGGCCTTACAGGTCTAACGTTACTCAATGGGTTCACTGGCTCTGGGACTATATTTTAAAGAGATAAAGATGGCATCAAAATTACATTTTTTTATAAAAAACTAGAGTTAGGTGGTTTTACAATTAGGGTGACGAAATGGAAAATGTCTGTATTTTTGTCAAAAAACGAAGTTAGGTGGTTTTACAATAACGTTTTGTTAAACACTTCATGAATCACCCTGTATATTAAAGAATGTGAGTTACGTTTATATCTCGTAATTTAACCCAGCTTTTAACATAATCCATTAGAAAAAAAGAGATAATTATTACACATATACTCGAAAAAATAATCTACCCGAAACCTCAGTTCTATCTAATAAAATTAGTGTTTGTACATAAAATAAAGCATTTTTTAAATAACCTAATTGTCATTGAAAGTGGCAAAGATATCAAAACCCACATTTTATACAGCAAATTAATACCAAGACCTAAAAATCTTTTCGGTGGCAATCGGTACTCTTTGCAGTATAACTCGGGTGTTAATCAAATATCTTAGTGTCTATACACGTCCAGCCAAATCAAAAGGTACATAGACATTGCGTGAAAAGCAGACAGTCTAAGGCGTGTAGAATACCAACAGGTACAGATTAGACAAAGAAAGTCGACATGGAAACATGGTGACTCATTGGTCTACCTTTGTTTTTGCGTTATTTGCCTATGAACTAATTGATTTGGCTAAACGTGTATAACACCAAATATTGCAAAACAAATATCTTACATAAATATTTTTATATACTCCTAACTAGAGAGGGACTCTTCATATCACATTAAGTCTTCCCTTTATTATCGTAACGAGCTAAATCTGAATCCAAAAACAATTATTACAAATAATTACACCTCCGAAATATCTATGCTACAAATTTTTACGTATACCTTTAAGATAGTACTACCGATGTAAGAATTAATGTTCAGAAAATTATGAAACTTAGCATACTAGTACTTTATAATAAGAATATCAACCAGTTAAATTTTCAAAGGTCTACAGAGAACTGAAAAAAAGTTATAAATATTATAAAATAATTGCTTTTAACATTGATCCTTATGGGAAATCGCCGATTTTATTTTACTTCACAAAAACTGATGTTCAGATTTCAATGAAAGTTGTATCAACAGAAGAAAAAATCTGAACATTTGGCTAATTAAAATCCAACCTTCAGAACTTGTGATAAGAGTAATTAATGAATAATTAAGAAAAGTATGCTATGTGACTGACATGTAGCAACGCTGCCGAAAGGTTATGATGTGCCCGAAAAACTTTATCGAATACGGTATATGTGACATAAAAAATTCATGCCAGTCCAATACGTTTTTTTGGTTACAAGATCCAATGAGTGATAATAAATAACCGCAATAATTACAAAACATGTTTTTTCCGAGTGTTTTTAAGTGAACAATTCGACGACAATAATCCGATGTATCAATATTTACGTTAGTTGACGGAAACTTTTCATGTTTCTCCTTAAATTTATGTGCTGCTTGACTTGTTTTACAAATTTGTTATACTTTTTTTCAGTGACTGTCTTGCGTTTTTAATGAAATATATTTTTTGATGATATGATAAGGGCGGTTTAGAGATTTTATTAGTAAATAAACATAACAATTTAAAACCTATAACTTGTTTAAAGATGCTTGTGCAGAAGATTTTTGCGTATAGATTACTATTGTTTTTACGCAGCGTTGCCAAATATAAATACCACGGTAGTCAAATTACCTTAAGCACTCATTTGACTCTAGTGGTATCGGTAGAACTACCTTAAGGGGTTTTGGGAGAATTTGTAAATTTATAATTTATACATAAATATTCATTATTCCAAAATCATAAGTCAATTAAAGTAATAGTGTAAGAGATACAGCATACACAAATTATTTCACTTATTTAAAATATAAAAAAATGAGAAAATATGTTTTTGGCCTTCAACACCCATGCAACCTCTACAAACATTATTTTGGGATTAATAACTGAAATATTACCTAAAAGAATATTCCTTGTAAAAAGAATAATGTTGCCCAGAATGCCCAGTTATAGAAAGTCCCTTGTAATTTTGACACCTTTAAATATTGGCTCCCCAATTGATTTTACAACAAAATTGTGTTAGACTATTTTTAAGACATTGGTAAAATAAGCTTACACACTAAATTTCGTTACTTTCTAATAAGTCAATTAAATGTTATTGAAGAAACACTATTAATAAAATGGTTGCATACCTGATACATATGTACATATAAGAAATCCACCAGTAATGTTAATGTTTTGTCAAATTTATTAATATTAAAGGTATTTATTCATTACTGGTGGATTCATTACGGTATTATCAGGTATAAAGCGATTTTACATACACTTTTCTTAAATAACTTTTAATTGGCTAATTAGAAAATACCGAAATTTAGTGTGTAAGCTTATCTTACCAATGTCTTTAAAAGAGTATAATACAATTTTGTTGTAAAATCAATAGTGAAGCCAATATTTGAAGGTATCAGATTTTTACATGGAATTTCCAGCCTGGCGATGCACCACTCGGTATAGGGTTAAAAATTTGAATTGAAATTGTTTCTCGATTCTTCATACGTCGTTTCTAAATGTCCCCAAAACTATATTAACTTAAAAGGAAGAAATTTAACATATTTTTAAAAACCATTAACAGAAATGAAATTAATACTGATTACGTACTACTGCTTGCTTTACGAAAAAAAAAATCAAAATATGTTAAAATTCTAGATTAGCAGCCCCCTAAGAATAATCCATCGGCTTTAAAAATATACTAAGTAAACCATATTTAAAAATAAAATGTTTTTTAATTGTATAAATCAGATCCGCACTTTTATACAGATTGTTTTCTAATTGCGGTAAGAAGTACCCATATAACATTTTTGCCGGCAAGACATTGGCAAAAAGGTATCAAAAGACATCAAAATGGGCAATTGGCCGTTATTGGGCCACGTGTTGCAGAAAATGTGATGGCAGCCATCATTAATAAGTTATGATGAATAAAATGCGTTTAGGATAATGGCATCCATCATTAATAGTTATGCTAAAAAATGCATTTAGGATGATGGCATCCATCATTAAAGGTTTTGGCAAAAATATGCCTTTTAGATGATGGCTATTACATTATTTTTTCCTAATGACAATAAAATGTATCTTTTACCGTCCAGGGAACTAAAATGTACATAAATAATGCACATGCATAATGTGTTTTTATGTACAGGGTGTCCCATATAAAATTAAATACTATAATTTTGGAAAAACCATAAGAGATACAATAAAAATACTACATAAAATACATTTCACTGAACAACTTCTGCATTTAACTATTTCTTGCATCTCTTATGGTTTTTCCAAAATTATAGTATTTAATTTTATATGGGACACCCTGACACACATTTTAGTTCCCTGAACGGTAAAAAATGCATTTTATGGTCATTAGGAAAAAATAATGTAATGCCATCATCTAAAAGGCATATTTTTGACAAAACCTTTTAATGATGGATGCCATCATCCTAAATGCATTTTTTCAGCATAACTTATTAATGATGGATGCCATCATCCTAAACGCATTTTTTCCATCATAACTTATTAATGATGGATGCCATTACATTTTCTGCAACACGTGGCCCAATAACGGCCAATTGCCCATTTTGATGTCTTTTTGATACCTTGTTGCCAATGCCTTGCCGGCAAAAATGTTATATGGGTAATTTTTGATTAAAAAAATAAAAATTATACAGCGTGTCTACTTAAGTTTGCACCAAGGAAAATAAACTTTTTAATAAGGAGCGCTCGATCCCATTTAAGCCTATGTTCGCTAAATTTTGTGACGTCATCTTTTCCCGTAATTCTTTGTTTACAATCGTACTGGAAGGTTTTTTTCGAGGTTTTGTGTTATTTTTTTGCTTTTTAGTCATTGGACTTTTATATATGTTTAGTTTTTACTGTTTATAGTTAAATTGAGTAGTTATTAGTACTGCAGTTACAGAGAATTTTAAAACCTGTAAACAGGAGTCACTGACCTTTGGATATTTTTTACAGGGAATTTACGTTTAAATCGGTATTAAGGGTAAGATACAATTTTTTTATGTTTTTAGTGATTTTACTTTATGGTATGCAAGTATTGGTTTATTTTGTCAGATAAAAAATATTATGGCAAAAAGGTGACGTCACAAACATAACCTATATTTTCGGACAAATATAAAAATCGAGCGCTCCTTATTAAAAAGTTTATCTTGCTTGAGTTCGCACCATATGACAAACTTTTTATTCATTTTACAAATAAAGTTAACTTTATAAAAGTTCTGCATAGTCCAAAACATAAATGCAATCATCAGATAATAATTTTTGCGGTGGCATACGAGGTATGTTAAAAAATATGAATTTTGCTCAAGAGGAACGGTACTTTCCTCATAGCAAAATTTATATTTTTTGATATACCTCGTATACCATTGCAAAAAATTTAAATATGGTGATTGCATTTTAGGTTTTAGACCATGCAGAACTTTTTATAATTCCATAGAACTTACCCATATGGTACGAACTTAAGTAGACACACTGTATAAACATAGGCCCAGAAAGGCATCGTTTCAAGATCTGAAATATCCTTATTTTGATTCCAAAACGGGTTTTTTAATGCAATTAACCCTGGACTATCCCTTAATTTTTTTCGCAATTAGGAAAAACTCTGTCGGTAATGAACAAGTATTTTCTTTTTTTTCTTATTGCCAAATGAATTATTCTCTATAACTATCACTATTAAATATATGTGGTATGACGTATTTAAATTAACAATGTATGTATATTATGGTACATATTTACTAATATATTACTGTCAAATATTTATATGTATAAAAAGGCAATAAATATTATATTAGGTTCATCTCATCTACTATATACATCGAAAGAATATATGTATAATTAGGTCCAAATTTAATAAAAACCCAACAAAACAAACATTCAGGCACAAACAAATAGGAAATTTGGAGATTTTTTTTCTGGAAATATCTTTAATTAAAACGAAGCATTGGACTTTTGTTTAGAATAAATATATTCATTGATTAAACTAAGAAGATAATTTCCGAAATTCAAAAAATTATTTTATTGAACATTAATTACATCACTCTATAAAATAAAAAAAAGTATCGGACCTATACAGGGTGTCCCACCGGGAACTGCCGCGATCGATTTCTCGAAAAGTCCGCTTTAAAATTTTTGAAAATTTGGTAACAATATAAAGTCAGTGGGGGACATACAGTTAAAATATTTTGACACCTCTACCACTTCCGGTTATACCGGAAGTTCATGTCAACTTCCTTATTTTAAATGGAACACCCTATATATTATTTATTTTTAGATTCTGCGTAAAATTCTAAACATAATTTGTGTATTATGTTCTATTTCTACTCCAACCGCTTTAAACCTATTTAATATAATAAAAATGACGTTTGCTGGCCATTAAATACCTATAAATTTCTTCTAAACAAAAGCCTTTAAAATTAGTTGAGGTTAGGTTTTAGTAGAAAAAGAAGTACTTTAGCAGATTGTATTGATATTTTTCTAAATAAATAAATACAGAGTGGTCAATAATAATCGTTAAAAATTATTACGACAAAAACCCTAAAACTCAATTTTTTTAAATGGAAACCCCTATCTTTTTTACCTTATCCTATTAAGCATCAAAAATAAGGATAAGTTTGTAAAAGGATGTCTATTCCAAAATTTATAGTTTTCGAAATATTCACAATTTAATATTTATCTATTCGAACAATGCTTTTAAATATAGCTTAGTTTGGCTTCTAGTTGGCCTTGACAACAAAATGCGGCGTCACAGCCAACTACGTCGTACCTACCCGTACTTAAATGCATTGTTAGAATAGATAAATATTAAATCGTTAATATTTCGAAAACTATAAATTTTAGGAATAGACATCCTTATACAAACTTACCCTTATTTTTAATGCCTAATAGGATAAGGTAATAAAAGATAGGGGTTTCCATTTTAAAAATTCACTTTTAAGGTTTTTGTCGTAATCATTTTAACGATTATTTTTGACCACGGTGTATTTATTAATTGTGAAAATATTAATACAGTCTGCTAAAGAAGCTCTTTCTTTAAAAGGAACCTAACCTCAACTCATATTAAAGGCTTTTGTTTAGAAGAAATTGATGGTTATGTAATGGGTTGCAAACGTCATTTTTGACATAAAATGTAAAATAAGTCAAAAACGGTTGGACTTAAGTATAGAACATTATACATAAATTTTGTTTAGAATTTCACGTAAAATCTAAAAATAAATAATATAAGGGAGTTCCATTTAAAATAGGGAGGTTGACATTAACTTCCGGTATAACCGGAAGTGGTAGAGCTGTCAAAATATTTTAGTTGTATGTGCCACACTGACTTTATAATGTTACTAAATTTTCAAAATTTTCCCAAGCGTACTTTTCGAGAAATCGATCGCGGTAGTTCCCAGTGGGACACCCTGTATGTATGATGGTTATTGATGTATTTTGCCGCCTAAATTCGAATCCGTGTTCAGATTTTGGCCATCATGTCACATTTTTTCCTAACCTTAAACAACAAAAAAAAATTGTGGGGAGTATATAGAAAATCATATTATGACATCTCTGAGTCCATTACTTTTTTTTATGTTTGTAAAGTGATGTTATTATCAGTCAGTGTTTTTTTAAATTAAATAAAAGAGAGAAAAAATAAATAACTTAATTTTGAAAAAAATCCAGATACTGTTTTTAATTAAAGAAACAGAAAAACAGAAAATGAAACGAGTCATTTGAACTTAATCGTCCATTTCAGTTTGAGTACATTAAAAAGATCAGTACCAATATGGAACTAAGAGTAACTCTAGTTGCAATTATGTATATCTAATGTTCAAAAAGTACGAAAAAAGTTTAATCTAGGTGTTTTTGGTTGCTGACGTACATTTTTCTAGTTGTTTGACTTAATTTAAACGGTGGTTTCTTAAAAGAAAAGGTAGTGGTAGTACCAGTACCACTAAGGCAGTGGAGGCTCATTAAAAGAGACTTGATTTCCACCAAGTCAAAAAATAATGAATAAATTTCAATAAAATAATCTGAACATCAAATATCCACAAAACGAAACTATCATTACTTAATTAATAAATTATTTTTTATGCTAATTGGGAAGGATCGAGATACTTTCATTTGCTGAAGGAAGTACGACAGTACTGGGTACTGGGTGACTGTCATCGTCGTTCGTCGACAGCTGGATCGCATGTTGCGGCACCTGAATTTGAACTGGAATTTGAATTTGACTGTTGGGACCCTGCAAAAAATGGTTTGTATTTAAACAATAAATATTTTTAAAAAGTCAAAAGTTTTATTTGCAATTTTAAGTTCTTCGGAAACAAAAAAAAGTACACAAAACCTTAAAAAAAAAAAATATGTAAACAATTCGATTCGAGCTTATTGACATTTGAGTTTACATAGAGAGTTGTTAAAGAACAGGCAAGAATGCTGAACAGGTTCGAACAGTTCCCTTTCTACCCGAGAACAGGTTCCGTAAACCTGTTCAGTTGTTCACCTGTTCTTTTTAACAAGTTCTTGACAATAAGGTGGAGGATGGTATTTATTTGGGTACACGCCAAAATAAAATTAAAAGTACTAAAAAACCAAAAAAGTTAAACAAGTTAAAAGATAATTAAAATCGACGTTTCGGTGGCAAATCTGCCACCGTTGTCAAGACAAATGGAATAAAAATAATAAAAATAAAAACTTACTAATATTCGCACAATCTTTAAAACACAAAACACAATCAGATCTCAATTAACAAAAACAAAACCATACAACTTAAATGAAAATACAAAAAATGTCATTTATAAAATACCTTGCGAATGCAATAAGTTTTATATAGGTGAAACTTGTAGACCATTAGCCAAACGCATAAAAGAACACAGATCATACATTAAAAACACAGAATTTCATAAATCAAAAATCTGCCAACACGCATAGAATAAACTGGGATGCTTCGAGCATTTTAGCAAAGGAAACTTGTTCTAAAAAATGCAAAATCAAAGAAAGTGCGTATATATTATTAAATTAAGATAATTGTGTAGCATCAATTTCAGTTAATTTAAATAACACTTGGTTGCCTTTGCTTGATACTGAAGTATCTTCAGGAAGACTAAAAATTAACTAACTATTCACCTTTTTTGTAAAATAAACAATCAAAACACCAGCAACCAGTTATCTATGTCACTATGACACTATAACCAAACAAACATGTTTTGACATTTAATGTCAAAGTTTTCAGAATATCCTAGAAAAACATAAAAATTTTGAATTTTAAAACCTAAATAATAGTAAGTTTTTATTTTTATTATTTTTATTCCATTTGTCTTGACAACTGTGGCAGATTTGCCACCGAAACGTCGATTTTTAATTATCTTTTTACTTGTTTAATTTTTTTGTTTTTTAGTACTTTTAATTTTATTTTGGCGTGTACCCAAATAAATACCATCCATTAAATGAATTCGCCAAACTACAGAACATATCTTCAATAAGGTGGAGACTGGACATATTAGGCATTAATTTATTCTCTTCCTGGTTCACTCGTTCACCGTTCACCCTTATCGATCGAAACTATTCCAAACATGCATTTAAAAAAACAGCACATAAGCCATCCATAAACCACATCGTACCGCGAACATTAGCGTGAACATTTCAAGCACTTCAACCTCAAAGCCTGGTTCCAGTTTCTTTGATCCAAATGAACAGGAATGGCCAACATGTTCCATTCGACCGAACGCAAGTCACAGAACCAGTAAGAACAGAGAACACAAAAACTAAAACGCGTGTCAGTTCCTCACTCGTTCGCTTCGAAAAGAACAGGCTGTTTAGTTCTTTTTAAAGAACGGTTCACTGAACAGGCTACCTCTGAACATGTTTTTAAGAACTCCGTTCTTTTCCATAACAACTCTATTTACATATTTTCATTAAAAATAAGACATTAACTTACCCCTGTACCAACTTGAATAGTAACTTGAGCAGTACCATTGGTAACTGTGCCTAATTCATTTTGTACGTCTTCTGGTGTACCACCTGCCTTAAGAATGGCCTGAGCTCTTTCTGCTTGTTCCTGAAATATTATTATTTTATTAATTATTGTTCTTACAACAAATAACTAAAACATCAAACAAACAGGTATTTTTAATTTGAAAATAAAAATAACCTGCAAATTATGACTTACTTTTGCCCTTCGAGTAATGTGACTTCTTGTATGTTTCCTCAGGTGATCTTTTCTGTAAAATCCTTTGCCGCATTCACCGCAGATTTCAGTTTTTCCCCGGAGTGAATCACAAAGTGAAGATTTAGATGCTCTTTACGTTTGAAACCTATTAACAAAAAAACAATCCTTAGTGAAAAAAATGTCTAATACTTATCCCTATTTTTTTTATGTATGTTAAACCCAATGACGTAACATACATGGACCGGCTCTTGCGATCGCTTATTGCGGCCAACGAAAGAGAGAGAGGTCCGAGATGAGACTGGAGCTAATTACGGAAAAACGTGCTTTAAAATTCGTTTACCGTTGGAAAGCAGTTGATTTTAAAAAGTGATTATACTTTAATATACTATACTATATATACTTTATATACTTTAATCCCCATTATCCCATTTAAATTCCATTTTTTGCAGGGCTTTCTTCCGTAATTAGCTCCATCTCCTCTCGGACCTCTCTCCTCTTTTATTGGCCGCAAATAAATTCACAGCAGCAATACATCGGGGCCGGTCCATTATGTCATGTCATTGGTTAAACCAGACAATAATAATTTTGTACTGCTAAAATTACTTTAAAATTAATTAAACACCCAGTATATGTAAATTGTCGTGCTTGATCTTGGCGTGATGTCGCTCTGTGCCAGCTTGGTTGGCTGGCTGGCGTAGTCACATACTTTTAATATAGTTTTTTTAAATATTATTTATAAAGATTTAACTGTTTGTACAGTGTGTCCAAAAATAGCTGTTACCACAGGACAAATGGACCAAAAATGTTTGACTTTTAAAACGAAATTTTGGAAAAACTGGTCGCATGGTCCAAAACTCATAAATACAAAATTTTACTCCAATTGCTACTATACAGGGCAAGTTTAAACTAAAAATATGCCCAGGCGCTAACTACTTTTATTTTTTAAATTGAAAAAAATGGATAAGTAAATGTTGTAGAGAATTGAATTTTATGTCAAAATTTGAAGTTAAAACATTTTTTATATCTTTGGACAAACCACGAAGGCTAAAAGCCTAAATACTAACGTACCGTGGGTGTCTCAAGCGAGGTAAGAGGGAGTTTGTTGACACGGGACTTAAATACTCGAAGATTTGGGGGAAGGAAAGACCTCCGCGGGCAGCAGGTTCCACAATCTAGAAACTCTAGGGATAAAAGAACAAACAAAATGAGAAGTTCGGGGCCTGTCCAGTAGGACCGTATAGGGATGCATACGCACGGAACCACGAGTTTCTCTGTTGGGAATCGTGAGTGGAGGAACTATACTGGACAATTCTTCAGAGCAGAAGCCATGGAAGTACCTATAAAAAAGCGATAAATCCCCCACAGCCTGACGATGGGCAAGAGAGGGAAGCCTTTCTGTAAGTGAAGGATCATTAATGAGACGAATAGCTCTTCTTTGAATAGAATCAAGAATGCTTAGGGTTGTGGGGGACGCCATGCCCCAGATATGAGAACGATATTCCAAGGGAGGTCGGATTTGAGACACATATAAATTGTATAAATTAGAAGGGGAGAAATACTTTTTGGCTCGAAAGAGAAATCCAAGCTTTTTGAAGCTGCCGTGGCTATAGATACAATGTGTTTATGTCAGTTAAAGTTACTTTCAAATGTGACGCCCACAAGATTGAAGGTGTCTTTGCTCTGTAAAACTTGGCCGCTCATAAGTAGAGGATAAGTATTTGATGACTCTTTTCGCGACAAGGAACATGATTGTGTTTTGGATGCATTAAAATGGACGAGATTTTTGGCGCCCCAATCCGATATTAAATTAAGATCCTGCGAAAGAGATATCTGCATCGCTCTGCGTTTGTTTTCCCAGTCAGGTTTAGTGATGGGTTTAGGAACCTGAAAACTGGAGTGAAGGGTACTATCGTCGGCGAAACTATGAATGGAATTAGTTGTGGACGAGAGAAGGTCGTTGATGTGAAGAAGGAACAATGTTGGTGCCAGAACTGAGCCCTGAAGGACCCCAGCATTTACATGGTGAAAGACTGAAGAATGGCCGTCCACAATAACTGATATACGACGATCAGATAGATAACTAGAGAGCCAAGTACAGAGTTTAGTTGAAAGACCATAGGAGGGAAGTTTATTAAGAAGTACGGCATGCCAGACCTGGTCAAAAGCTTTGGTCCATTTGTTCTCTTGTAACACCTTTCCTGGGACACACTGTATATGTGCAAAAATTACACTTTATCTTAGTATACAATAGAAAATTTAATATGCCTAAATAAGTTAGATACTATTTTTATGAAGCTGCAATATATTCATAATGTATACAAAGTATCAATGTTGAGGCAAAGACTGCATCAAAAATTAACTATCTTTGGAAAATTTCACTTACCTTTCATACACACTGAACAAACAAATGGTCGCTCTGGATTGTGCCCCAGTTTGTGTCTTTCCAAATGTTCTTTTCGTTTCAGTCCCGCTCCGCAAATGTCACAGATAAACCTCCTTTCGATTTTGTGTCCTACAAGGTGCTGTTCGAGCAGTTCTTTTTCGGGGTAGGCCATGTGGCATTCCGGGCAGCAAAGAGGGTCGTTCCGTCGAGGGCTGTTGCAATGTGTACCTGAAAAACCATTGTTAAAATACAGCGTGTTTCCTAATGTAACCTTAAATATTTAGGTGGGTTATCTCTAAGGTGCTTTTATTAAAAAACATTTTTTAATAGAGTATGTCGAAAAGAATTTTAAGGTATTCTGGACATTGATTATGTATAATTTGTATACTTTATTCTACAGGGTGTTTTAGAATAAGATACTGATCCCTGAGGTTGTGAATCCTTTGGCGAGTTTTAAAAAAAGAGTTCAAATAACCCCATATTTAAAATGTCCTAACTTTTAAGATTAAGACTGGCAAAGTTTTTTTTTATAATATTTGTGATACCACTCTATACAAGGGTGTTAAAAAATGTTGTTAAGAAAATTTAAGGGCATATTCTACTATTGAAAATATAAATAAAAGTTTACATAAACATTTTAAGATACACGGTGTTAAACTTTTCAAAACACTGAAATATTTTAAAAATACTTATTTTAGTTAAAATTGTTAGACGGGATATAGTCTTTTTTTTCTATAAGTATCATAGTTGCTAACAAAAATTAAAACCTAATTTTTACAAGAAAAGGTTTCAGTCAATGACCTTTATCCTTTACAGGTTTCGGTAATGTTGTGTCGCATGGTCTAAAAATATGCAATTAAGTGAATTTTCTCTTTTCCTAATCTAAATAAGATGAAAAAAATAAGAAACTCAAAGCTGTATTTTTATTTGCCTGATCTAGAGAAAACACAAAATGTTAGCACCCAGTGGCTTACCGTTTTTTTTGTTTTCAAGATACAGGGTGTTAACTTTTCAAAATACTGAAATGTTTCGAAAACACTTATTTTAGTAAAAATTTTTAGACTGGGTATACACCTTATTTAAATAGATATTAATTGTTTTTGTTAGATAATTGCTAATAAAAAATTATAAATACTAATTTTTAAAAGAAAAAGTCTAAAAATAAGCAATTAAGTAGATTTTTTTCTCTTAATCTAAATTAGATACAAACAAAAATAAAAAAACATAAGAGCTGTACTTTTTTTCCTTAATATAAAGAAAGCCAAATTAACACAAAATTGGGTAAAGAATATTTAAGATGTTACATTTTTTTTTAACACGTTTAACTCCTGTATCTTAAAAACAGGTAATTTGTGGACCCATGTTTAAATGATTTTTTCTTTTCATATTTTCAATAGGAGAATCTGCTCTTAAATTTTTCTAACAACATTCTGAAACTTTGTTACAAAGCCGCTTTGTCTTAAGAGGCATTTTTTCCCATGGCGTTCGGGCGGGATTTGAATTAAATATTAAAAACAGTGGCGTAGCGTGCCTTGGAGTGGCCCTGTATCACAACGAGCTAGGGGCCCCAAACATTTTTAAGACCAAAAAAAAACCCACTTTCCAAAAACAATATTTTTTCTTTATTTTTTTTCCTACCAAAAAAGGGGCCCACTTTCCCAATTTTACTGACAATTTAACACCACTAATTTTTACATACACACATTTGGGGGCCCCTATAACCCGGGGGCTCCGTATCGATTGATACAGCTAATACGGCGGTAGCTACGTCCCTGATTAAAAAGAAAAATATGATACGCTACTGCTTTTTCTCGAAAAAAAATCACGCATTTCTAAGCAAATTTAATATCTTGATTTTCTTTCGTCCGATGCATAATTTTCGCGTAAAAATAGGATGAATATCTCTTTATATGGCTATAACGGGGTAACTGAAAGATGCATTCTTGGGTTTTATTTCTTAGAATGACCTAATAATACATTTGATCAGCATATTTTTTTCTGAAACACCCTGTATATTCCAAATAAATATTGAAATCTTTAAGGTATATTAAAGAGTTTTTAAAAACGAAAAATTAATATTTATTATCATCGACTTGTTTTATGGATCTGAAGAAATTGCCCTACAATCAAATCTGAAATACAAATTAAAATCTGGTTATTTATTATTGAGAAAAATAGTAAGTAACTATGGTTAGTGACTTTTTAAAACCAATGTAATATTTTTTTGGTCAGGGTGTTTTTTTTCAATTTAAAGTAGTGCCCCAAATGTTGTTAACTTACCTGGCCAGGCTTTGGTTTTTTTGGTTTAGGTGGTTTCTTCTTATATTTTTTCTTTTTCTTTCCCTTATCGTTCGGATCCTCGGCGTTCTCTTCCTGAGGCATGTCCGTGATACTGTTCATGATAAGGTGCTCCTGCAAGTTAAACTAATTTTGGAAATACCAAAATATCGAAATTAAAATAAAAACCAACCAAAGGAAAACTAAAAAAACAAACACAAATTAAAAACCAAATTCTAAACTAAACAAACAAAAATTGTAGACTAATTGTAAATTGTATAATGCAAAAATAAATTGTCATATTAAAATTAAAACACAAGAAAATGTTAAACACTACTTAACATTAACTGAAATACTTAATAATGTTATGGTAAAAGTGCATAATTGTATTTTTTTTGCGTCGGGTTACTGATTTTTTGTGAACGTTTCGATTAAATAGCATTCGTCATCTTCATGTGAATTTTCTTTTTGTTATACTTTAGTACTGGCTCATTTGCGATATAAGAGAGTCTATGTCACGGCTACAGATAGTCTTTTTGGTAGTTGTTTTTAAGGATTAATTACTTTTACGTTCTGATTTAAAAAAAATATATTTAAATGGTTTATTGACCCAAAGTTATCCTATTGACTAGCCGTGCCCATGATGCAAAGATTACAAGAAGGTAGGATCAACAGCGATTCTAAATTGGTTTGTTTTGCACATGACGTAGCAATGCGATTTTTTCGGCGCAATATTTAAATTTAGGGTCCTAAGAAGGCCTGCAATATTTGTGAATTTTGGTCATTTTTTAAATATGAGGACGAGTATAGGGAAATAAGCACTTTTATCTTATACTTAACTGGTTTTAAAGTCACAATACTGCCAAAAAGCAAAGTAAAACGGTAAACAAACTGTTAAAAACGCGAAAACAAACGCAAGGTTTCAACTTTGTTTACAAATTTAGTCACATTACTACGTCAGAGACGGTGGTCACGTGATAAACGTCATGCGCAAGATCCTACCTTTTGTATTTGTTGTATCATGAGCCGTGCCTGTCGGTAACAAATTTGATATCCTGGAAAAATTATAATTGTGTGATAAATTCTGGTAAAACAAAAATTTTGATTGTTCCTACAGGATTTAAAGTATTGTGACGTATAATTTTGGAATTTACATATAGGGCCACTTCTACGTCACTGGGCAAATCTACCATATGGAACTATCTTCTTGGACCATGAGACCGGTGGACAAAAACTAACTTTCCATTTTATTAACTAACTTAATTTAGTACGGGCATACCCCCACTAGGGGTAGCCCGTACGGGACTTAACTAAAACTTTATACTTGACTTTACTTTTACTACCTACTTCTTATCTAATCTTTTTTCTAATTTATTTCTCTCTTTAAATATTCAATTTTCCAGTGTTTGTTTTGCATTTTTACGCGACCCAGTTTGTTTAATGTTTTTTATTTTATTATTATAAGAGTAACCTAGAAAATTGTTTAATTTATACTTTTAAAACCTTGACACCTCACGTATATCTTTATTTAGCAAAATTCCCAATGTTAAGTAACCTAATTAAAATGTATACTTATTTTAAAATTCCCAGAAATGTATATTTTTAAAATTCCCAAAATGTATACTTTTTATACTAGGTGTTCACAGTATCATACAAATATGCACTCCAATAGAACTTATATCTACTACTACTCCCAAGTTAGTTTCTTTCTTTTAAAAATACTCTACCTACATGATCATCGGGGTTTGGATGCTGACTGTTTCAATAACGCCATCTTCCGTTATCAGTTCCCGCTTAATATCGGGAGTCCCGTTGAATTTCAAAAACTGATGCAGCGATGTTAACGGTAACGTTTGCGCTTGCATCTGGAAACATAAGGTGTTAGTATAACGAGACACATACATACACATGCACTTAAAGTATGCCTTTAACAAATTAACTACAATATCAGCAACTTAAATAATTTAAAAAAGTCATTTCCGACCAAAAAAAACTATAGGCAGAGACAAGAATGAGACGAGCAACTAAATGTAAATAAATTATCCGAGAGAGAGATAGCTGCTGGGCCTTCCTTGTCTGTCTTCAAGGAAGGTAAACGCAGGTGGCCCGTGAGTCGACTTTATCGTTTGCCCGCCAAATTCAAATTATATGGCTGTGCTATTTTTGCCCTTAATGTTAGGTACTTGTTTTTGTTTCCTATTAATATAAAATATTGGGGTTTAGTTCAATAATTACACACACCTAATTAAAAATGTCATTTATTTGGTTTTTATAAAGATTTTCTTACAGATAACCATGTCAATATTACCTTAAATTATCTGTTGAAAAGCTTGTGCTTTTTGACAGATATTGACTTTTTATTAGTGATCACAGTGTATATATTAAATTTGTATTTAATATATACACTGTGATCACTAATTAAAGTCAATATTCAAAGTCCAATTAAAGGTAAAAAACCACTAATCACACAATAAATCACAGAAAATGTAAACAAACTGTCCAAACAAATCGGCTCTGAAGAATTGTCCAGTATAGTTCCTCCACTCACAGTTCCCAACAGAGAAACTCGTAGTTCCGCGCGTATGCATCGCTATACGGTCCAACTGCAGGCCCCGAACTTCCCACTTTGTAAATTAAGTAAATAATTAGCGGTAAAGATTTCAAAAGGATGGGTGCGGTAACTCTGAAGTTATGATGGTCACCGACTTTAAAACGTGAGTTGAGGGAAAAGCGCTTTAAAGCTCAGACCTTAAAAAAAATAAATGCAACGTTCATAAGTCATGGATGAGGCGTGGTTATCTAAACCACTGTACCTTCGTTAATGTTTACAAAATATTCATGAAATGTTCTTTATTTTGAAAAAGTGACAGATCACCCTAACAAAAAGGTTTCAACGCAGGCGTTCTTTGTCTAATCTCTACCTGCTACTGTCTAATATACAGAAACTCAATTAAAAGTATTGAGCTGACACAATATGTAAATGGCTATAATGTGGTAATTTTTATAATAATAAGATTCCCTTTTGGGATTTTAAAGATTATCTTGTAAAAAAGTTTTAAAAAGTACGGTAAAAGATTTCAAGGAGCGAGTCTTTGCATCTATTGCAATAATTTTAGAGATTCTAGTATGTGTAAAATGGCCCTAATAGCACTAATATTATTGGGAACAGCTATTGGTAGGATCAATCAATTAAATACTGATCTTAATAATACGACTTTCTTGGACTTCCATTGTGTTTATTTTTAACTGATAAACGACGTTTCGGATGGTAACTATCTCCAGTTATCACTTAAAAACGCCTGGAGATAGTTACTATCCGAAACGTCATTTATCAGTTAGAAATAAAGATAATGGAAGTCTAAGAAAGTAAGAGTAGTATTAGTGAAAACATAGCATTGTCTACCATCTTTAAAGAAACGTTAAATACTGAAGTTATATTTAAAAAAAATCCCCTTATATTTGGAATTTCTGGCAGGCACTTTACCACTACACTACCCAAACTACTTTTTCTAAAAAAAACTTACCTTCTGTAGGTACTCCTGTAAACTGCTCATATTTTGCAAATATTGCGCGGGAACATGTATTGCTTCCGGTTCATTTTGTTGCTGCATTTCTTGGTCTTTGCACATCTCTGTCAAAGAAAAAGTATTTGTTAGTAAACTCTTAAAATTCCAAACATTATTATTCTTTAAAAAAAAATATTTTTTTAAATAAAAAATTTCAAAATTGTAGATATTCACTAAATTAAAATATTTGGAAACCGGTGGCGTGTAATCCATGGAAAACGTTTTTAAATAAACACCCTGAATATTATGTATCCATTTAAAAAGTATTTTAAAAAGCTTTACAAAAATCAGACATTTTATATATCTATCTTTAATAGTTTTTAAAATATGCCCACTTAAATCTTAAAAATACTAGATATTGTTACAGACTTTCAAAAATGTGTTTAGGTTAGATAATTTTAAAAAGTTAGGATCATTTAATTTAGTTTGTTAATTTATTTAAATAATTTACCTTAATTTTTCCAAATTCTTTCATCACTTTCGAAGGTTTCCGAAAACGACCGAATTATCCATTAAGAACTTTTATGCCATCCTGTACTATGGAATTTTCGCGATATTTCTTCAAAATTCTAGATCATTCTTTACTCTTCCACCATACTATAAATGGGCGACGGGAAATCTCAGATCGATTAGTATAGATTCGACTTTTGTGCTGTAAACTTCGAGACATTGACAATTGAAGATTTTGTCGTTGTAACCATAGTTACGTTTCATTGTTAATAAAGGTATAAAAACGAAGGTACGTGTATTTATACGAGGTGATTCGGAACAACATAATTTCCATTATACCTGCCTTCAGCACTAAACTGACACTGTAGATGTAATGAAAATTATATCCAGATTTAAATGGTCATATATCCGAGAATATTGTTCCAAATCACCTCGTATAAAAACACGTACCTTTGTTTTTATACCTTTATCAATGATATATTTTATTTAAAAAATAGATCGTTGCCTTTATTAACAATAAAACGTAACTATGGTTACAACAGCGACAAACTCTTTATTTGTCAATGTCTCGAAAGTTTACACCACAAAAGTCGAATTAATACAATAACTCGGTTTTCGAAACCGCCCAAATTATCCATGAGAACTTTTATGCCATCCTGTACTATAGAATTTTCGCGATATTTCTCCAGAATTCTAGATCATTCTTCACTCTTCATTATTACTATAAAAGTGCGACATAATTCGGGCGTTTTCGGAAACCTTCGAAAGTGATGAAAGAACTTGGAAAAAGTAAGGTAAATTATTTAAATAAATTAACAAACTAAATTAAATGATCCTAACTCTCTAAAATTCTCTAACGTAAACACATTTTTAAAAGTCAGTGCAAAGGTTGTATTTTTGTATAGCTTGTTAAAATATCTTTTAAATGATGACATAATATACATGGTGTCCCATAAAAAAAAACAACTTGACCTTTAATTTTCTTGCTTTTTTGATGTATATTTGTTTCTTCTTTTATGCTTAAAGGATAATAGATAAAAAGTATGAGGCTTTTATACAGAAAGTTTTTTTCTATCCTTCTTGGTTATAGGTAAATGAGGGTGGCAAAAATATAAATGAAAACCCTCTCGTTATTAATAAATAAAGAACATGGAAGTCCATGAAGTTAGTTTTATGGAATATACAAAATGTTTTCTCTGTTATACTTGCTAACTCAAATACCTCATTGTAGTAGAATGACTTTCACTTATACTTTTGATCCACCCAAAATAAGGCCAAAAAAAACACTTTATTTTTTATAAACATAGGAGCAGTTAAAATAACTACAGCAAAGAGATTTTCTACCTGTCTTAATTAGTGCAACCGGCATAGGTGACTCCTTGTCATCTTTGTCTTCGTTGCTCTGTATTTGTTGTTGTTGTGGCTGTTGCTGTTGTTGTTCGACCTGAGCTTGCAGTAGCTGTATGTCTTGAGGTTGAAGCGCTGCCACTACTGTCATTCCTTCCAAAACCACTCTGACCATCAAGCTACAAAAAATGATTTTAAAAAATTAAAAAAAAAAACTTTGAATTTTATTGTATTTATATGTCTAAAGCGCGTAGAGCGTACACAAAATCAATTGATCCTTATAAACTGGCAAATTAACTTAAAATGAAAAACCCTTTAACATTTGAAATGCCGATTGAGGTTTCAGAGAAAAGACGATCACCGTCTTCAAGTTAAAGGTATTTTCAAAAAAAAAAAACAAATTTTTGGTTCATGAGATACTTACAATTTGTATTCCTTCCTGGTTACCATTGTAAGCCACTGTAAGTACCGTCGCTCCCTGTCCAAAAGTCTGGATTGGAATTTGGGAAATTTGGTATTTAGGACTACTGCCGCCGCTTTGTTGGGAAACCGCAGGGTTTACAACCTAAAAAAATATATATTTGTGAATATAATTTAAAAAAATATATTTTATTTTTGGTTAAATTGTCTTGACTGTATACTCTACAGAGTTTTCCATTTTGGTTGCAATTACGGAATACCTCAGTTATTAGTAGAGATAAATATTTTTCGAGAACCTGAGCTACTTTTCCTGTGAAACGAAAGAGAACAAAGTTGCTGTAATCCGTTTAATTTTCAAGCTACAGGGAGATATTTAAAATGTTGCATTTTTTTGTCTCCCTGTGTCTTAATATATACCCCAGTCATCTAAGTCAAATTAAAGGGTCAATCTCGGAATCTCACGGAATAAGTTGAATATCTGTACATACCTTTATTTTGGTACAAAAAGTGACACTTTCTCCTCCTCTCCTAAAATCCCCTTTGATATGGTGTAAGGAACTCGAAATAATAAAAATCAGTTTTTGCGAATATCTCGTTTCATTTACTCTTAATTGCATTTATATTTATTATAAAAGTTGTAGAACACAAAATTCTATACAAATTTGATTCTAAACATTTTTTGAGAACGCAGAGATTAAATCACTTTACTGTATGTACATACCTTAGCATGCAATCAATCGTAATTTTTAGTCTCATATGTCTTCATTTTACTTAAGTTTTTGCTAAATATCACGATTGATTGCGTGCTAAGGCATGTACATACACTAAAGTGCTTTACACACTGCGCCCTCTATTATCGGATCCGTTGGTATGACAATAAAATGCTTAAGTTCAAATTTGTAAAGAATTTTGTGTTCTAAAACTTTTATAATAAATATAAATGCAATTAAGAGTAAAACAAATGAGATATTCGCAAAAACTGATTTTTTGACATTTGACCTGTCATAGTTCGAGTTAGTTACACGAGATCATAGGAGATTTTAGGAGAGTATTTTTATTTTTTTATCTTTGGACAATCCACGAAGACTGAAAGCCTAAATACTAACATACTGTGGGTGTCTTAAGCAGGGTAAGAGGAAGTTTGTTAACACGGGACTTAAAAACTTGAAGATTTGAGGGGGAAGGAAAGACCTCCGCTGGCAGCAGGTTCCACAGTCTAGAAACTCTAGGGATAAAAGAATGTACGAAATAGGAAGTTCGGGGCCTGTCCAATTAAACCGTATAGGGATTCATACGCGCGGCACCACGAGTCTCTCTGTTGGGAACTGCAAGAGGAGGGACTATACTTGACAATTCGTCGGAGCAGAAGCCGTAAAAATATCTATAGAAGAGCGATAGATCTCCCACAGCTCGATGATGGGCAAGAGAAGGAAATCTTTGAGTAAGTAAAAGATCATTAATAAGACGAACAGCCCTTCTTTGAATGGCATCAAGAATGCTGAGGGTTGTATGGGATGCCATTCCCCAGACATGAGAACAATATTCCAGACAGGGTCGAATTTGGAACACACACAAAGTGTATAAATTGGAAGGAGAAAAATACTTTTTGGCTCGGAAAAGAAATCCAAGCCTTCTTGAAGCCGCGGTGGCTATAGGTACAATGTGTTTATGCCAGTTAAGGTTATTCTTAAATGTGATGCCCACATGGTTAAATGTGTCCCCGCTCTGCAAAACCTGGCCACTCATAAGCAAAGGATGAGTGTTTGATGATTTTTTCGCGACAAGGAACACGATTGTGTTTTGGATGCATTAAATTGAACGAGATTTTTGGCGCCCCAATCCAATATGAAATTGAGATCCTGTGAAAGAGATATCTGCATCGCCTTGCGTTTGCTTTCCAAGTCGGGTTGAGAGATTGGTTTGGGAAAACCAAACCAAAATAAAGGTATGTACAGATATTTAGCTTATTCCGTGAGATTCGAAGGTAAAAGTACAAGTTAATTGGGCTAATATTGAAAATTTTAGACAAGGTGTGTAATCATTTTTTTCTACATATTTTCGAAATATTGATCAATGCAACTATGAGTAAATACCTGAATTTGAACAGTTTGTTGCGGATCACCAGGTTTTGCGCCCGGCATAGTAATCGGCAATGTAATGACTGTCTGACCCTGTTGACCTCCTGTCGGACTCCCAGGTGCGTGTCCAAAGGCGCTTGCATCCAAAGGTCGAATATAGTGAACACCATTTTCGCCACCTAAAAATAAAATAATTCTCTTAAAAACATTAAATACACTAATTATACAGTGCTTGTCTAAATTCAGGACCCCCTACTAACTAAAAAATACATTTCACTGAACAACTTCTGCATTTAACTTTTTCTTGTATCTCTTATGGTTTTTCCAAAATTATAGTATTTAATTTTATATGGGACACCCTGTACATAAACACACATTATGCATGTGCATTATTTATGCACATTTTAGTTGCCTGGACGGTAAAAATGCCACTAACCAGAACTAACTAAAAAAATACATTTCACTGAACAACTTCTGCATTTAACTTTTTCTTGTATCTCTTATGGTTTTTCCAAAATTATAGTATTTAATTTTATATGGGACACCCTGTACATAAACACACATTATGCATGTGCATTATTTATGCACATTTTAGTTGCCTGGACGGTAAAAAATGCATTTTATTGTCATTAGGAAAAAATAATGTAATGCCATCATCTAAAAGGCATATTTTTGCCAAAACCTTTTTAATGATGGATGCCATCATCCTAAATGCATTTTTTCATCATAACTTATTAATGATGGATGCCATCATCCTAAACGCATTTTTTCATCATAACTTATTAATGATAAATGCCATCACATTTTCCGCAACACGTGGCCTAATAACGGCCAATTGCCCATTTTGATGTCTTTTGATACCTTTTTGCCAATGCCTTGCCGGCAAAAAATGTTATACGGGAACTTTTTATCTTATTTTATTGAGAGTAATCTACCATAGCAGCTTGGCACCACTGAATAAACCGAATAATTAAATTGAACAAGGAACTAGCTAATAATAAAAAATAACGGTAAAACCCAATTTTTATGCCTGACTTACTAAATTTACTTAAAAATGATTCTATATTTTATAATATTATAAACGTAACGTACCTTGAAGGACGCCAACCACTTGGCCGCTGGGCGTGGTCACGCTTTGGGTAATTTTTCCTGCTGAAAACTGGGTGGCCACCGGCAGGGCGGCGGATAGGGGAACTCCAAAGGGTGCGAAATTCATGTTTACGTATCTAAAAACAAAAAATAATTGTTAGATAACAGTATATAGGATTTCAAAAACATTTTAACAAAGTTTAGCAAAATTCAAAGCTTTGTTATTAATTTTATTATCAATATAAATAAAATTTATGTTTAAAATGCGATAAAAATCAGACTTTTTGCTAAACCTAAAGCACGTGTTATTTTTCAAAATTAACGATATTTTAAAAAATACAAAAACACCGCCTAAAAATCAAAATTATTTGACAAAAATAAAAAAAAAGAACCTAAAATCTACTTCACCTGAACCATAATAACGTATTTTTTAAGAAAATACTTCTTTTCTTAATAATCTTATATATAAAATTCTCGTGTCACAATGTTCGTTCCCGTACGCATTTTCATATGTTACCGACAAAAACAGGCGTTCGGTTTGCCGAATACGTCTCATTAAGTTGCCGACGTATTCCTAGTTTACGTCTGTAACATAGACAGAATAAAATAACCCAACTGATAAAGCATATTAACATGGAAAAAATATAACAGTTTGTTTTACTGTAATTAAGAAAGGGAAATTGTTTATGCTAATTTCACTCATTTTTCCTTACAGAAATATCGAATTTAATCAACGATCAGTAACGAATATTTACTGCAACTGTTTGACATGCTAAAGAATAAAATGTCTGGATCATCTCATTTATGTTACAGACGTAAACAAAAATACGTCGGCAACTTACAGATAGGTATTCGGCGACTCGAGCGCTTTTTTCCGTCGGTAACATATGAAAATGCTTCCCGTACTCCTCCGAAATGGCTTGACCGATTCTCATGAAATTTTGTGAGCATATTGAGTAGGTCTGAGAATCGGCCAACATCTATTTTTCATACCTCTTAGTGATAAGGGTTGTCCACCCTTATATTTATATGGCAAAACAACGTTTGCCGGGTCAGCTAGTATTTTTATAAACATTTTTGTCTTATTAATTCCTTTCTTTTTAATAAAATTTTAGACAGGCATGTTAAAATATTTGTAACACGAATAATGCAAAGTTAAAGTAACTTTTCTATTTAATTTAAAGTTTTTCTTACGTCGTTTTTTTTTATCTTGATGACAGCTCACGTAGGCTTATGTACCAGAGTACCGTAGGTGTCGGAAACGTTGTCGAAGCACCGAAACATGCGATTTTTGCATTTCACAGCACCTTTTAGGTCCAGTTATACAAAGCAGGTTTAAACTCGGTTCTAATAAACTGAGGTCAGGTCTTTGAACTTTCCGTAAAATCTCAATATTGCTGCCACTGTTAAGGACTTGAAAGAAATTGACATTTTATGGAAAGTTCAAAGGCCTGACCTCCCGAAATCCTGGGATTGGAAAAAGGGTCGGAAATATATTCCCTAGTTACCACGGAAATTATTTTTGAATAACTACTACCTTAAAATGTCTCCCCGCCTGTGGATCGAACTTGGACTTTTTGGGTTAAAGATTAAAGACTCTATTCACTATGCTACGGGAAAACAATCTAAATAGACTCTTGGACATCTCAAATGAGCGTCTGGAGGCGGCTCAGGAATGGTTTACAGGAAATAGACTGCGGATAAATGAGGATAAGACTCACTATGTCTGCTTTAGACCAAAGCATGGGGCTGTAGTGATCCCAGAGGAAGTACAGCTTCAGTCGCGGGCTGTTGCACTTAGCGCAAGTACCAGATTCCTCGGTACGGAGGTCGACCAGCACTTAGACTGGGTAGCCCAGGTGGAAATGGTTTGTAAGAAGCTTAACAGGGCATGTTACTCTTTGAGGGTTATGGCTAGATATCTTGACCTGGGCAACCTTAAAACAGTATATTACGCCACATTTCACTCGGTTTTGCGTTTTGGTGTTATGTTTTGGGGTGGGAGTGTGGATTCGGGTAGAGCGTTTCTAGTGCAGAAGGAGGCTATTCGGGTCATGCTAGGTTTGGACTGGAGGGAGTCTTGTAGGGGGAAGTTCAGGGAGCTTGGAATTTTGATATTGGCAGGTTTATATGAATATGAGTGTTTATTGTTTCTTTTCAACAACGGAGACAAGTTTGAAGCCTTTGAAATTGGACACTCTTTTAATACAAGAATAGTCGGTTTAAATATTCCGATACGTAGGCTCACTGCAACGGAAAAGGGTCCCACATATTCGTGTATAAATTTTTTAAATAAATTACCTGTAAGTGTTAGGCAAACATATAATATTAAAGATTTTAAAAAATCTATTTTTAACATAATTTTAAATATTGACCCTTATATGGTGAATGAATTTTTAGATTATAATTTTTAAGATAGGATTATTTGTTTTAATATGTAAATTTTAGTATTTGTTTTATATGTAAATTTTAGTACCTGATCTGTTTAAGGGTTAGCAGTGAGAATTGTTTTTAGTGTTTTTAATGTGTATATTGAGAATGTATGCATTAATTTATATTTTTTGATTTTTTGACGCCAGTTCATTCAGTGGAGCTGCATTTTTGTAAAAACTTGTAGTTTTCATTTTTTGAATATAGAGATTTTTGACTTTGACTTTGACTTTATATGTATCAGTTAAGCAATAAAAGATATATTTACAAAAAAGGTCCTATTTGTTACTAATTTGTAAATAATATAAATGATTTTAAAACTTATATTTTTTTATAAATAAAAAAATAGTTGTCTAAATTTCAGTCCTGCCAAAGGATGAACATAGACGTTTTGATATAAAAATAAAATATTTAGATAGATTTCACTGTATAGTCTTTTGTGTTTTAACAATTCGGATTATTTTTTATTTTCTAAATTAAAACGCATCCTTTTTTGCATAAATTAAATTAATGAGATGTAAGTTCTGGGCTTCACAAGTTGGACCTTATAGGGACGCATAAATGCGGCACCTTCCGTTTCTCTATTGGAAGATGCAAGAGGTCGAATAATTTTATTAAGACTAGTGATGCAATACTTACAATTAGTGTAAAATAATTTATTCTGAATCTTAAACAATAACATTATGCATTAAAAGAAAAGTTCTCATTTTAAATGATGTCTGTAAATTTGTTTTTATAACTATGGGTATTGTTTAATGTTCCGAATAAAAGATTCTACAGTAAGTATTGTATCACTGTTTCTGATAAAGTTTTCAATGGAATGTTATCGAATAAATGTGCATTTTAATGAGATAAAACTTGTGTGAAAAACTTGAAAAAATCTTTTTATAGAAGGAACAGTTTAAAAATGTAAATTCGGTGCACTTTGATAAGAAAAAAAAATCACAAAAAGTTTAAAGCAAATAAATCGGCATGCTTGTCTTCGCGGCCGCCTTTGCTATATTTCTTTTATGATATGCCGGTTGATGCAGCTGGTCATCGCACTATGGGATAGTTATTAATTTTTTTGGTCAAAATTCTGAAACTTACCAATCTAACTTAAAATGAGGTTCTTTTTACTGGAAAAATATTATAAATTATTACAAATGCTTTTGGAAAACTAAAACTTATTATATGGTATTATAAATTTACACCCCTCTTAACATTATTTTTTATTGTACAAAATAAACTAAAATGTCAGCTTGTTTGGTTAATGCGGTAGTATTCTAATCAGTAATCCGATGATTATTATCTCATATGATATACAGAGTACGACAATAGGTATGATTTTTTTAAATGGAATACCCTGAATATTATATCACCACCAAAAAATATTTTAAAATGCTTTAAAAAATACTACATTTGATGTGTCTAACTCAATTAGTTTCGGAAATATGACCATCCAAATCTGAATAATAATTTTAAATTATTCTTAGAAGCGTAATAGAGATACATCTTCCCAACTTTTTTATTTTTTAACGTATAAAATAAATAAAAACACTGTTTTGTTGGGTAGATTCTGTAGAATCCATATCTTTCATCAGAATGCTTTTATCTTTTTGGTATATATAGATAGTGTAGGACAAAACATATTAAATTTTAAAATGGAAAACCTTGTAAATTATAAAAAATCTTGTATTTGTCCTTACACTCAGAAGTAGCAAAAAGTAGGAAGGCAATTGTAAGTACAAAATATGATAAAAAAATCTTTGACAAAAGTAGCGAGACTTCGCGAGACTGCATCGGAAACACAACAATAGCTCTTATTATTTAAACTCTTTTACTTTTTTTAGTAAACAAGGCTAATAGTAAACTAAGTAGATTAAATGTTATATATTTATGTTTACTTAAAATACATTTTCAAATTTCTTATTATCCCAATAGAATACATCATATCCTTTTATAATTTTGCGTACATGTAGTTTGGAGTATCTACTTTGAAATACACAGCATGAGCCATTAAAATTAAGTTGCTTTTTGGCCAAAATAATGGATTTCTATCCCATAGTGTATCGGCGTGTCGCTGTAAAGGATAGCGGCGCCTTTGTATAAAATAGTCCGATTGCAGGCGGCCTTTTTTATGTTTTTTTGTATTTTTTCAAAGGGTACCGAATTTGGGCTTTTAAAATGTTCTTACTATACGCAGATTTAGAAAAATTTACAGGTGCATTTTCGCTAAAAAGAAATAAACACATCTTCTTTATATCTAAACCTTATTAAGTGTATAAATTTTTTCATAACTGCACCAAAGTTTCAAGTACAATTAGAAAATACCATTTTGTTAACACAAAAACGCCCTGTATTTCAAAATTGAAGCGTTTGTTGTTTTTTCAAATAAAATAGACAAAATAATTTCCTATTAAAAATGTGATCTATACTGTATAAAATAGATTATTTTGTACAATAGTCTAAGATCCTAATAGGACGCGACCTTCGCCAATCTATTCATCGGATAAAAACTGTTTTATATCAAATAATATAGCATTTAAACAGAGATATCGCCATTGCAAAGCCTAAGAAATTGAGCACATGTAAATTGGTTGCCGAATCAAAAAAATTAGGAAAATTGGTTCCCAACATGTTTACGGTACCATACCGCCTTCGAAAAAGTACAAATATCGAATGAGTAATAAAAGAGGATTGTGTGAGTGTTCTTGTTTACTTAAATACGCTACACACAAGATGCAACATTGTTAATACGTAAAGCAAATCCGTCCAAGATAAATAACCTCGGGGGCCCGAACCATCTATTTATTACCAGGAACCGATATATCTCCAAGTATCTACGACCTTTCTGGGGTTCCGATTTACATATTAATGCTAATGGCTTCTTAAACACTCTCTAATTGGGAACCAATTTACCAACACTCAAGAAATAAAGTAAGCTTAAAAATTTGCTAAAATATTGTGATAGTGTTTCCTTAGTGATTTGCGTTATTATTTTGTCTTATTTTCTGAAATTAAATGAAATTATTTAATTTTAATGTGATTTAATTATTAATAACACAAAAGTAAGGTTAGAAGTTTATTTTTATTTGTTTGCTTTCTTTGTCATTGTATATACTTCTCTTTGTCAAATTTAAATGAACTTAAAACCGGATTATCTGAATCCGATAAATTCTAGGACGACATTATTAGGTTTAATAGCTTTGTTCGCGGGTCTAGTAATGAACTGATTCTGAACCAGAACCGAACTGGTTTAGAATTGTTTTAAAGCGCATGTCTAGTTATTTATTAGTTCGGAATTTTTATTTACCGCGAACGATTTTCTATACAGCTGAGGATGTGTTCTAACCTAGCCTTTTGGTTAGGATTTTTCATGGTTAAATTGGATACTACACAAAAAAATTAAATTCAAACAAAAAGGTAAATTGTTATACTGTCGAAAGCCACTCGAGGTCTCTCAGCGAAAGACGAGGGATTCCCTGCCTCCTCTCGTTTTCAACATAACTTTGTGTATTTAACTAAAAATAAAATTCAAACAACAAGAAATGGTAAAATCTTGTAATATTGTCTATATTTTTAATTAAATCTTTATTTATTTTTTTGCATACATACATTCATACGGAATACAATTAAAAATCGTTTGTTAATATACGCTCAGAATCACAAAAATAAACACAGAACTGTTACTAAAAATTCAGGATTTTACTAACCGCGAACGCTGCTTTTTCACAGAATCGGTTTAGGTCGCTTCCTATTCAGATCTCGTATTACTACTCTCGTACATTTTTAAAATAAAAAATCATTACATAAATATACAAAATCAAATTGCCGTTATTTGTCCTTAAAATAACTCAAGTAGGTGAGTATTGCCGAAAAGAAAGAATACAATTAAAGTATCAATGGTTTTTTTATTACAAGTACAACATCTATTATTTCTACAAGATTCTGCAGGATTCCTTTTCAAATTTATCCTTGGCATTTCAAGTACTGTGTTTTATTGACTAAAACAAATTACAAATTGCTAGATATTTTTTATTACATATATAAAATAAAAATAAACTACATAAATCAATATCTATTTTTCCAATTATATTCTTTTAAAATTTTGCTACTACTTTGAAAACCGATTTTTGCACAATTTAATATCGTAGTCAGATGTTTAGTTAGCCATTTTTTAAGGGAGAATTGAAACCCTAGCTACTATCCCAGAAAAAGTAATACAAAAATTTTAAAATAAAATCAATATTTTGTAAAAAAATAGGTACAATACAGGGTACTTCAGAATAACTGCAGATTTTTAAAGGTGTAAATCCTTAGGTAATATCAAGAAGAAACGTTCATATAAACCTGTTCTCAATGGCGTAACTTATGAGACCCAGGGTGGAAAAGGTCATTAAATTAAAAATCCTTTTTTTACAAGAGGGTCTTTACAACACCAAAAGGTGTTTTTATCAATTTATCAGCACCAGGATTCGCAGGTATATATCAATATCTCGGCAGAAATGGGTTTCTACCCATTTTTAAGTAAATCTGATGATTTAGTCAAAGATAAATTACTCCATATACAAAAACCAAAATTTGTTTGATATTTGACAAAAATTATAATTTTTTAATTTAAGTTTTCTTACCAATGTTAACTTATAAGCTACTTTTTTTTCATTTTTTGATATTAAATAACATGTTTCATTCTTATTACTCATAAATGTTAACATTTACGGGTATCAAGCTTTTTACTTATTCTAACATAGTGTATTATCTTCAGAAACTTAAAAGTAATTAGGTCAAATCCCGCTCGAACGCCACTGCATGAAATAAAAAAAAATGTGCATCAGAAAATGCCCCTTAATGCATAATAGTTCTAAACCAAATTTCATAAAAATATTTATAGTGGTACCGCACATATTATAAAAAAATAAAAATATATTTTTATCTCAAAAGTCAAAACATTAAAGATATATATATATATATATATATATATATATATATATATATATATATATATATATATATATATATATATATATATATCTATATACTGTGATACAGTATTTATTAAGATGTTCTAGAAAACACTAAAATGTAAAAATTTTTAAAAAGTTTAAGTTCAAAAATTGTCAGAAGAAATATGTAAAACAATAAATTGATTATGTTTCTTATTACAACTCTAGCCTTAAGAAAACTCACTTTGCACCCTTGAAAAAGGAAAAATTAAATTTCCGAAAGCTCGGCGTTTAGTAAAAAAGAGTTTTACTTCAGCCCTAGACCGAATCCCCAAGAATTTAGAATCTTTATATATATATAGATTAAACTTTTACACTCTTAAGGATCAGTATCTTTTTCCGAAACGTCCCGCTAAAAAAACAATGCGCCTAACCTAATTATCAAACAGAAAATTTAACAGTTCGAAAATCTGTAAGCGCGCTGTTAAAAACCACATATCATTAATCGAGAACACGGAAATATAGGCTGAAACGGTAGTACCGAAAAGCCCGATTCAAAAATAAGTACCTCAACACTACAGCATGTGTCCTTGAGGAACCCCTGCCCTTATCACTTTACACCACTCTTTTACACCGAAAACACTCCGTGTTACAGAGGGGATGCTCGATACAAAACGTACATAGCCAAGAACCACCACGCCACACTCGTACGGTACTGCTTGTGCCATCGACTTCCGAAGAGGGGCCACTGTACGGTACTATCGGACGGTTTCTAACGGGTCACGTGACGTTGGTACCTATCCCCATCCTTGTCGGCGACCGCTTCGGAGCGGCGAGAGAGACAAAGAGCGACGATGTTATTTTATTATTACAGAATTAAAGTTGTTGCAAGAGAAATCGTGCGCCGAGGCCTACTTACCTACATACATAAAAAGGTACTTTCACCTTTTAAGAGTGATTAGCGTGAGTACCGCGGCGCGGTTCGGAAGATAAAAGCTATTGATGATGGTATATACCGAAGGATAAATTAATTTTATGGGTATTCGGTATAAAAAGCAACGGTAGCACGATTATTTTTAAAATTGATCCGTTTTGCTACTAAGTTCCGTTACCTGCTTCCTGTCAAATGTTGCTAAATATTTGGGGACTGTAAAAATACTGTTTTTTTTTACTTTTTTTCCTTTTTACCATTTCTTTACCAAATAAATCTGTTAAAAGGCAAACAAAAAAAATGCATTAAAATATCCTGACTACAAATTCAACAAAAAACTTGGATTTCTTTTCCGAGCCAAAAGTATTTTTCTCCTTCCAATTTATACACTTTGTATGTGTCCTAAATTCGACCCTCTCTGGAATATTGTTCTAATGTCTGGGGAATGGCATCCCCTACAACCCTCAGCATTCTTGATGCCATTCAAAGAAGGGCTGTTCGTCTTATTAATGATCCTTTACTTACTCAAAGACTTCCTTCTCTTGCCCATCGTCGAGCTGTGGGAGATCTATTGCTCTTCTATAGATACTTTTACGGCTTCTGCTCCGACGAATTATCCAGTATAGTCCCTCCTCTTGCAGCTCCCAACAGAGAAACTCGTGGTGCCGCGCGTATGCATCCCTATACGGTTCAATTGGACAGGCCCCAAACTTCCCATTTCGTTCGTTCTTTTATCCCTAGAGTTTCTAGACTGTGGAACCTACTGCCAGCGGAGGTCTTTCCTTCCCCCAATCTTCTTTTAAGTCCCGTGTTAACAAACTTTCTCTTACCCTGCTTAAGACACCCACGGTACGTTAGTAATTTAGGCTTTCAGCCTTCGTGGATTGTCCAAAGATAAAAAAAACAACCAAATTTTTTTCACCATATACAGGGTGTCCCACCATATACAGGGTAGTCCCAGCGGCGCTTTATTACCCAGCCTATCAATGTCAAATATTTCGGTTGTCGGACTGGGCGAACGCGTCACTTTTTGTCGGACAAGTTTACCACAATGTTTTACGTGCAATTTTTAAACATTGTGACAAAAATCGTAATGGTTACAGTCACGAAACCCGCCCAATCCGATACACTGGCACACTGTTTAAAAGTTGCATGTAAAACATTGTGCTAAACTTGTCCGAAAAAAAAGTAACGCGTCCAGACACTCGAAACATGTAAAAATTGACAGTCTGGGTTAAAGCGCCGCATCCATATGTGGCGGTATGAATATTCGTGGTAGAGTCGGCAAAAGGAACCCCTCTAAGTAAGTTTCAAACGGGTTATTAGAGAATTATTGCAAGTTGCCTTATTAAGCTCGGGAATTATTAATACCGGCCTTTTAAATAGAGCTTGTACCCATAGTTTAGAGTTTTGTTTAACACAATTACAGAAATACGTTTGAAAAAGCAATGTTTTAAGTATTTTTACTTCTAAAAACTTTTCGATTTTGTGGTCGGCAGCCGTTCGGTTAGACGAACAGTTCCAAAGTTAAAATAAGACCAAAATAAGGCACGACCTAAAACCGACATAAATAAAGTCAGGCACTATACTTATTAAGAGAGTCCTTATCCTACCATGCATCTGCGCAAGCTCAGATGTCAAAATAAGGCCGGTATTATTAGTGCATGGCCTTATTTCAATGTGTAATAATTCTTTAATATCATAAAGTTCATTTCATTGCTGGCTTAGGCACAAGATGCAATATTGAATGAATTGAGCAGTATATTGGAGAACCAACTTTAGATTTTTTAAAAATTATAAAAAATAAACAGACACTTAAAGCATCTATAAACTTATTTGAAACCTTAAGCCAAATTTTTCAAGTTCGTGAGAGAGTGCTGCAACAATTTACATGATCTTTATTTTAAAATGGTTACTTGGTCTTCTTAATTATATTTTTTAACATTTTTTGTTGTTGTTAATAAATTATTTCTTATAGGTTAAGGCCAGACCACAGAATCATCACTAAAAAGTGCTGCCAAATGGGCGACTGATGGAAGCAAAACTTGACCGTACAAGAAAAGGTTATCTGGGTATCTTACAGTACTTCTCTATAACTGAAAGAAACCCCAAGCAGCAAGCTGACGTCATTTTAAAGTCATTTTTGGTCATAGGACGTCATCAGACCAAAATTATGACTTCATTTTAACGTTATTGAATTGACGTGTTTTTGACGTCGTTAAAGTGACGTTTTTCGACGTCATTTTTTCGTCATACTAGCTCATAAAAATCTAATGACGCCATGTTTAGAAAACCCGCCAGAAAAAATTTGTGACATTATATGATTCGTGTCGAAACCCAACCGAAATATCATATGACAGAAAAATAAGACCAATAATTTTACAAAATTGAAACAGGAAAAAACTCTACCGATAGATGGCGTAATGGACAATAAACTACTACGTTTATTCAACATATTCGTCGCTAGTGTAAAAATCTGCATCTTCAGGTTGGACAGATGCGACCTTGCAGTGCAAGGAAATTGCAAGCAGTAAGGAGTTTTTACTATTTCAATTTTTAAATAAAATATATTATCAGAGACAACAATGAGACGAGTAACTGGTCCTAACAATTTGTCCATTGTATTTATCTCTTTCTGGTTTAACGCAAGTTCCAATAAATATGTCTTTGTCTTTCATCATGGCAGGCTATCGTAGATGGAGCAATCATCGCTCTGCCCTAGTTGCCAAGTTGTTTACAATTTCTGCATGTAAACTTTAATGTCCTTTTTTGGCTCACATCTAATTAAGAGAAAGAAAATATACCATGAATCGAATATTTTTAACTTGACAACCACATTCGATATTTGTGTTTGATATTTTTCAAAGGCCGATTTGTTTGGACAGTTTGTTTACATTTTCTGTGATTTATTGTGTGTTTCGTGGTTTTTTACCTTTAATTGGACTTTGAATATTGACTTTTATTAGTGATCACAGAGTATATATTAAATTTGTGCTTTTCAACAGATAATTTAAGGTAATATGACATGGTTATCTGTAAGAAAAAATCTTTATAAAAACCAAATAAATGACACTTTTAATTAGGTGTGTGTAATTATTGAACTAAACCCCAGTATTTTATATTAATAGGAAACAAAAACAAGTACCTAACATTAAGGGCAAAAATAGCACAGCTATATAATTTGAATTTGGCGGGCAAACGATAAAGTCGACTCACGCGCCATCTGCGTTTACCTTCCTTGAAGACAGACAAGGAAGGCCCAGCAGCTATCTCTCTCTCGGATAATTTATTTACATTTAGTTGCTCGTCTCATACTTGTCTCTGATATTATTTTAACTTTAAAAAAAGTCTATGCGTCAATTTTTCGTCATCTTAAAGACATATATAAATAAATAATCCTTCACATGGCTTCCCACACATACTATTGTTATTGTTCTTAGTAATTATTTAGTCAATTTTGTTTGACGTTTAACCTAAAATTCGGCTATATTTCCCCCTCCTTGTTTTTTCATCCTGTTAGACAGTGGTTAGACATCTCCCGACTCCGCTAACAACCGCTGTGAGCTGCTGTAAGACTGACGTCATTGATTTGTCAAAAAATGAAAGTGCTTACAGCTGCTGTAAGCAGCTAACAAAGAAAATATCCCTCAAATGTGACCAATAATGACTAAAAAGAGACGTCAGCTTGCTGCTTGGGACGTTTTAATTTACTATTTCATCTGATTGTGCGCGATCCTGCAACTTTCTCTGGTCATCTAGTATTATCATAACCGTTGCTAAAAATGATAATTTCTGCTGCTTTTAATTCAAAACCGAGGTTTGCTTTCATTTTAGCGAATAAACAAGCAGTGATCTTAACTGGCATAAATAAACGAAAGTTTTTTTTATTCTGAGACAGATGATACATGGATTACATACTAGGTCCTCAAATATTTCAACTAAAAACGTAACATTCGTCTTATTTTGGTTGTCTCAAGTTCCAAACTTGGAAATCTAACCATCTTAAATTTTTTGAAACAGTTGATGATTTTCAAATACAGGGTGTTTCAGAATAAGTTGCTGATCCTTATAAATGTGTGAATCCTTGAGTGATTTATAAGAAAACAAACGTCAAATAAACCTGTACTCTTTGATTCTCAAAAAGTATCTTTATATATATATATATATTATTATTAATAATTTAAGTACCTCTACCAAATATGAGATCCGTAAAGAAATACATTGTAGTGAATAATGTATACCTTTTCATCGGTGGATGAAGCGGCTATAGATCTTTAAATACATAAAAATATTGTTATTTCGGCTTGTGGAAATTATTTTCTTCAAAAAAAAAAAAAAAATAACCACTCTCCAGAATGTCAAAATGACGTTTTTGTTTTAAAACTCTGTAGCCCTCCGCTTTCTTTACGTCACTTTCAATTTTTTTTTTTATCTTTGGACAAACCACGAAGACTAAAAGCCTAAATACTAAGGTACCGTGGGTGTCTTAAGCGAGGTAAGAGGGATTTTGTTGACACGGGACTTAAATACTTGAAGGTTTGGGGGAAGGAAAGACCTCCGCGGGCAGCAGGTTCCACAATCTAGAAACTCTAGGGATAAAAGAACGAACAAAGTGGGAAGTTCGGGGCCTGTCCAGTTGGACCGTACAGGGATGCATACGCGCAGAACCACGAGTTTCTCTGTTGGGAACCGTGAGTGGAGGAACTAAACTGGACAATTCTTCAGAGCAGAAGCCATGGAAGTTCCTATAAAAAGCGATAAATCCCCCACAGCCCGACGATGGGCAAGAGAGGGAAGCCTTTTTGTAAGTGAAGGATCATTAATGAGACGAATAGCTCTTCTTTGAATAGAATCAAGAATGCTTAGGGTTGTGGGGGACGCCATGCCCCAGATATAAGAACAATATTCCAAGGGAGGTCGGATTTGGGACACGCATAAAGTGTATAAATTAGAAGGGGAGAAATAGTTTTTGGCTCGAAAGAGAAATCCAGGCTTTTTGAGGCTGCCGTGGCTATAGATATAATGTGTTTATGCCAGTTAAGGTTACTTTCAAATGTGACGCCTACCAGATTGAAGGTGTCTTTGCTCTGTAAAACTTGGCCGCTCATAAGTAGAGGATGAGTATTTGATGATTTTTTTCGCGACAAGGAACATAATTGTGTTTTGGATGCATTAAACTGGACGAGATTTTTGGCGCCCCAATCCAATATTAAATTAAGATCCTGCGAAAGAGATTTCTGCATAGCTCTGCGTTTGTTTCCCAAGTCAGGTTTAGTGATGGGTTTAGAAACCTGAAAACTGGAGTGAAGGGTACTATCGTCGGCGAAACTATGAATGGAATTAGTTGTGGACGGGAGAAGGTCGTTGATGTGAAGAAGGAACAATGTTGGTGCCGTAACTGAGCCCTAAAGGACTCCAGCATTTACTTGGTGAAAGCTTGAAGAACGGCCGTCCACAATAACTGATATACGACGATCAGATAGATAACTAGAGATCCAAGTACAGAGTTTAGTTGAAAGGCCATAGGAGAGAAGTTTATTAAGAAGTGCGGCATGCCAGACCTGCTCAAAATCTTTGGATATATCAAGAGCAACGATCTGGGACTCACCTATAGAAACTCAAGAGACTTATTCCAGCAGTGTGAAACGTAGGAAAGAAGATCTTTTGTGGCGAAATCCATACTGCCTGTCATGCAATTTTTTTGTGTTTTTCTAAGTACTTAAGAATTCGTACATTAATTAATTTTTCCATTGATGTGGCAGTTTTTTAATACACACGGTCAAGTTTACGTGCGAGCTTTGGCTCTTTTGACAGATGTGACAGTTTTGCATGACCGTGTATACCCCGGTTTACAGATCACAATTATCGAATCATTGCGTCTAATGGAAAATTTCAAGATTATTTGCCATTATTGTCCATTATCACATTAAACTAAACAGGCAACAGTGTTATATTTGCAATTTTATTTATACACTCTGATAGTACGAATAATTATTATTCCCTTCTAACAAACACCGATAAAACCAGCAGGTATTTAGATAGATTCCATTTGCATTCGCAAATCCTACGACTAGTGGATTTTTCTCCGTCTTAATGAGTGTGTTCAAGGTGAAAACTCTTAAGGCAAAATGGTATTTTGCAACTGCAAGGCTGGCTGCAATAGAAAAATACACCTTCACTTATTTTATAAGGTGGGGGAATAGAAATCAAATGCATCGCATACAGGGTGTCCCAAAAGCGAACCGATATATCGTCAACCCCAAAGAACAGCGGCGGCTCGTAAAGGAGAGCTTGAGGCGCTGCTTTTTCAAATATAATCAGAGACAAGTATGAGACGAGCAACTAAATGTAAATAAATTATCCGAGAGAGAGATAGCTGTTGGGCCTTCCTTGTCTGTCTTCAAGGCAGGTAAACGCAGATGGCGCGTGAGTCGACTTTATCGTTTGCCCGCCAAATTCAAATCATATAGCTGTGCTATTTTTGCCCTTAATGTTAGGTACTTGTTTTTGTTTCCTATTAATAAAAAATATTGGGGTTTAGTTCAATAATTACACACACCTAATTAAAAATGTCATTTATTTGGTTTTTATAAAGATTTTTCGTACAGATAACCATGTCAATATTACCTTAAATTATCTGTTGAAAAGCACAAATTTATTATATACACTGTGATCACTAATAAAAGTCAATAGTCAAAGTCCACTGTCCAAACAAATCGGCCATTGAAAAATATCGAATAACATTTCGGCGTGACTGCCTGCGGCAACGTTGTCAAGTTAAAAATATTCGATTCATGGTATATTTTCTTTCTCTTAATTAGATGCGAGCCAAAAAGGACATTAAAGTTTACATGCAGAAATTGTAAACAACTTGGCAACCAGGGCAAAGCGATGATTGCTCCATCTACGATAGCCTGCCATGATGAAAGACAAAGACATATTTATTGGAACTTGCGTTAAACCAGAAAGAGATAAATACAATGGACAAATTGTTAGGACCAGTTACTCGTCTCATTGTTGTCTCTGATATAATAATAAACCTACTGTACGGATTGTCCCACGAGGAACCCCTGCGATCGATTTCCTGAGAAGTAGGCTTCGGAAAATTTAGAGAATTTGGCAACATTATAAAGTTAGTGGGGGACAAACGACTAAAATATTTTTACAGATCTAGCACTTCCAGTTATATCGGCAGTTAATCAACTTCTTTAGTTTAAATGGAACAACCAATATATATTATTTATTTTTTAGATTCTATGCAAAATTCCAGACATATTTTATATATAATGTCCTATATCTAGTCCACCGTTTTTTGACTTATTATAAATTTTATGTCAAATATGCCGTTTGCAAGCTATTAGCTTTGTTCGCGGGTCTAGTAATGAACCGATTCTGAACCAGAACCGAACTGGTTTAGAATTATTTTAAAGCGCATATCTAGTTATTTATTAGTTCGGAATTTGTATTTACCGCGAACGATTTTCTATACAGCTGAGGATGTATTCTAACCTAGCCTTTTGGTTAGGAGTTTTTATGGTTAAATTGGATACTACACAAAAAAATCAAACAAAAAGGTAAATTGTTATACTGTCGAAAGCCACTCGAGGTCTCTCGGCGGAAGACGAGGGATTCTCTGCCTCCTCTCGTGTTTAACATAAGTATGTGTATTTAACTTAAGATAAAATTTAAACAACAAGAAATGGTAAAATCTTGTAATATTGTCTACATTTTTTAATTAAATCTTTATTTATTTTATTGCATACATACATTCGTACGGAATACAATTAAAAATCTTTTGTTTATATACGCTCAGAATTACAAAAATATAAAAAAATATTCAACAGGTATATTAACCCGCATAAAAGGGGCAGAAACAAATAAACTGTAATACAACGGTTTATTTCTGTACCACAAAAACAGAAAACAGCTGACCATGTCGACAATGCGCATGAAATTCCGAACTGAACTTTTCGTTCCAACAAAAATCCCAGGACTGCTAATCAGGTTACGAACCGGTAACGAACTGATTCCATTGTAGCCCGCGATCACAGAGCTGTTACTAAAATTCAGGATTTTACTAACCGCGAACGCCGCTTTTTCACTGCGCATGCGAATAGTCCCAGAATTGGTTCAGAATCAAACCCGCGAACAAAGCTATTGGCTTTTAAAATTTTGAACTAGTATAAGAGTCCGTGACAATTATTCATAGTTAAGTTTTTCTTGCTGTTGTGGGAGTGAATATCGTGTTTTTTAAATAATTTTTATAATTTATTGAATAAAGGCAATAAAAAAATATGAAGAAGTAGTCTACAATTTGTGCTAAGTGTTTTGGTGGTTGTAATCATGGATTCCGTAAAAAATTCTGCCATAAAGCAAAGCAAAAGGGGCAAAGTCGGATTTGTTATGTCTGCAGTTTAAGTATAAATATTCAAGAACTAACGTTTTGTCACTTTATATAAAGTTACGCGGAACGTTAGCTGGTAACTACTCTTTGTTTTATTTCGGTTTTTAGACGATGATGCCTAATATTTTGTCTGAAATTTAATGCCTTGCTTTCAAATGTGCTTTTGCTTCTAGCCGAGACACAAACCCAAAATCGCATATTTCTGTAAATATGGTAAATATTTTCGACACTTTTGATCTAGATACCCCTTTTTATCAGCTGTTTGACCGAATTGCAACACTGCTGCTCCTTAATTTGAATTGCCAATTACATAACCATCTTTTTTTCTAAACACTAGCCTTTTATAGAAATTGGGGTTAGGTTTTTCGTAGAATATAACTTCTTTAGTAGACTCTCTTAAAATCACACACAGAATGACCCCTTAAAGTTGGCAGCGTATTTTTTTAATACCCTGTATACTACTAGGTATTTTTGATTTTTACTTTTTTTCTACAACCACTACTTATAACAGGGTTCTTAGAAAATTTATATGGTTAAACTCCCTGATTTTTTTTAGGTTTTTCATGACCAACCTACTTCATTGTCTATGACCTTTGAACCATATTCTGGGTTTTTCTAAAACGAAGCATATCTAAATTTTTATTATACATATAGATTTTTCTCACTATTTGTTTTCTGACAGGTAATTTTTTTGTAAAATCTCTTTTTTATAAATACAGGGTGAAATTTAATTAAGGGCTATAAATACAGGGCATGATTCCTTAGCTTATTTTGTGAAGAAAAGTTTATATGAACATATGTCCTAAACGTCTTAACTTTTTGAGATACAGGGTGTTAAAATTTTCAAAAAAACAAAAAATTTCGAAAACACTTATTTTAGTAAAAACTGTTATACTGGATATAAACCTTATTTAAATAAGTATTTATTATTTTTGTTACATACTTAATTGCTAATTAAAAATTATAAAATCTAGGTTTTAAAAGAAAAATATCCCGCCTTGCTTCTTTTATGATCTAAAATATGCAATTAAGTGAATTTTGTTTTTCTCCTCAACTAAACAAGATACGGAAAAAATTAAGAGACATAAAAGCAGTATTTTTATTTGCTTAATCTAAAGAAAGCATAAAAATTTTACACACATTTACACAGTCAGTGACATACCGTTTTTTGTTAAAAATATTCATTCAGTTGCCTCTCGTGACGCCACTGGACTTATTAAATGTAATTAAGCTTAGTGATAAATTACCCCCTTAATGTTATTATTAGAACTGCCCAATTAAAACAAAATTGGGTAAAGAATATTTAGAATATTTTAAAAAATAGTTTTTTTGAAATTTTAACACTTTGTATCTTAGAAGTTAAGAAGTTTATCACATTCTATTTCTATTTCTATTTTTTTTCTTGGTTTTGGTCCCTTCAGGTCCAATCCACCACTCTCCCCTTCCGGACTATGCTTTCCAGGGCTTCGTCGGCGGAAAATCTGGATAATCGAGCTCGTAGCTCCCAGAAATTCCAAAAGAAAACAAACAATTCAACAATCGATGCAATGCATAAATTGTCGGCTGTCAAACCAAGATCTGCTACTGGTGTTACGTATAACCTTCACTTTCACTACTGACAGTTCCCATGGCACGCCCATCTATTTCCCGCCATTTGAGAAATACCTCGTGTTCACCACCAAACAGGATACCATCAGCTTATAGGAATCTTCGCTCACAGCGCTTAGATCCAGAAGAAAGATGCCGTCAATTTAGCGTAATCTTTCCTTGATCCCCGAAGGTAAAAAACGTTCGTACGACACCTCTAGCCGCCACTTCGGGAAGAACTTTGTAGTCCTCTACGCTCGTCCGCACTGTCCGGAGGTCAAACAAACAGTCTGATTTAGGACATATGCTTTTATGAACTTTTATTCCTAAAATAAGCTAAGGAATCATAACCTGTATTTTACACCATCAATTAAAGTACACCCTGTACATCCTACTAAAATTTGGAAAGCTCTAACTCAAAAAACTATTAAGGATTCACCTTTGGAATCCACACAAAAATTGACGTTTTTGTAAGTACTCATGACACAAAATTATTTAGGGAAAAAGTGGAAGTCATAATAGGTATTTTATGTAAACAAGATGTCTATAAGGTAAGGTATTTAATATGTTAAAAGAAAAACAAATCGTACTTACTAAAATATATCATTCCCCAAAATTGCTTAGTGCGAAGGGATTTTGGGCAGGACATATCGTCGTTTTTATTGAAATTTAGTATAGGGGGTTTTTCGGCCGCTGATTACGAATCCAGGGGCGGTCATATCGACTTTCTGAGGGGGGCCATGGGCCGAGGAGAAAATTACACAAAACCTCCTTCCCACGTATTTGAAAAGGTCCTCACCTTCAATTCCATTATCAGCCTCACCCCTCGGACCAACCTTGGGGGTTCCTCAATAAATGCCCATATTTGCCATTAGACATGTATGAAACACAATAAAATAGAAAGGATGTCGCATCCTCCAGGAGGGCCATGCCCCCCTATGACCACTCCTGTACGAATCTGAAATAATTTTTGTCCGACACGTTTCATTTTCGAGATATCCATCATCAAACTTACAAAACTAACCTAAATTCACCATATTCACCCTCCTTTTGCACGTAATTCTTGAATTTTCTGCTAAATTGGCACCTAATATTTGATTTCCACCTGTTAAAACTCCATTTTTGCTCCTCTATTTATAAAATTGCAATGCTTTAATTACAATAATTTTAATCGCAGCAGCTATGGCGGCGCCATGGGTACTACGGTTGAAATTGAAGCTTTGCAATTTAATGCAAAATAGAGGTGAAATAAATAGAAAAATCCTGCGGTCTTAAAAGGTGACAATTAAATATTGGGTGCCAATTTAGCTTTAAATCAAGAATTGTTTGCAAAAAGAAGGCGGGATATGGCGAATTTGGGTTACTTTTCTATTCAAGTTTGATGATTGATTGATATCTCAAAAACGAAGAGAGCGTGACTAAAATGATTTCAGATTCCTGATCAGCACCCCAAAAACCCCCGTCAATAGAAGGTAAATGTTTGTTAAAATTGCGATAAAATCAGGTGGTTAGGGGGCTTAACCTCTCCCCAAGACGGCTATTAGATTCCCCAAAATTATTGGGCACTTAAAATATATTAGTGTTTTCCAGTAAATATAGTCTAAAAACTGGGGCTTAAGCCCCCAAAAAACAGTGCTAGTTGCGCCACTGGGTAAATACCTTAAAAGCTTTTAAAAGGTCATTTACCTTTAAATGTTATTACAAGAAACAGGAAGTAACAGAGGAGGGGATCAGGGAGAATAGGTTTGATTAACTACCTTATTTTTACTAAATAGGTATACATTTTCGTGTTAAAAAAGAACATAGAACATAGAAGTCTTAAATAAAAGGACCAAAAAGGTTGTTTTAGTATTTTTTGACAGACCTATTTCAAAATATTTGGTTTTCAGAAAAGTATAGTTTAACATCGTCAGCCCCCAAACCCAAATCGTGGCTACGCCAATGCTAAAGAATTTAAACATTGATGAAAATTTGAAATTAGGTAGGTATGATGGAAAGTTACTCATGAGATATTAATGAAAAGTAAGGAATTAATAACTTCAAGTCGAGAGTGAATAATTATATAGCATAGCCCCATCTGACAACTGATTTATAACTTCTAGTTGAGACTGAATACCCCAAAATACGTACAGTCCACTTAAAAAGTCGTTACGAGATGAAATTCATACGGAATATGGAAAATGGCTACCAGAGACAAAAACTTCATAGATCCGTATGAAGGTCGTTCACCTTGAGAGTTTTAAACAGTAAAATACGAAAAAGATTGGAGTCCGGGATTCAAGACGTATCTATGGCGATGACGCTGCCCAACTTTGGACGTGGTGGAGGAAATCCACCACCACTTTCCTAAAGATTGTGGGGATGAATACACACGGGCACCCCTTCCACAAATTTCTACGTATCACGGCGACGAAGCTCCTACCCTTGGACATACGCGACCCGCGAAATCTTACGTGTTATCTCTAGCAGCTACATCCCACTAATTTTCTCATAGATAAGGCACTTACCGTCGTTTTACTCCTTAGAAATGCACGCCAAACACAAAAATACTTCAACACAATAATAACACTAAATTCATCATGTCCGCCGTTCGTTTGCGTTCGTCTAGTTGGCTTTGCCAAGAATTCTTGTTCAAACGTCACCATAGAGGGCATTTTTGTGCAGTCTTTATTTGAATTTGCGCGGGAAATTCTAAAATTTTAATGAACTGAATTGTTTGTTTTCAATTATTTTAATGTTTACTCTAAGGTTATTTTAAACATGTATTTGTTTTATTTAGCAGTAATAAACAATAATAATTGATTGTCACACAATATAGAAAAGGAATAAAAAAGTATAAAATAATGCTAAAAATGGAACATAAACTCTACGTTGCTTAAATTTTTACCATATTTAAGCGATAATTAAAACTTAATCAATATAATGTCCTAGAAACCTTATCTTCGTATTTGGAATAATATTGATAATAACATTTATCCCAGAGGGACCTTTATTATAAAGACGCAAAATTATTTTAATCAGTAAACTACTTTGGTATCTAGTTTTTCAAGATTTTTTTCGCTTAATTAATATGATAGAAACCTAATTAATATTCTAATATCTTATATTCAACATTTAACAAGCATTGTACATGCTACAGGCTACAGTATATGCTACGACCAAGTGCGACGACTCCTAGGCACAGATTAAATAGGCTAGTGCAATGGCGAAAGCCATTGGGATTTAGATTGTTACTAAAGCTACATTGGTGCGTGCTGATTGGTGGGAGACGCGCATCATCTTTAATTGTGGGAATTATTATTTTATGGCAGAGTTTCTTTATGAGAAGTGGTTTAGACATAAGCAAGACCGGTGATAGCTATCGTCAGGGACGTGAGGGTGTGAGAATTACGATTTAGGTTGGCAATTCTGTTCAAAGTTGGTAGCATTATCAGCTGATGACAGAGTCGTGCCTTGCCGAAGCTTTGTTTGCTAAAAACTGTGGAAATTTGCCATTTTCATTTTGGTTGTATATTTTGCAAGGATTTCCAGTTGTTAATGTTTTTGGTTAGTTTAGAGACTTCACATATTATTGGTTGGGACTCGTTTTATTTTAGAGATTTTGATAGTGTTTAGTCGAATAGTTTTCAGTCATTCGTATTTTAATATACATTATAATACTGATGAGTGTCCGCGAATTAATGGTACACAGAAAAACCACAGATTTCTTATGCGAAAATACCCATTTAGGATTTAAACAAACATACCTATATCCAAAAGTTAGAGATAAGGAAGATACGGGGTGTTAAAGGGATATAAATATTTTTATTCTTGCATTTCGATAATTTCTGATATGTTTTAAACATTTTAATAAAACTCGGTATCCAGGAGTTTTTAGCTATCAGCTATTTATATCTGAGCAGTTGTAATTATAGCTAATACGATGTTATTGAAGGTACATACTTTCGGGTGCACTGAACAACTAAAAGGTGATTACCTTAAAAACGGTTGTCAAGACCGATTCTTACTAAGTATACCTTTTCGTGCAGAAAGCATAGAGAAGCTTACTAGTTTACATACATACAGAGTAGTAACAAAAAATTGGCTAGTTTTAGAGAATTTTAAATAGTGTACCCATCGCCCTCCAGTCTACACACAAAAATTAATATTCAATCTGAAAAGCTAAAGTTTAAAAACCCCGAGATACCGTTTTATTAAGATATTTAAAAAGGGGGAATCAATAATCGAAATAAATTTACTTTTTCTTTTTACTATGACACCCCGTATCTTCCTTATTATAAACTTTTGGATATTAGGTATGTTTGGTTAAATCTAATATTTTGGCATAAGGAATCTGTGGTTTTTCTGTGTACCATTCATTAGCGGACACCTTGTAGGTATACAAAGTTTTTAAAATGGTTTTTGACTTACGGAACCATGGAAAATGTTTTGCTCTGCCAGGTACCTCATCGTCCTGTCGTCGCTTTGATAATTTTTAATTTTCAATATTTAAACCACATTAATGTTTTTGTTTTAGGCTATGCCTATTAAAATAATCCAATAAATTTTGTTTACAACATACAGTTCTTTTTGTTTTCTCCTTAATTCTACGCCACTGATCCGCCTAAAATCAAACATGGTCGAAAATGGCCCGACTTGACGTCACAGCCGCGCTAGGCAATATGGCGAATGTCGTGACCTTATCTCATCAATCGACTTTGTTTTATAGTATCTTATTCACACATTTGGTTACGACTCGGGTTACGGTGACGCATTGGTCACGCTTTGTAATGTCGGACGATGCCTAGAAACAAGGAATATAAACTTTTTAATAGGGAGCGCTCGATTTTGCTTGACTGGGTTTATGGCTTTGCTGCAAGGCAATCGCCAGAGCGCTCGATTTTTATATTTGTCCGAAAATAGAGGTTATGTTTGTGACGTCACCTTTTTGCCATAATATTTTTTTATGTTACAAAATAAACCAATACTTGCATAAAATAAAATAAAATCACTTTAAAAACATTTAAAAACGGTATCTTACCCTTAATAACTAACGATTTAAATGTAAATTTTCTTTAAAAAATATCCAAAGGTCAGTGACCCCTGTTTACAGGTTTTAAAATTCCCTGTAACTGCAGTACTTGTAACTAATCAATTTAATTATAATCAGTAAAAACTAAACATATATAAAAGTCCAATGACTAAAAAGCAAAAAATACCACCAAAACCGCGAGAAAAGCTTCCAGTACGATTGTAAACAAAGAATTACGAAAAAAGATTACGTCACAGAATTTAGTGAACATAGGCTTAAATGGATTGAGCGCTCCTTATTAAAAAGTTTATTTCCTTGGCCTAGAAATGTGTTTTTAATGCAGTGGCGTACCATTTTCTTCTCAAAAAATATTTGTCCTAAAGCAATTCATGCGCGACAGGTGGTGATTTTTTCTTGTATGTGAAAAAGTCTTCTGATGCATAGGAGATGTTTAAAAAAAATTAAAATATAAAAATTGGTATAAAACTTATTTTAAAAAAATCGATATTTTTTAATTTTGAACAGCTTGTAGTTCAAAAACCAAGACGTTTAGGACGACATATGTTCATATAAAGTTTTTCTCTTATTTGTAGAATTATATCTTGGCGCAAGATCGAACGGTTCTACAAGGTAAAAGAAATACACCAATTGCTACTCCGGTGGGGTCGACAGCGTCGATCACCTGAATTAAACATAGTGAAGCGCGGCCATAACTTGGATGGGTGACCACCGACCAGGCACCTGGTGCTCGAGGATTAGCGGACGGACCGAGCAGCAACCATCCAAGTTATGGCGAATGAATGATGTGTAAATGGAGTAGGGTCATGACATAATAAGCCTCTAAGGCTGCAGCGCACCACCTAGGCGGCGGTGGTCGGATCTAGGTGGAAGACCCAAAAGGGCGAAAAAAAGAGTGTGCGGAGCAAATTTGTTAAGTTTCTTTTATATTTTTTTTTATTTTCCTTAAATTAAGGGGATGCCGTAGCACGTTAAATTGAGCTAAAACGCGATTCGCTGCCGTTTTTAACACGCTTTTATTAACTTGGGTTGTAACTATCTATCTATCTATCTATCCATCTATCTATCTATGTAACGGAATCTTTGAGCCTAATTTTAACCAACTTCCAGCTATTCGATTTCTTTGAAACTTTGCACACGTATTAAGGACCCATGACAATGCAATAATCTGCAAACAGTATCCCGTTATCCTGGTTTGGATCGCCAGGAAAAAAATCCATTACCTATATTATAAAAACAACACCTGGGTTGCCATCTTTGGCAACATTCCAAACTTTTCTCAGGTTTAGCTACTCTTGACAAAATGGCGAAGGAATTTTTTAGTGAATAAACTGGAGCATTTTAACATAGATACATACATAAATGCATATCGAACTAAAAATGAAAAATAAATAATAGTTTAAAAAACTAAAATAACACGCTTTTATATGCAACTGAACTAAAAATTATGAAAATAATTTTTCATTAAAAAAAATATTGTCACTTCATAGTAAAAAGCGTGGGGTGCATTTTACAATTTTTTCATAACTTTGTCCTCATAGATATTGGCAAATATAATAATTATAACATTTAATATATTAAGCACCCCACGCTTTTTACTATGAAGTGACAATATTTTTTTTAATGAAAAATTATTTTCTAATTTTTAGTTCGGTTGCATATAAAAGCGTGTTATTTTAGTTTTTTTAAACTATTATTTATTTAAATATTTGTTTGAGAAAAAGTTGTATATTAAAAAGTTTCTTAAAATGCTCCAAAGATTATCGGAAAGTTTATTTATTTATTTATTTATTTATTTATTTACGGGCAAAACCCATTTACAAATTTACAATGTTTGCAAAGAAATTTAATATTTACAATAATTAAAGTATAAGTTGCACTAATACCTATAATAAATAATAATCTAATATTATCACATTACACATCACAGTTCAAGACGTATATCACATTTTTTTAAATACATTAAAGGAGAAACTAAAAAGTCTTTATCTACTCTATTTCCATTATTAAGCATTCTTATGATAGGAGAAAACCTGCCGTAATTGGTTCTATGATAATCTACAGCAAAAAGATACTGTTTTCTTGTGTTCCTTGGCGGAACCCGAAAATTGATTTTATTTAAAAGGCTTTGGCATTCAAAGTTTCCATTAATCAATTTAAACAGAAAAAAATATCAGCCATGATTCTACGTTCCGCCAAGGAATCCAAGGCCAGTCTATGTCTTCGAACATCATAGGATTCCGGGTAAAGTTAAATTTCAATGAAATAAACCCAGTGTACCTTTTCTGTACTCTCTCGATGTTTTGTTTATGTACTGCATAAAAGGGTGACCACTGACCACACACAGGAAAGGTACTCTACGTTTGATCTGACAAGAGTTTTATAAATATTGTTCAAACTATTGATGTTACAGAAATCCCTAGTGTTTCTACACACAAAACCCAGCAACTTTAAAGATTTGTTTACAATATGTTCATAGTGGATATGGAAGTCTAATTTAGTATCTAAGTGTAAACCTAAATCACAAATGGTGTTAATCCTTTCTAACGGCTCCCCATTTATACCATAAGTGAGTGGATGGTGCGACCGATGAAAGGTCATTGTTTTACATTTAAATCCATCCTGTTTCTATCACACCATACACTAACTCTGCTTAAGTCATCCTGCAAGTTAATAGCATCCTGAAAGCATTTTACAGGTACAAATAATTTCAAATCGTCAGCAAAAAGTAGGGGTTGTGCGAATTGGACCTCCTTTCTAAGATCGTTAATAAGAATATTAAAAAGTGTTAATTGACTTTTGGTAATATGTTAATAATTAACACATGAAATTTCCCAAAATTACAAAACCGTAAATATAACCAACTTTCCAATAATCTTTGGATCATTTTAAGATACTTTTCTATACACAACTTTTTTCCCAAACAAATATTTAAAAACGCCAGGGAATCGCGTTTTGGCTCAATTTAACGTGCTACGGCATCCTCTTAATCTGACTTTTATTATATGTAGCTTAAAAAGCGTAGTGTTGCTGTTTGTATAGTTATGCTTATTGGCAGGGCCGTATTAACTGTTTGGGGAGCCCTAGGCTGCAATTCCCGAAGCGCCTATTGTTAAAATAAAAATCAACACAATTTTTGAAGAGCAAAAAAAAGTCTTTTCCTCCTTTTCGCGCCTATTTTATTCCAGAGCGCCTTATTCACAAGGCAAATTAGTCACCAAAAATCCAAACATGACCTAAACTTTCTGGCGCTATTTTTCATGGCTCCCTAGGCTGTAGCCTAGTCAGCCTAATGGTTAATACAGCACTGCTTATTGGAAGTATGAATAAATAAATATTTAAATATCAACCAACTTTCTTGTGTTTGTAGGCACAAAACCAAACTTAAAAAACATCCATATTATCTTAAAGTAAGAAATAAAAACAAACCTTATGTTTTTATAATATATTTTTAAATACTAATCAATACTTTGACACAGTACTATAAATTAATGAGTAGTTATTACCTTAACAGCTTATTGCTATTCTAAATAATTATTTCAAAATTCAACATCATTCACTTCACAGTATACTTTAAAATTCACAAATTTAAGCGTCACCCTGTATACAAGCTCTTCTCTATAAAAAAAGCCAAAATAAAACTACCTGCTAAAATACATTTGTATTCAGTACTTGTTTTCATATTGTACTTTATTTGATCAAAATGCAGCTGGTAAACCTATTAAAATTTAGGTAGATCTAAAATATGAAAAAATATATTCATTTAAAACTTTCCATCAGTTATCTCGAAACGAGACAGATTTGAAAATGCCGAAACACGTCAAAATATTTATTGAGGGGGAACGTTTTTACGAAAATTGGACGGCGCTCCTTTAACCACTCAGGCCATCACAAATTCTTAAATGAGAAGGCGGGTCCAGTGATACATCATTTTTAAAGCTCCTGATGAGTACTTTATAACCCTAGAATATGAAGTCAATATCTTCACCTATTAGCAAAATGGCGGTACTTTAAAATTACCTAAATAGCCTGATTGGGATGGTTAGATTTCTGAAACTAATAAAGTTAGATGTACCTAATGTGGTGTTTTCTTAAAGCTCTTTTTATTGGTGATAGTGGTAGTAATATACAGGGTAGAAGAAAAAGTACATAGTTTTTTATTTAAGAACCCTGTATATTATTTTACCATTAAAAAGATCTTTAAATGAGCTTTAAGAAAATACCACATTAAGTACATCTAACTTTATTAGTTTCGGAAATATGACCATCCAAATCAGATATTTAGGTAATTTTTAAAGTACCGCCATTTTGTAATAGGTGAAGATATTGACTTCATATTCTAGGGTTATAAAGTACTCGTCAGGAGCTTTAAAATGATGTATCACTCGACCTGCCTTCTCATTTAAGAATTTTGGGGTGGTGGCCCTGGTGGTTAAGGGGTTAAAGGGGCGCCGTCCAATTTTTTGTAAAAAACGTTCCCCTCAATAAATATCTTGACGTGTTTCGGCGATTTTGTCAAATCTGTCTCGTTTCGAAGATAACTTGAGTGGAAAGTTTTTAAATGAACACCCTGTATATATTATTATGAAAAGTATAAATTAAAGATCACATTCAACATCATTTTTAGTTCGAAAACTGTATATTATAAAAAATTAACATAATATATTAACTATAGATGGCAGTTAAAAAAATATTTCAGACCCCTTTATGCAGTTTGTATAAATATACATACAGTAGTGAGTTTTTTTCGATGTTTAGTGAAGGGATCTCAGAAACCGCTGCAGCTACAGAGATGGTTAAATGTGGAAAAAATTGCAGTTTTTAGAGCTTGGATTAAATCACTTTTGTTTCGTTTAAAAAATCATGGCTTACTAGATTTTTGAAAAAACGTTTTTTTAAATCTTTTTTCTTCTGTAGTTCGGTTAATATTTGAAATACAAAAAAGTTTAAATAGAAAACTTGTGAATAAATAAAATAAAAGAGTTAAATCCAATATTTAATACAGTAGTCCGTTTTTGAGCTACGACACATTTATAGTATGGATGAGGTGAACAGAAAAGTCATTGTAATAAAAAAAAATCAATTGTTGGGGCTAAATGACATCAAAACTAATTATGTCCAAAACTACGTTATTTTTAAATTTAAAGTATATCTTGTTATACATCGTTAAAGAGCTTATAAAAAGGCCTTTTTAAAAATGTCATAGTCAACTAAGGTTTCCATTTAAAAAAATGCAAGTTTAGGTCGTAGCTCAAAAACAGACTACTATATTAAATATCTGATTTTACCTTTTTATTAAGAAGATAATTATCTACAAGTTCTCTATTTAAACTTTTTTCGAATATTTACTGAGAAAAAGATTTGTGGAAAAAACGGTTTTTTCAAAATATCTAGTAAGCCATGTCCTTTTTGGACAAAACAAATAATGATTTAAACTAAGCTCTCAAAACTGCTGTTTTTTCCCCACTTAACCACCTCTGTAGTTGCAGTGGTTTCTGAGATCCCTTCACTAAACAACGAAAAAAACTCACCCTGTATATTCAAAAATTAATTCATAAAATATGGAAGGGTTTTTAAAATGTCAGCAATGTTCCGATATGTTATGCAATTAGAACATGTCATGATTTGTAAAGGAATAAAATAGATCAACAACATATCTACACAATGTCTAAAAAGTCCTTTAAAAATATTTAATCCCACTAATCACAGTCACGCTAGGGTCATTCCTTAACAATATACAAGTCCTGCATAAAGTCATCTTACAAATATAATTTAAAAATTACACAGAAATCACTTTAAATCTGATGACAACCCCTATTCATACGCTCGAGATACATCTCATAGAGTAACTTATTTATGTTGAAATAATGGGGATTTTGAGATTCATTTAAATCTGGTGAATATCCAGGACTGTAGTTCCATTCAACGCTTCGCTCTGACTCACTGGGTGATTCTGGCAACTGGTTGTTTTGGAGACTGGAAGGACCTTGCGTTTGGCTCCAGTCAGGATTTGGTAATGCAGGGTTAGGTTTACTGAACATGTTATTGATGTGAAGGTTGTTTATTCGCTTCGACAAAGGCATAAAGTCTGTCTCTGTCTTGAAAAGCCCGTGCCCGTTTCCTGAAATATCAAATATTTTTAAAATGCGTGTTAAGTCATTAAATAGTTTTTGATCTTCTGATTTTATGAAAAACATATATTCACTAAATTATTTATAAAATTATATAAACATACCTATTTTGGGTCATTGTGTGATTGATTTTATATCGGAATCAAGCAACTGAATACAAGTTTTCAGTCAAAGAAAATTTAATGATTTTTTATTTACAAAAATTAAAAATCACAACCACCCAATCAGTTTGTTTGGCAGATTTGAAGTTGACAGTTTAGATAGAACGAAATGTTACGAATTGAACAGTGTCGTAGTTACAAAATTTAATTAACTGGTTTCATTTTTGGCGCTGCAGCAAAGTAATATGCCAGGTCAGCCTTAAGTCGGCTGTCATTGAGAGCGGTTTTCCGCTCGCGGATGATAATTCAGCGTTGTGATTGGTTAGTGCAAATTTTAAATGCTTTTCCCGCCATTTTCGACGCGGATCCGTAAAAAGTCGAGATGAAGTTAACTTTTTTTCGTTTTCCACTAGATTGTGCGGATTTTTCAAATTAATAGCCAGAAACTATAACCTTGAACTAGTTGTTGAGCTTGATGAGTTGTTGCTTAATAGATAAGACAAGACGTTAAAGATCCATTTTAAATAAAAGAAGTTTTATGGACGAGATTAACTACACCTATTTTAGTTATTTACTTCAGTTTAATATTTGGCGAAAAAAGATATTCATCCTACTTTCAATACGACCAAAAAGACAAAAGGAGGCACAGGTTTCGGGTTGCGAAAATTTTTTTGAGAGAAAAGTTTATAGCCAATATTATGGCGGAGTTAAGACAACATGATTATGAAAAACACTTCAATTATTTAAGAATGTCAAAGGAGCATTTTGACAAAGTGTTACAGAAAGTTAAGTCATCTATTAGCAAGTCCCACACAGTTCGTGAGCCAATAACTGCAGGCGAGCGTCCAGCTTGTACTCTAAGGTAAACAGGTAACAAAAAAGTGTATGTGGTAAATAAAAGACTAAGACAAGTTATTACCCAAAGTTGCCTAATTTGCTGGATTTATTATTATCCATTATCCAATCCATTTGCCATCCCACAGACAGATGATGATTGATCATCTAGTGACCTTCACAACCGTAGTATCAACCAAAGAAAATTCTAACATAAAATCACCATATTCAAAACAAAACGCTTTATTATTATCCGCCACAATCGACGTGTCAGCGGATTTTCTGCGCGTATCTTTAATACGCGGGCGGAAAACCGCTCTCATGGACAGCCAGCTTTACACATAACTAAGTAGTAGGGGTGCCTTTAGTAGGTATGTGCTTCAAGGTTTTATACTACGCCTCTGTATTAGGATAAATGGCACTACAGCCAAAAAATACCTACAGCCAAATACCGATGTTTGCCGAACATTTTTACCGGTTTTGTGTAAAAGCCTTTTGTCAAATGATGCGTGCAGTTTTGACAGATTTGCGAAAAAACGTGGGTCATAGTATGAAATAACAATAAACTTTTAAGTTTTAAAGTGGATTCCCGCATTCACGTGGTTTTAAATTAGTGTTAGTCAAAAAATTTTTATTCGTTATCCTTCACAATGGCTCCCAGAATTTGGGATGTTTTGGTATTTTCAGTTAAAGAAGAAAATTTTTCAGTTCCAAAATACAATAGAAAAGTAAAGCTTAGAGCTGACTATGATCCTCAAGGTATCAGCATACAACTCTTAGAAATGGATGAGACTACAGAACTATTAGAATTTCCAGTAGATTCAACAACAGAATGCTGCAAAGTTGGACTAAAATCGTACCTTTTTTCCGTTGACAATGAATCCTTATTAATTAAATTTAACACTAAAGAAGATTCAAGAGATTTCACACTAGTAATAGCAAAAGTAAAATCAGGAAAAGACACTTCAATATTCTCAGTAAGAACAGAAGACTCATCCGCAACACAGTATTTTCAGTTTTATGGATATTTATCACAGCAGCAAAACATGTTACAAGACTTTGTGAGGACTTATACTTATCAAAGAGCAATATTAAGTAACTTAGATGATTTTAAAGACAAAGTAGTATTAGATGTAGGTGCGGGATCTGGTATTTTATCCTTTTTCGCTGCTCAAGCTGGTGCTAAACGTATTTATGCTGTAGAAGCTTCTACTATGGCCCACTATGCACAGAAATTAGTGGATGCTAATAATTTTTCAAATTGCATTAAAGTGTTACCAGGTAAGTTATTCTGGGTTGTTTATAACACAGTATCTCTCATCTAGGTAATGCTACCATCAAAAAAGGTGCCAGCTTCAGAATTTTTGACCGTCCTCACCTCAAATTTTAATATCAAATCGGCAAATTAGCAAATTGGCGGCAGACAAAAAAATGTCTTTTGGAATGATCTACTGATTTCATACAAAATTACCTGCTGTTACGAATAAAAGACACTGAACTGTATTCCAAAATCATTGTTTGAAACTTCTGTATTAAACAGTATTCCAGCATATAGTAAGTGGTGGCAAACTGTCAAATCTAAATTTAATTATTTAATAAAAAAGATAATAATTTAATTAAAATGACAGATTTTTTTACATCTCCATAGTTGTCCTGCAACATTTGCTTTTTGTAGACAATATTTAATACTTATAGATTTGTCTGGAATGACTTAAAAAACAGGCTTCATCCAGAGAGAGTTCCCAAACTTGTAAAATTATTGGGTATTATCATTATCTATGTTATTTCAGTATTCTAGAATAAGTACTGTTTTATTTTTATGTTTTTAATAAATTATGTATTTCCGTTAAAAATAGTTTGTTTACTGGACTTTTGTATGGATTTTCGTGTGGTGGCTTTTTGTTTAAAATTATAGTGGTTTTTTCCCACAAAAAGCCAGTGGCAGTCTTTTTATTTTGCCAACCCTGTGATTTAAAAATCAAAAAGTATTTTTTGTGTTTATTAATGTTATAATTTGTCAGTGAACCTAAAAAGGGTAAAAAAATAAATTAATCATCGGAATATAGTCCTTAAAAAAATAAACTGACTTTTTAAGATCAATATTTTCGATATTGTGTAGGTTTACATAGAAAGTATGTTGTCAAAAGATGTGTGCAAAATTTTAGGAATATCAGTCAATAAATTTTTGAGTTATCATATCCCCCAGTTTAAAAAATGTAGTTTTGAGAAAAAACACATTAAAAGTTTAAGTAGGTACATAAAAGTTTATTGATTATAATGACTTACCGACTCTGTGATATAAGAAATACTGAAAATTATGTTCTAAAATTTTAGTGATGTGTTCTTAAAGGACTATATTAACATATTATACTAAAAAAATAATAATAATAACATTTTAAAGGTGTCTCCCGCCTTAATTTATTTATTTCAAATTAAAATTATTAGAAAATTAGGCAAGACTACAGTAAAAAGCACAGGAACCTGTAATTTGATTGGTTTGAAGCGCCACAGACAGTCATGCAGAACTGTCACATTGGGGGTCATGGTTAGTTCTGGTTAGTTAAATCTTTTTTTTAATTTCTTAATAAAGCAATTAAAAAAAAGATTCAAATAAGCAAAACTAACCATGACACCCAATGTGACAGTTTTGCATGACTGTCTGTAGCGCTAAACAATCAAATTACAGGTTTCTGTGCTTCTACTGTAGTCTACATTGGGTGGATGTACCTACTTATCCCGATTTACAAATTGTAGCACAGTTTCATGTCTCTGTATATTAAAGCTTATCTTTGCTATATAAAAAGATGGGGGAAAAGAAATAGGAATTCTATGAAAGATGAATAGGAAGAGTGGAAAGTTTATTTTGTCCTCGACTGTACATATTATTATGGACTTTGGTTGATGATATATCTCTTTTTAATGACCAGTTTATTTTACCACTACAATTGGGGATTCATCTTTCCTGTCCCAGACCCTTAATATACAGGGTGTTTCTAAAATATGCAGAAAAAATGCTACCACAAATTCTTGAAGTTAAAATATGATGATTCAACTCAACTTGCCTTAGTTCAAAAGTAGATGATTTCGGAGATATAGGGTGTCAAAAATTAATTGATTTTAGTTTAAACTATACACTATTATTAACTAAATTAAATAATTTAGTTAATAATAGGTATATTATCACAATATTTGACAAAAGGAGTTTTGGGGAGTGAGAAATTGGAATCTGCTCTCAATTTTATTCTAAACTCAAGAGGACTCCACCTGCAGTATCTTGCAGAAATTAAAAACAAAATAACTTTTGGATAAAACTTTTTATTTTTTAACATTTTTTAAATAAAAAAGGTATACCTACTTGGTAAAAATTGATTTGAGCAGCCGTTTTTGAGATAGTTATCTGGTTTTTTAAAAAAATTGTTTTCTGTATGGCCTAAGGTCTAAGCTATACAGGGTGTGTCAGAATTAGATGCTAATCTTTTAAAGTGTAAGATTCTTAGGCGATTTTAGGACAAAAAAAGAAATAAACCTATGTCATAAATGGCTTAATTTTTGAGCTATAGAGTGGTTAAAAAAAAACTTGTTTTTTAATATCCTCGTCAGTAATGTGGAAAAACATAAAAAAGTTATATATTATCAAAGAAGTCGTTAATTTTATAGTAAGAAAACTTATTACATATCAAGAAGTTAAAATTTGTAATTCAACAAAAAAATTCATAAAAGCATGTGTTGATTTTTATTTTAAGTACAGGGTATTCCATTTAAGAGGAAAAATGGCATATTTTTTGACTTTACCCTATATTTTTAAATAAATTCTAAGATAGCCAATTGATGTATTTTAGCTTGGGAAATTTAAAAATCGTACTAAAAAACAATTGCATCAAAAACAAAAGAATTACGCCATCAATGTTGCATTTTTAAATGGAACACCATATTTATGATTATATTTTTGAATTCTTTGCTCAATTCTAAGTATTTTTTATTAAAGGTGCTACGTATATGTCTGTCTTTAACTGTTTTTGGGTTATCGACGCTTAAAGCAGTCATATTTTCGACTAATATTATTTAATTAAATATATCAATACACAATAAAGGTAATACAGGTGATTACCTAATACTTCAAAGTCATTAAAATTTTTACCTATTGGTGGATTTTAATACTAGTTTTTTAAAATGAATTATTCGTTAGATGAAAAACTACATATAGTAACGCTATATTACAAGTGTGGAGAAAATGCCAGTAAAGCAAAAAGAAAATACATTGATAATTTTTAAAGAAATAAAAAAAATGACTTTGAAGTATCAGGTAATCACCTGCATTACCTGTATTTCATATTGAGATATTTAATTAAATAAGCCAAAAATGTGACCTTTTAAGCGTCAATAACTCAAAAACAGTAAAAGATAAACATGTAGTACCCTTAATAAAAAACACTTAGAATTGACCATAGAATTCAAAAATATAATAATAAATATGGTGTTCCATTTAAAAATACAACATTTATGGCGTAAGTCTTTTGTTTTTCATGCAATTGTTTTTTTAATACGATTTTTAAATTCTCCGAGCTAAAATACATCGATTGGCTATCTTGACTTTCTTTAAATCTGGTTACTGTGTAGAATGTTTGCAATTTTCATCTGAAATGAAACAATGTTACAATTATCATTAGATAATATAGATATGTCTATAAATGTTTATATATATAATATACCTATTACTAAAGTTTTAATTATTACTTAATAGTAATATGGAATTCAGTATCGATTTTAGATTGCTGAAAAGTAAAATGAGATTAATTAAAATTTAAAATATATTCAAGGACTAAAACGTTTCCAGACAACGCTCAGTCATTGAAATCTACCATCACATATGCAACGGCTACACATTATCAATTTACCAAACTAATCTAGCTACCATTTCTTTAAAACTTTGCACACGTATCAAGGACCCATTACAATGCAATAATCTGCAAACAGTATCTCGTTATCCTGATTAGGATCGCCAGGATAAATAAATTCCCTTTATAGATCTCTAGGAGAGTAACAGAGAAAGAGCTAGTGCGCGATCTGCGCATGCGTGCAGGTTCGGACGTACTCTCAGCATAAGGCTGACAGAAACTTGTTTGGAGTAGTTGCGTTCTGAAACCCCATGCAACAGTGAAGCTTTAAATGAAATGATTAGATTACAAAATAGTTCGTGAAACATTTCAATATCACATGTCCACAGAAAACTAATTGATATATCGAACTCAAAAATGAAAAATAAATAATAGTTTAAAAACAACTAAAAAAACACGCTTTTATATGCAACCGAACTAAAAATTAGAAAATAATTTTTCATTACAAAGAGTTTGTATTACAGTAATAAAAGGTCAAACAATGAATCATAATTATATACCTCAAAATAGAATTATAATAAAATTTAAGATAATAACAGAATAATTCACTTCAGAATAAAAGCGTGAGGGTGCTTAATATATTAAATGTTATAATTATTTCATTTGTAAATATCTATGAGGGAAAAGTTATGAAAAAATAGTAAAATGCACCCACGCTTTTTACTCTGAAGTGAATTATTCTGTTATTATCTTAAATTTTATTATAATTCTATTTTGAGGTATATAATTATGATTCATTGTTTGACCTTTAATTACTGTAATACAAATTCTTTGTAATGAAAAATTATTTTCTAATTTTTAGTTCGGTTGCATATAAAGCGTGTTTTAGTTTTTTTAAACTATTATTTTTCCATATGTGCTCACCTGTTTTTTAGCCACTGAATATAAATACATATTTAAATATTTTCTTTCCTGAATAATATAAAATATGTCTTTTTTCCTCTAGGCAAAATAGAAGAAGTAGAACTTCCAGAAAAAGTAGATGTTATAATCTCTGAACCTATGGGCTACATGCTCTACAACGAACGTATGTTAAGAATCCTACCTCAATGCTAAACGGTGGCTAGTTCCTGGCGGCAAAATGTACCCCACACGGGGAGATCTGCACATCGCCCCCTTTACCGACGATGCGCTATACATGGAACAATATAGTAAAGCGAATTTCTGGTTTCAAACATGTTTTCATGGCGTGAACCTCTCCGCTATCCAAAACTGTGCAGTTAAGGAATATTTTAGGCAACCAATAGTGGACACTTTTGATGTTCGAATCTGTATGAGTAAAAGTATAAGGCATGTAGTTGATTTTTCTCGAAGCTGATGAAACCGATCTACATACAATCAATGTACCTCTAGAATTTCACATATTAGAGTCAGGCACATGCCATGGGCTTTGCCTTTTGGTTCGATGTAGCCTTTATTGGATCCCAACAGACAATCTGGCTGAGTACGGCGCCCACGGAACCTCTAACACATTGGTACCAAGTGAGATGTCTGCTGGAACAACCGTTGTTGTTGAAACAAGGGCAGGTTTTGACGGGAACGGTACTTTTGGTAGCTAACAAAAGACAAAGTTATGATGTTACGATAGAATTAACGGTGGAAGGAACATCGCTGACATCTACGAATACTCTGGATCTTAAGAATCCCTATTTTAGGTATACAGGGGCCCCTGTACAGCCCCCTCCAGGTAATAATTATTGTTTATATAATATTTATTTATTTCCCAATAGGTCTTTAACCATGGTCCTTGAGCCTATAAAATTTAAAATATAACTAATATATGTATTACAATGTACAGTGTGTTACAAATTCTGGGGGCCCCATTAGGATCTCAGGGTGGTAATCTTTATGCTTAACAATATTCCATTTCAAAATTTTAAAAATTTGCATCTGAATGTTTTTCATTATTTCCAACAATATTTTCTATATTATTCTTAAAAAAGAATCAGTCGATTTTTTTAAATCAGTCTAATGCTTATATTCGAATTCAAAGTATTTTTAAAATTAAGACTAATCAATATTTTCTTGTAGGTGTTTCAAATGTGTCTCCAAGTGAGAGTTATTGGAGTCAGTTAGATGCTCAGGGTGTCCGAAATGCAGTGAACATGGTAAACGGCATGTCTGTCAATGGCTTAGGTGAAGTTTCCATGGACACAACACAGACTCTGATTAACAATAACCTTATGGCAAATAATTTAATAGCTTTAGTTGATCCGTCGCAGCATATGGGTGAGCCTCCACAACCAAATATTCATCCAGGGTGTATATCGAGTACGGGACGAGGTAAATACAATAATAGTTGTTATTGGTTGTCAGTTGGGTAGGATTAGATAGATGGTTAAGTAGATAGATACATAAGGCTTATTTGTTTTTATGTCTTTTGTATTTTCTTTGTAGCTTGCTCTGTTTTTGAGAAATAAAAATGAAGCCACATTAGTTGATACTAAGAAGTATCCAAAAGCAGCATAAAACAAAATCCGATATTTAAAAATAAATAATTTTGACTTTAGTAAAAGAAAGAAAAATGATGATTTCCGATCAAAATACACGCCTGATCAGTAGGGTTGTTAAAGAACAGGAAAGAATGCTGAACAGGTTCGAACAGTTCCGTTTCTACCCGAGAACAGGTTCATTTGTTCAGCTGTTCTTTTAACAAGTTCTTGACAATGAGGTGTTCTGCTCGGGGATGCGGACCGAGCAACAACCATCCAAGTTATGGAATGAATGGTGTGTGAATGAGAAGGAGTAGGGGTCAAGGTACAATAAGCCTTCAGGCTGCAGTGCACCACCTAGGGGGCGGTCGTCGGACCTGGGTGGGATGACCCCGAAAGAGTGAAAAAAAAATGAGGTGGAGACTGGATATATTAGGCATTCATCCATTCTCTTCCTGGTTCACCTGTTTACCATTATCGATAGAAACTATTCCAAACATGCATGCAACAGATAGTTTCTTTAAAATTGTTAAAAAAAGTCAAGTTGAAAAAAATCTTTTTATTTACCATTGTTTTTCTGGGTGATAATTTCTTTTTTCGTTAAGAAACATTAAAAGAATTAATTTTGTAGGTTCTGTCAATTTAAATGTTAGAAGGAAATACGCAAATACAAAACATTTGCGTAAGAAAACGCCTAAGAGGTTCGCTAGTTGAAAAGTTTTGGAAAACCAACAAAATATCATTTTATTATATGGACTGTTTTTATTTTAATCCTTTGTCTTTATATAAAAATGGAGTGGTTTACCATTTATGACTGAGACGATTTTATTATAAGAACCAATCTTTTTGCTTGGCATTATTATTATTGTTGTTTTTAGTGTTTGTTTTTGTTGTTCAAAGGAATGGTGATAAGTTGTTCCTGGGATACGAGTAAGTTTCAGTTAGAGTAAAAGTTATACTTTCAGGTTTCTCCTTTATGTCTCTTTCTTTCTTTCTCTCTCTCCCTCTCTCTCTCTCTCTCTCTCTTGCTGATTGGTCAGATTAACACTTACCACTCTTCTTCGACCAATCAGCACGTGGAGCAAGAGATAGAGAAAGTAGTACCTTTCCCTCTCACGCAACCTGTTTGCACGACAAAGCAACATGGCTGCCTCTAGTAGCCCTCTTAAATTAATTAATGAATTTTTTTAAATGAATCCGCCTGTCAATAAGCTGATAAGAATGGGTAACTAGGATCCCTATTTGGAGATTTTTTACAGAAAGTACCCAATTTTTGAGTTGTGTCTCAGCTAGAAACAGGCACTTTCCAAAATCAAAGCATTTCAGAAAAAAATTGGGCATTGCCATAGCATTAGGGGCGGATCTATCTAAGAGCTTTAGCTCAGGGCCCCGTGGATAGAAAGGGTCCCCAGCTCCCATAAAAACAATATATACAAGACTTGTTTTTAAGGCTCAAGTACTGTACCTT